>JAYKXP010000055.1:0-371446 GCA_037176845.1 Paramarasmius palmivorus | reverse complement strand
GGAACTTTGTGAAAGGAATTCCCGCTATGTAGTAATATCCAATAGCTAGACTTCTCATACTGAAGTATAATATCTCCTTTAGGTATTCTTCCCACTCATTTTCAGCAATTAGTACTGGATCATTGAGTTCTAGTGTGGGGAACCCATTACATGGTTCTTCTTCGACTTCGATAGTAACCCTTCGTCGTAATTCTTCCCTTGGTGCTTCTTTCTGTTGTTGATACACTTCCCATTCCTTGCATGTTAGTATTAGTGGTTCATGCAATTGCAATGGTGGATTAGGCTGCTTCTGATCCTCTTTTACCTCCTCCATCTTTACCTTGTAAGCCTCATGGTTTGTGACTTCAAGATTCCGAATAATACTTCCTCGTAACGTTGCACTTTCGTTGAAGGATAATTCAAGGTTTCGCCAATCTATATGGGGGTTGTATTTGCGCAACCACGGTAATCCCAAAACCACGTTGACTGAAGGATGTAGCTTGGTGATCAGAAATTCTTCTGAATGAGTTGTCCCATCCTCCAAGGTGTACTCTGTAGTAAATGACTGCGTGATTAATCCTGCTGAGGAGTCTTCTCCGTCAAATAGTGTGAGTCGGATGGGGGAAATAGAGTTGATTTTACTTGGCTGTTTGTTCGCAGTTTGATAGTCAATAAATAGTCTTGATGCACCTGTGTCCAACAGGGCTTTACTTTTACACACATTGTCCATTTTATTGTTGATATTCATATTAATAATAAACGCTTCCTCAGTTTTCGAGGTAATTCTGGCTGTGGTATCATCATTAATGTCATGGTCGTTACTAGTATGGTTTTTTGTTGGATGCTTCGTAGGTGAGGGTGTTATTGCAGCTCGTAGCGTTGCATGTTGTTCAGGAGGGCCTAGTCTTCCCTCTCCTCGAGGCTCAGGTCCCCCTCCTCGTTTCCCGACTCTTCTTCCTCTGGTATTTCTTCAAACAAAAATATATTACCTTCATCATCATAAAATTCTTCCTTGGTAGTTCCATCATCATCAACAGTAAAGACGGCTCGAAGAGATACCGTTTGCTCCTTTAGAGCTGGTCAGTTCCTCAAGAAGTGGCCCTCTTTCCCGCATTTTAGACACAACCTGTTTGCCATTCGATGTTCCCTTTTGGTTCTCGTTAAACGGATTACTTGCGGCGATTCTTCACCCACTACCGCTTGCGACCCCTGAGCTTGTTCCTGAGTCTTAATATTTTTGACTTCAGTCGTCTGAACTGTCAGACGATTGCGAAATGGATTCCGGGATCGTATGCCAATATTAGGATTTGTGCTATTCGCCTGAGTAGTAGTGGTGGTGGAGGTGCTGGTAATTTGCGAAGTCGATGCTGCAAATGGATTCATGAGGCCAGCGTCTCGGAATGCTTGCTGTGTCCCATCAATATTCATGAGACGCTCAACAACACCTTGATATGTGTTGGGGAGTTCGCCGGTATTTGTGAGTTTAGCCCGTAGCGCTGGATGCGTGTTTTGCAGCAAGTTCCATCATAGTGCGAAATCGTCGTATCCTGTTCGTAAAGCTACATCTTGGAATCTTACCCTAAATGCCGCGAATTCTTCACCAGGTTGCTGAACTGTTTTCGTGAGCTTGGCTTGCGAGTGCAATGCTTCGTCGTGTACCCCAAATAATCGTCCCATTTCCATAACAAAGACACTCCATTCATGTACTACCGGTATCCATTCACCTCTTTCCCTTTCCATTTCCATCCAATTGTCGAATGTTCGCTGCGCCGGACCCATTAACCATGATGATGCATATTGAATCTTCGAGGCGTCATCGCTGTAGATAGTTGGCTTAGCCAAAAACATTTGGGTGCAATCGCTAACAAACGTACGCCATAGCGTTCGGTCATTCCCATCGAATGGGTTTGGTTTTCGGATTTCCAGCTTGTATTCCCTATTAATTGCCTCCTTTCTTGCTTCGTTTTCTTCGTTACGTCGTACTCCATTTCCTGATGGTCCCGGAGGTCCCATAGGTCCGGGTGGTCCCATTGGTCCGGGAGGTCCAGGAGGCCCAGGAGGTCCTTGTTGGATGATAAATTGATTACTGGTTCGGGAATGTCTTGTTCCAAGGCTTGAGGGTGGTGATGAGGATGGAGGCGGCTGGTAATAGGAAAGATGTGGATAGCGTTCGGAGTATTGTCCTGATCCCGAAGTCCCATTAGAGCTGGAAGATGAGTGATTAGGTGGTCCGGAGATGAACGTATTGTCGTACCCTTGGGTCCTATTCGTACCTCCTGATTCCTGAGATCTTGAATCTGAAAACCCTATTGATCCCACTCTTGGTCCCCGTGTAAACAGAACTCTCGATGGTCCAGCTGTATTTCCTTCAAAAGACCTAGCGTTATGGATAGCGGCCGGCGGTGTTGAGATAAGAGGTTGAAAAAATTCTTCGCTTCTTGCCGATCCATCAACACTTTCTTGAGCTGAAGATCGATTCCCTGTGATTGATGATGAATTGGAGGATGCCGTAGAACGGTTAGATGGTGGATTGGCCGGTGGTGGAGGTGGTGGAGGTGGTTGTTGCGGTACAAACGCAGAGGCGCCCACATTTGATTGGTCGGGCTCACGGTCCGAATCGTTCTGGTGCCGCGGCTCTTCACTAGCACTCCTTGCTTCTTGACCACCACGACGCCTCCATTCTGGTCTTTCCTCTTCCTCTTCTCCACCATTTCCGTTCCTTCTTTCTTCTGGGATTCCCTGGTAAGTATGATCCCTTCAATTTTCTTCTTCTCTTTGCTGACTTCTTCCTGGCGGCACGTAGACGCCAGCACGACTTGGACCCGCTGTAGCATTTCGATTTGGATGAGGGGTGAAGGCGTAGCCTTCTCTTCTGGGTTCTCCAGGTCGAATAGGGCGATCATTTGGTTGATTTGGTTGATATGGTGGGGGCGGATTGTGAATACTGGTGACGGAAGGGGGAGTGCGACCTTCTGGGTCATATCCAGGTACGTACATCCCTATGAAAACTGGTCCCGAGGATGAAGAAGTAACCGAACTTGCAGATCTTGCTGAAGCCGTGGATTCGTGAGAATTATCAATACCATTTGGCTGGTCTCTATGCAGTGATTCTTCAATTTCGGAACCAGAGGATATTCGATTCGTGGATTCAGGACTCGATGACAACTCCTCGAATCGCATTGTTACGTCTGGGTCTGAATCCGAAATTGTGTATAGACGCCTACCCATTTCCATTCTTCGTGGTCGTCGCTGAGTTATCCTTGCCATTCATCTTGGCTCTCTCTGAACCGTGATCAAAGGCACTAGTTGGCGCCCCTGGTCAGCTCCTTCTTCGTTGGAGCTAGGGTCTTGGCTCCACAGTTGACTAGGTGTTGGAGAAGGTATGAAGGTTGGGGGTGATGGTCTAGGAGGTTCAGAAGATGCGCAAGAAGGAGCTCGAGCAGAAGTCTGGCTTTCTAACCCCGCCACGTACGTTGCTTGTCCTTCTTGTTCCTCAGAATACGAACTTATATGAATTTCTGCAGTTCCCTCAGAACGAGTGGTCATAGATCGCAAGATGGGGTTGACAGGGCGTGGGACATAGTACACTACATGCTCACCATCAGAATCTAAAGCGTCATCGATGTGGCGTA
Organism: Paramarasmius palmivorus; assembly: GCA_037176845.1. Classification (NCBI taxonomy): domain Eukaryota; kingdom Fungi; phylum Basidiomycota; class Agaricomycetes; order Agaricales; family Marasmiaceae; genus Paramarasmius; species Paramarasmius palmivorus. The sequence goes on along the minus strand of JAYKXP010000055.1, from coordinate 367,835 downwards.
CCATTCCTCTAGGGACCATATTGTCAGGATTAAAACGTGGTTCTATTGGTTCACCGTATGAAGACGATGAGCTCTTGACTAGATCCTCGCTGCTAGTCTCTTCATTTTCAGTTTCAATGAACACCACCTGTCGCCTATCAGATTCTCCGGCTCCCGGTGTTTCTCGATGATGTTCCCCTGTATTTTGGGGGTTCTCGGGTTGCGTTGAATGCCCTAATGAACTCCTGGATGTTTGGAGAATATTATGGGTGTGATATGTTGGAGCCGGGGTCAACAGGTACGTGTTTCTATTGCTGGCTGGGGAATCAGGAATATCTGGTAACATTTCCCGGATATCAGGCTGTAAACTTCTGGCATATAGGTTTGACAACTCCCAACGATTCTTGGGATTCGACAGGAATTCGCTGACTTGAATTGGCAACTCAATATCTTCGGTGAGCATTAATTCCCTCATTGCTTCAATATGCTCACGAGTTGTCATTTGCTCTATGTCTGGAACTCCCATTCTTTGCGCAAAGCGATAACACCGCATTCCCAAATCCTCAAGAACCTCTTGTGGGGTACGGGTTGGGCCTATATCAGGAAATGGGCTATTAATAGAAGGCTCTGGGTACGGACTACCGAATATTTCCTCATATTCTTCTCGCTGACGCTGTATTCTCTCAGCAAAACTTCTATGTTCTTGTGTCGTTGGCCCAGGTCCTGCTTCAGCTTGTCTAGGAGGGGTTCTAGGCGAAATTACTCTTGGTGGAATTGGTAGAGCCGAAGGAGATAGACATGGAACCTGAGACTGATGATGGTGGAATGGCGTTAGTGGGGCTATGTTTCTTGGTGAGTTAATGGTTACCCTTCGTTGTCCTTGTCGGCTACTAAGTATTTGAGCAGGGACAGATGAAACACCTTGAGCTATTCGAGGAGTTCGGGGTGCCATTTCTACACGCGCGAGTTCATTCGATAGCAATCGACTTGGTGTGTATGGATTGTGAATATCCCGAGTAGTCGGGGACGGTAGTGGTCCGGGAGAAATAGGTCCGCCCATTCTTCGACGAGAGGAGTTCACAACTCAACGGTGTAATTCTGGAAGATTAGGATCAAGATTTTGAGTGCCTGGAGTGCTTCCCAGAGTCTGTCCCCCAGTTGTTGTATTAGGGTCGATAGATGAGGGAGCTACTGGAGTACGAGGAGTCCACTGTCCTAGGGGAGTGAAAGTGTGGTGGGCTGGAGGTGGTGTCGGCGACCTGTCGTCGTCGTCATGAATAATGCGTGTTGACATCTGGAGGCGGTGGGGTTCTCGGTATCATGTTAGAATCGACCTAAATTGTGTACGTGAGGTTAAAGATGGTTAGATGAGTAATGTTCAATTTGTGTAGAACTCAGAAAGCCACTAAGCAGATGTCAATTCACGCAGTTAATCACTCAGGTTAGATTGAGAGAGAAGGAAGATATCAGTATTTCGTAGATAGTTGTGTATGTAGGTACACTTGTAAAATACCGAGAATGGCTTTTGAACAAGTAATGAGCAAGTAAATATATGGAACTGAAGGATTTCTAGAACCTTCGGGATAATTACAGTTAACACGATCACATGGGATTGCGGGGATGGATGGGGGAGCGGATAAGGAATGATGTACGGTATGTGCAGCCCTGATGTAAGGATAGCTAAATGGTGAGGTGGTCGACGTAGATATGATATGGTGTTTGTCGAAGAGATGTTTCTTGTTGGGATAAATCCTAACAGTGTGCAATTGAATACTGAAGTCATGATTTATGTACCAGACTATCGGGTAGGACAAGTGCGATGTGTATTCACACTTCCAAGTTCCTCAGTCTGCCCTGAAACACTGGTTCCCTTCACCCGACGTCCAACCAGCAAAATATCTTGCATATGTAGAATGGTTCACGCCATTCAAGCCCAGACCTGAGGCTAATCACCTCATGCATCGTATTTTGCGTGCTTTTCGGACGGACAATTCAGGGGCGCGTCTCGCAAGTGTCGTTGCAGTGGATGATATCAAGCAAAGCATTCATCTAATCCCAAAATTTGGGCCATCTGCACCTCAAGAGTGGACATCCAGCAATGTTCTTGAGGAATGTCAAACATTCTTTGTAAATGACTTCATGGATTGGGTAAACCCCGTCCTAATGTTGGCAAGTAGAGTGCCAAGTTCTACCAATTATACACCTGTCTGCTCACTCCTATCAATCATGTCAAATTAGATTATTTTAGATGCACATAGACGCGTTAGCAGGGTTTGGCCTAATTGGCCCCAATTCATGATTTGGGGTTTTCCTGATGTGGCCCAAACCATTGAAATTGGTGCGTGCTTCTGCTCTCTGTACATCTGATATTTCTAACGCTGACGCCTCAATAGCATGAACAGCTTCCTTTCGACCTTTAGAAGTGCATTCATGCTTTTGAAATATACTACTAGCTGATAGTTTCTCTTTTGCTTTCGATCCTAAAGCCACCTAAAGTCCATGTAATCATTGTGCGATATGGCTATATATAAGGCTGATCCAAAGTGAGCTACTTATCTTTCGACGTGTGCATATTCCGATGATTTTTCACTAGGGCGAATCCTCGCTCAAAAGATCAAAGACAACATTCCTCCAAGCGCAGCTACTTATAGTGTATCAGATGAGTGTCCTGATCCTTACTCCCTTACGTTCGCTTGGATACTCTCCCCAGTTCTGATCTCTTCGCTTGGAATGGAATCAATAACTAACTCAGCAGTGCAAGGTTAGTTTCTTCTCACCTTTGTCAAGGCCCGGGTGCAGGTACGCCTTTGCTGCTGGACTTTGGCTACGAATCCAAGTGTCCGAAAGTAGAACAAATGAGAAAATCGAGATCAGCAACTCGTGAGAAGATGACGGTTACATGCGGGAGCAAAGTAGTGAAACAGATGTCTGGATTGTATGTCTCTGAATGGCTTTCGATTATTGTGGGTGAGGAGAAATGACCACCTATCAATGATCCAAATGCAAATCACCAGTAAGTTGTTATCATTTACTTAGCGAAGAATTTAATATCTCAATTCTCTGATAGGTACTGCAATGCACAATGTCAAAAGCTTTCTAAGGGTCGATGTATGAGTTTTTTGAGGGGCGTCTGTACTCTCGGTGGACTTCAGTTAAAGAGGCAGTCAGTGGTCATAGGTGCAACAAGATGAGATGAACTGAACACACCAAACTCGTATTCATAGATCGGATCCAATAACCTCCTATTTCTGAAGGTTGATGTGCTGAGCAATGGCAGAGGAAGAATGTCTGGGCTGGCTTTCTTCAGGGTGGAACCATAGAGGACAATCTAAGTTGAATGGTTTGTGGTGGGCGGTGGATAGGCAGGATGCACTACTCAAGTCAAGCATTGTAGTGGTATCGGAACAAGCTGTGGTCACAAACTTGTCCAGCTCATCGGAACTGATTAATGTCAATGAATGTTCCGTAGCCATAATTTTTTTGGTTCCCTTAAGACAATTTCTTTCAAGTTATATAAACACTCTCAAGATGATCAGAGCAGTTTTGAGTGGTGTTCCAATCAGACCGAACATTGGGTGGCTAAGCGGGTCCTACAGTATGCATATCAATGAATTTATTTTTTGGTTTGAAATTGATAGTTTTCATAGCCTTTGCTGCATGGACTGACCTAGTAGTTTGGATTGAGCAACGAAAAATGGGATCCTCGACCCTTGCTCTCGAGCCTCCTCAATGTCATCCAATCTGTCAAGCTCCTGTGGAAAGGCAGCTTGGCAGACGGTTCGTTAAGAGTGGGACTGGTTCCACTGGTGAGTGAGCATGACCTCGCACATCTTTCAGTCCAACTGCGCATATCCATTCTCCTTGGATACACTCTCTTTGAATAGGTGGAAACAGGGGAGTGGTATCTTCTATTGAATATACTCAGAACAATCTTTCAAGTAGTATGATACATCAGATCGAAGCGGCATCGAAGGTTGTATGTGAAAAGTGAGTGTCCAATCCAGAAGTGAATGACCGTTCTAATCATATCTAGTTGCAGGTAGCAATAGATTCAACACATTCATTAATGCCCATCCGTTTCATCAAGATATGATTACAATGGAATCAAGATGGAATATCATGACCGGTGAAGCATTTCTCGCAATCAAGTTGCAGAGCTGTTCTTTTTATAAGTATGACCTTTTAACTCATCCTTATTTCTTATGGCTCAAGCCTCCCCCACGGATATCTCGCATAGCACGCAAAACAGCCATGAGCTCAAAAGCTACTCAGGATGCTACAATATAGTATGTCTACCTGTTTTCGACGATCCAGACGATTCTTACGTGGTGAAAGCTATGTACAATGCGGTATTCAATAGTCCAGTTTCGGTACGTTCACAGATCTCCTGTAATCGCCAGTTGTCTGACAACAAGTAACAGCTCTTTTGACTACGTTTTGACTTTCCTGATGGAGGTCAAGTACATGCAAGGCTCGCTGGCTGAATGAAGATGTCCACCTTTGAAGTCTTTTGCCTGAATGCTTAAGCTGGCACTCGAGGCCCATTCCCACATCGTTTTCTGTGTCATGCTCTGTAGAGTTGTTGTCAAGCGGTGTTGACTCTCTAATCCTACTACAGCTGAAGATTGCTTGGTTGCCGTGGGGGTACCTCTTAAGACAGTTTGGCAGTCGGGCTTAATCGACATGACAAGGTTGTAACAGCTAAATTACCTCAGGTGAATGACCGTTTCCTTCCGAAGCTTTAGACATGTAGTGTGTCCGCCAGAGGAAAAATAAAATTGCTAACTTCACCCATTGAAATGCTGACACTTGCGACAAGTGCGTTACACCATATGGGGCAATATCAATACAACTCAAACGATAACGTTTGCAAATGCACTCCTGGTCACCTGGACAGCAGAGATAGAGAAGCGCTGGATGAGTTTTTGCCCAGCTATACTGTGGGTCCGCGAATGTAGATGGAGAAGATAGGGCAAACATACACATTGGACACTCTAAGTACTCTACCCATTATGCATCACCTGCCAGGGCGTTGCAAAACGCGTCAGGTCATTAGGTGGAGATCAAGTGAAGATCATATATGAAGATCGGGCCATGATTATTTCAACTTCTCTCACATCCAGGTATTTATTTGGTCACAGATAGCGTAGCAGTGACCAAAATGTATACTACATCGGGTCTGGATGTGATGAATTTGCCTTGATCGTTCTAACTTGGCAGAGGTCTTCTCTAGACCTCACGGATAGATTAATGTGAAAATATGTACATGAATAGAATACAAAACTTACACATGACCACACCCAACAATGGTAATGAAAAGAATCTCTGCTACAAATGATGTTGACCTGTAGGATTATTAAACAAGGGTATTCTTACAGATAATCTTGCGAGAGCGTACCTTTGCTTAACTTCCTCCTGAACATGTCAATATTGGCAAGTAGTGTGGCCGAAGATGCTTCGTGGGATCATTCTGGGCAGTCTTCGCATGCATCACCAGTGCAATGCTAAGCATTTGTTCGTCTTGATACCAATTTGATAGACTGAGTGTAGTTAGTAATGAGGCGGAATCTTTAATTGCAAAAGAAGAAAAGGAAATAATTTCATTGGCCTTATACAATAGTATCAGTATAGGGCTTCCACAGTGAAGGGTACTTGAAGATACGCTTCGGAAGTAAGGTTTCAAATTTCGATTGAAAGAGTTTACCTAGTCGATGAAACAATCAGATCCCATGTAGAGTACGGAGAGCGATAGTATTCGCAAATGTACCATAGAACTACGAGCCTGCACCCGTAATCCCCAATGCTTCAAATACTCCAGCTAGTAGCTCTAGTATATACCATCTCTGCACGCCGGTGGATCTGAAAATTGAAAGAAGAAAAGGCCAGAAGATGGATCTGCTGATCCAAAGAACCGTGAAATGACATCCAGTTCGTCTGCAAGCAGCTTGCGAATCAGGGATGCGCAGGGGAGAGAAGTGATGGGACGAGACAAAGGAGCTTGGCGTCAATTGACAGACACTCCAGGTGACCCTAACCCCAACTTGCCATATTTGGCAGCACAAACAAACTCAAACCCTTCACCAATGATGACCTTGAAGGATCCAAACCTTAGGCTAACACTCATACCTCGAAGACCATATCCGCCAAAGTATGTGATAGAAAAGTCCTTCTTTGCAGATTTCTAAGGCAGATGGTTGGTTGGACATTCATTAGGTGGATGACTTGTTTTCCAGTGAGTTGACTTTTTTGCTCTTCAGTTTCTCGCTCATCCACAGTCTAATTTTCTAGGCAACCTCTACACAGTACCACCCTGCAGCCAAAGCTGAAGGGGATTCACAGTCTACACCCCTTTGATGTCCTTCAGCGCCCTGGGCAGCTCAACCCCATGTCACCCAATCTGGGCTTTTAATTTAGGACTTGGAGGCCATCTATATGCAACCCAGTCGCTGGGAAGGAGAGAGCACCAACATTTTGGATAAGAAGTGGTTGATAAGTATGCGGGGCAATGTGATTATGGACAAGGGGTCATCTTTCCGTAATGGTGAGCTGAATTTGTCTCCTAACAGTCTTATTCGTTTGTTAATGCTTCTGGTAGCATCGAAGTATACCCCATATGGAGATGGCTGGAATCGCACCAAGAGCCTGAAAATTGGACCACATTTTCGCGTTCCTCGGCGGTACATACCCTCAACACTCTCACCTCCAGTCAAGGCTCTATTATGTGTCATGATGCTACATTCTATACTATCGCAGGGGCAGCAGGATTCTGTGGATGACCTCTGATGGCCTACCTATCTGCGATGTATGTACGTCAGTTTTGGCTGTCTCAAGATCCTGAGTTGATGTATTTGGTGTTAGGACACAATGTTTGACATCAGCTGTGAAAGCTAGGATTCTGACGCAGGTGCTTAGACCAGCTTCCTGCTGTACACATCAGAGTATTCTCACTTTGGTGAAGCGCTAGCCAATGAGACATCATCAGACAACCAACACGTTGCGTTTGCACATTTAGGATTCAGAGAAGGCAAGTACTGTAATTGATTCTTCTGTTCCATGCCTCACTTTCTCACCTGTCAAATACCATCAGGTTTTGCTCAAATCATTCGTTTTCCCTACCCTAAGAATGAAAAGTGGATCCAGTGTTGACCTGCACCACCACAACCTCCATCTTCTCAGCCATGGCGGTCAGTAGTGCGCTCTACGACTACCGGCAATCACCTACTGCCCAGATCTTGGTGATCTCATTCATATGTTTCTGCTGTCCCGGTACGTTATTCTCTACATGGTGTTTGCTTATTCGTTGGAACAGGCATGTATAATGCAATCTCTAGAATCGGGGGTTCTGGCCAACGCCCAACATTGCTCTCTTCGCATCCACCGCTGCATCTGCTTTGTTCCTTGTGCCACCTGTTTTCGATGTGAGTCTTTCCAATCTTTCACTCATCCTGCACTGACATATGATCTTGTAGACCTTTGGTCCACCCACATGTCTCCTCATCGGAGGCTGGACCTGTCCCCTGTATTCCGGATCCCTACTGTGCTACAACACACAAAAAATGCAAGTTTCATCATTGGGAGTGGTGCTATTTTGGGACTAGGTGCTTCATTCTTATGGGTAGCTCAAGGTGCTGTGAGTGAAGGTAGCTCTTGTAGTTCATAGGCCTCCAGCTGACAGCACGCTAGATCATGTTTTCCTATCCTTTGGCTGACTGGAAAGGGAGAGCTATTGCTTTGTTCTGGGTGTGTTTATTCGCTTCTGTCCAAACTATTGTGTCTTCAACTGATGCTACGATAGTAGATTATCTTCAACCTTGGCGAAGGGATTGGATCATTTATATCGTTTGGGTTGAACTTCTATTCACACAGCAGTACCGTTAACGATGGAACATGTGGGTACACCACCTTGCTCATAGTGAGTTTCTGACGAGACTGAGCAGATGGGGCTTTCATGGCTATCATGTGTATGTCCACATTCTCTACGTTTACCTCCATCACACTTACCAAAGTACATTTACTCTTCCCACACGCTCGCTCAACAGCTCCATGTACTAGACCGTGCAAATGTTCAGCGGGTTTATCATTGGCGTTCTCTTGGATCTCAAGCTTCCCAGCGGACCAGGCCGTGCTAAGCTTGGATGGATCTTCGTTTTTACTACCGGAATGGCCATATGGGGTGGTGGGCTAGCATTTCAAAGAGGGAATTCCCAGCAAGGAAGGAAACAATGGCTGGACTTTACAGACACTAGCACATTTATTGGCCCATTCTGGTTGTGAGTGATCTATGTTGCATATGTTTAGAACTGAGACTAACTTTAGACATGGGTACTTCTTTTACGGTGCCTTTGATGGTTTTTGGCAATCTTATTGTTATTAGATGATGGCCTTGCTGGCGGATTCCCCTCAAGCCATGGCCAAGTTTGTCAGCTGTCAGTCTTTTCTTGCACTTTTACCAGTAACTTGACCTGATGAACTTCTGTAGTGTATAAAACTTTCCAAGCATCGGGTGGAGCAGTGGCATGGCATGTCAATGCTCTTCATTGTGAGCGTTATCTCATCCCTTTTGATGCATTTGTGCTTACTGTGTCCATAGATCCTGCGCTGACCCAATTTACGCTTGACTGGTCTAGGTGGCGCTCTGGTAATTACCGTACCCTCTGTTTTGGCTATTACACTGTCACCAAGAGTAAATGTCGGAGAGGAAGAGGAAGGCTCTAGAAAGGACTTGGGTAGCCAGTAGCTGGAATCATGTCAGACTCAGAGAAGAAGTGTTCTGGAATGAATAAAACAGCTTTACAAGCATTTGCTTTGGACCCGATACCAGTGTCCCGATGTCCTGCTGAGCTTGACACCTTGGCCAGCTGACCACATAGATTGGCAATAATAGAGCTGCTCAATATCATTCTTACCCCCTACCTATCACCATGGCGTCAACTGAGAATGTTTGGCTTATTACCGGTAAGATTTGGGGCTTTTGGGTAACTATCTGACTTGACTGATGATACTATTTGACCAGGTACTACCTCTGGGTTTGGACACCGACTAGTTGCCTCTTTACTCAAATGAGGAGAGCTTGTGATCGCTACTGCATGTTCCAAAGAACAGCTAAATGAGCTCCTCACGGATTATGATAACCATCTAAATCTTGGTATAGTTCAATTGAATGTTACCTCAGAAGTTCAAACAATCAAGACCAAGATTGATGAAGCTCTCTGGTTCTGGGGTCGGATGGACTTGGTAGTTAACAACACTGGAGTGGGATTCAAATCCCTAATCAAAGAAGCGGAGTAAGTATGACACAAGGATCTCATGAGGACCTGTGGAGGAGCAGACAATGGTGCTTGGAGGATATGCTGGTTCGCAAGAAACTGCATATCGAGTGCACCTTGCAATGAAGCCAAGGTACCAAAGATGCCCTCAAGCTGTATAACAAGTAGTGTGATTTGTAGCAGCAATGGAAATGGCCGGGAAATGGAGGGAGGTCCTTGAGGGTAGACCCAGTATCGATAGTCATGTCAGTGGTCCATCAAGATAGCCTGTGAAGGTAGAGACAGTATTGATAGACTTGTTCTCAAGATAGTGTGTGAAGTGATGTTGGAAATTTCTGTATTCCACTTTCATCTCATCTATCAGTACAGTTAGTGGTTATAGAGGAAGGAAAGTAGAAATGTAATTATAATGTTTCATGCAAGAAGCACATGCATACTTGAATTTTAAACACAAGAAGCTACAAAAAGATATGTTCCATAATTGCAGTATGTCTATCTAATGGATCCAATAGGGTTGGATTGGGGAATTACTATTTGAGAAAGGAATTTGGTGAATCACGGATTTAAGTTCTAAGCAGGCATCAGCTCCAAAGGCAAACCATGGAATACTCTATATATTTCCATGGCCTTCATCTCCATGACTTTGGAAGTCCATAGCCATATCTTGAACCTGATTACAACCCTTATTCTTCCTTCCCGAGGACAAATTGGACTGAGAAGCTGTAGGTTGAAAAGCAGGTCCAAGGGTAATTGATGCAAAAGGGTGAGTTGGGTCCAGAGCTCTTTTAGATGTTTCAGGTAGAGCATTCCTCTCTATTTAATGTTAGTGCTATAATTACCACAACATAAAATTGATTCGCACGGAGGTCTAAGAGGCGCTTCTCAACCTGTGTACGATTAAATGAAAATATTGTTGCTGGCAATGCAGGGAGACTGGATTTTGATGGTTCTGTGAAGTATTTATTGTTGGAGAAACTCTCATAAATTGTTAGTTCCACTCACCTGAAGAGTTGACTCGTTGACGCTTTGCTTCTGGACTATTTTCAGGGGAAGAAGCTACAGGGCCACTTTGTTGAGTTTCTACTTCTGCTTGAGCGACAGGTGCAAGCAAGTCCTCTGTGCATTTGTACTATTCCAGATGATAATCATATAATAATAATAGCCTACTCACCATCACCATTAATCTCCATCACAGCACCATCAGTGTCACTAGCCAATGGTTCTTCTGCAAGGCCAGAGCTTTTATCCTCTGAAGAGTTCTCTTGCACCCCAATGGTCTTCCAATGGACTGGAACATTGTATTGAACCTGAGATGGTTCTTCCATGGAAGTGGGATTGGAAGTGGATTTCTGAGCCATCAGTGATGAGGGTGTAGTGACATCAGATTGAGAAGGAGGATCTTTGGAAGTGCTAGCTGTGATGTCCTTATGTGCACTCTTTTTGGCGGCCCTATTCTGTGTCTTTGATGAAATGCTATCGTCTTTTTCCTCCTTCCTGGTTGAACGTGGACGCTTCCTTGTTCCAGAATTCTTCTTTGAAGGGAAGGAAACTGGAGCATCAGAGCCTTTATCCTCTGGATCCTGGTCAGGGGCATACACAGTTTGACCACTTAGAAGGTCACGCAGTTCTACCAATATGTAAGCTGAGGTTACAGCTTCACTATTGTTGGGATGGTACCTTTTCCTAGCTCCACATTCACAAAGGCCTCAAACATGTCCTTCTTCTGCATGGCCATGTTATTGAGAAGGATGTCTGTTGTTTCCCCTGCCAGTAGATGTATTACCCTTACAATTTTCTTTTGAGGTTGTCGATGAGCACGAGCTCGTATTTGTCTGATATCCTGTGAAGACCAGGGCTGATCCTATGGTATAGTATATTAGCAAAGTAAAGGACAGCTGAAAGGAAATGCATACAAAGAATATCACAACATCTGCAACAGTCAAGCAAAGCCCAACTGATCCAACTGCTGAGAAGATCAACACACGAGGGCCTCCAGGCTTCTTGAAGGCAGCTATGATTCGATCTCGTTGCTGGTATGAGATTGATCCATCAATGTGGAGTGAATCAACACCATGTAATTTCAACACCTGTTTCTAGCTGTTAATGATTGTTTAGAGGTATAGCATAAGAAACACACATTCTTAAGTAATGGGATTATTGAAGGAAACTCTGCATAGATGATTATTTTGCGCTCCTGTGGTGTTGGTTGCTCAGATGGGATGTCTGGAGCAGTGGGGAAGATTGGTTCTCCATTGACGAATGTTGGATCCTCTATTTCATCATGCTTGAGGTAATGGCTACAAATTTGAGCACAGACATCCATCTTGGTTGACTTCATTGGATGAAACTCTTCCAGAGTATTGAACTTTGGATTTGGGGTAGCAGGGTCCTCTTTTGCAAACCCCACTGATATTCTATAGTCAAAGTAGACATTCTAGGGTGTATGAATAATTAAATATTCCAGAGAAACAAATATTCAAAAACATACTTTTGTAACCCAGCGACCACTCTCATTGGCTGAGTTGGCACTGCAAATATGTTGAGTTATATAAACCATGTCAAAGTAGTATCAGACATACTCAGTTTTAGCATTTTCAGCATGTTTTTTTATGATACCAAGTTCTCGTTCTGTGAGTTTGAGCACACCCACTATATCTCGATGTGGTTTCAGATCCAAGAGTGTTTTTCCCTCCCAGGTTTTACTATCAGTTGTACGTCGAAGCATGTGAGGTTTGACTTGGCTTTGAAGTCTGCGAACAATCTGTATGTTCTCAGTCCGCTGTGATAAGCCACCATCATTCTTCTTTTTTGCTCGACGGATTTCAGCTGCATCTTTTCTTGCTTCATCAATGGAAGCATCTGAAAAGAAATGAGCTATTCCAATAAGGCGAGCCATAGAAGATATGTCCTTAAAGCTGTTAGTCTCTTTATTATCCATAAAAGTTAAGATCACATACTTTTGGAGCAGTGTGCAATGGTGTCCCAGTAAGGGCAAGTCGAATCTTTGCTCTCTGTAGAATACTCAGAATAGAGTTCTGTTTGATTCCTGAATTCCGAAATTCATGTGCTTCATCAACAGTAACAGTAGAGAACCTTTGGTCAAAGATTGTGTTTGTGATACCGTTACGTCTTGGTGGAAGCTGCCAAGGTCTGTCGTTCTTGAGCCCCTTCTTTTGGGTGTGAAAAGCATATTTGTATTCATGCTGAATAGCCTGTTATACACAAATGAATATTAATGCAGGCTGAGATAGAATGGATACTTAATGAGGCAGTAGTGACAATTACTCTATTATGGAGTGACTGTTTTGATGATGGTATGGACTTGATGGTTCCCAGAACGCAGAGTTTCCTGATTTGGAAGAATCATAGGTGAAGATGTCGATGGACTGTGGCCTGAACAATGTGTGTATTTCATGAAGCCATTGACTTCGGATTGTACCTGGTACTATAATTAGATGTGGCAGTGACTCTACTGAGTCACTGCCACCCAGATACTGCCGTGTTTCTGTAAATTCATCTTCAAATATCCCAAGGATTGGAATGAAAGCAATGCTTACCTAAAATAGGGGGGACTGGGCCTCCATCTTTCTGGCGGCTAATTAGCTGATTCAAAAATGCAATAACACTGAGACATGTTGTAGTCTTGCCAAGACCAACTTCATCCGCCACCAGCATACCAGTGCAATGTGAGGGATCTGGCTCCGAGGTGAAAATTGTACGAATTATTGCATGAAGTCCTGATAGCTGGTGCCAGTGAAGTCGGAGAGGATCCAAATCCTCAGAGGTTATTGAAATATGAGAGCTTTCGGCCTTTTCCCACCCTGTGTATCCAAGGCGATGTCTAAATTCCTGAAATTGCCAGGGGAGACCGTTTTTGAAACCTAGAGCTTGGGATAAAGCATCAGAATCAAGGTTCGCTTCTTCCTCAATGCCAAGATCCTCTTGCTCAAGCTCCTGGAGCTCAATTGCAAGGGTTGGAGTGCTGTCACTGAGGACAGGCCCATCATCTTCATCATTTTTGAAATACTCCATGTAGACACGGCGCATTTCTAGTAGATCAGCTTCTGAAGCCAATCCAGCTAAAGCCTCTGCAAATCCTTTTGGCAAACCTAGAGCTCAATCAACATGAATAATAGTATAAGACCTGAGAGGAGCTAACATACGCTTTGTTTTAGGACTTTTCTTGACCTTCCCAGCCAAGCCATCAAGCACTGACAGGAGGTCTGAGGTCATGTCTGCTGCTTTCTGCCGGTTTTCAGAAGTCTCGTAGATATCTGCCAACATTTTCCACCGTCCAACTGCCCGAATTGCTTTGAGAACTGCAGCCTTTGTCATCTTTGTTGCCAAAGAAGCTTGGATGTCTATAAGCAATAAATGTCAACCTTGTATTTAGAACTAGAGACAGTATATACCTTGAAATGCACTATTCGCCTCTATCTCAAGCTTTTGTATTTTCTTCAGGTCAGCATTCTTCTTCGCTCTAATACGAGCCCAAGATCGCTGCCCAAATATCAAGAGTTGAGAGCGAAGTGCTATTGGAAGAATTTCACTACTTCTTGAAATGCCTCAATACCAAAAAGCGACATCCCAATTGAATCAACTGCCATTGGCAGATAATTATCAGCTGGTGGCCATTCTTCCAAAGAGTCCTCGCCAAGCATCAGTGACATCGGATGACAGTGGTGTTCTCGTAGACACTCCACAATTTTGTCATGGATCTTCCACTTCTCCCAGTGGTCTCTTATCCAATTTGTCCAAAACTGCCTTCCTGGACTTCTTGACTTGGCAGCAAATGTGAGTTTGGCTGTTTCAGTTGCTTGTGCTTGATACTGGTCAAAGTAATCTTTGACCTGGGTGGCATTCTGTCTTGTCCAGCCCACAGGGAGTAGTCTGTCGTCATCTGGGAAGAGGCCATGATAGACCTCAGTAATTTCCTGCCATTGTGAATAGTGCCATGGCTTCTCTTCTTGAAACCAAAGTTTGATCAAAGCACTAGCAGCAGTGTGGCTAGGCATGTCAAAACTGCTCAAACAATTATTATGAATAGAAAAGACAGTCAAGGTAACTCACATGTCAGATGTATGGGTGGCTGTGAGATAATGGCTGGTATTAAAGACTGCAGGTGATGGAAATCCAAGGTCTAGCCTCAGCACGAGGGCACTATGAGAGTGATGTCTGGAAAAGAAGTGTACAGTGACTTGCCACAGCTTAAGAATATCAATGCTATAATATACAAAAATACCTACTTGAAGACCTGGAGGAAGTGTATGAGGCTTGAAAAATTGTAAGCATGGGCATAGACAGTGTATCAAAAACTCACATTGCAATGAGCCTAGAATGTGGCCTTCAGCCAACAAAAAAGGTAGGTACTATAGTGAAGGTTAAGGCTACATAGTAAAGGATTTTATTGAGAATGAGTTTAGACTGTCAATGGAAGAACTCACATTACACAAGAGAAACAAAGGCTTGCAATGGTGCCAAAACCTTGTCAAGGTAGAAGGGTTGGAGTACTTACAAGATTTAATGAGTGTCACACTTAAATGCTTCTCAATAGCCTACAAGGGTGGTTTCTGACCCACAAACATGAGGCAGCCATTAAGTTAAGAAGCAGAAAGTGCCCTATACTAAAATGAATGAGGGTTGAATAGTGAAGAGAGCCTGTACATGCAGAAACTGCATGTCCAACTGGACTTCTCCCCAGAAATGTGTGATCAGTCATAAGGGAATGCCATTGATGCGGGATTGTGAACCTTTTCTCGATCATAACAGCAGTGCTCTTGTGATGACAGGCTCCATAATTGGTACTCCACCAAAGATGTCCACTTTGATTCATGTGGGAACTGCATGCTTTCAATGAGTTAGCCTTATAGCCAATGAAAATTTGAATGTCTCACCTTTTCACATGGTAAATGCACAGCACAGAAGCCACTTAATCCCCGTTCAACTGAGTACAAAAGTCATGGCATTCACATGGACCTAGCATTGACACAGTGTTGGACACCAGCAGGTGCTTAACATGCCCTTTCCTCTTGCTGTTCTCCCATGAGAGCCTACTTTCTGTAGAAACCCCCCAAAAATTTAAAATAAAAAAATAATAAAAAAAAAAAAAAAAAACAATACAAAAAAAAAAACTATAATACATAAAAATAAAACAAAAAAAAAACAAAACCTCCCCCCCCCCCCCCCCACAAAAAAAAAAACAAAATAACACAACCCACCCCCCCAAAAAAATTTTTTTTTTTTTTTTTTTTATTTTATTTTATTATTATATATATTATTATTTTTTTTTTTTTTTTTTTATTTTATATATATAATTATTATATATAAAACACACCAAAAAATATTAAAAATATAATAAAATAAATATATACTGTTTATATATTTATATTATATATATAAATTATATATATACCCCCCCCCCCCCCCCCCCCCCAAAAAAAAATATTTATTTTTTATTTTTTATAATTTTCTTTTATATTATATAAATATTAATATTATTATATATTATTAATTATATATATTATATTATAAATAAATATATATACCCCCCCCCCCCCCCAATTTATTTATAATATTATTCCATATATTTATTTATTTTTATTTTTTTTATTACACTTTTATTTATTTTTTTTTTATTTCTTTCCCCTTTTTTTTTTTATTATTTTTATTATTTTTATTTTTTTTTTTTTTTTAATAATTTAAAAATTTATGGGGGATCATATCCATGATAGGGGGGTTGTTATCCAAACATATAGTTGACTTCACGAGGTTGATATTCTTCGAGTACCTAAGATGAACAAAGGTGACAGTGAGAGCTCGCATGCTCCAGCTTGACATACCTTGGAGGTTATTCCTTTGACAGCTGCTCGATCCACACTTGCACCATGTTCTCGCTTCCTATTTGGCCATTGGTAGTCTTGAAGCGGGGTACGGTCTACAAAGTGACACCCTTGATAGCTGTTTTGGGAGGATACTGGTGGTAGCAAGAATCAGCCAAGAGGATAGAGAAGTGACAATGATGAGTGCACCTCAAACAATTATATGGTTGTGTTTACGTCAGTATATCATCCCCAGAATTGCTTGCCTGTCATTTGCTCCACAGTCCCACTTTTCTCGGTTGGTATCATCCTAGTTCAAAACTTGGAGACCAGTGAAATAGCAATATCAGCTAGGCAGAGGATAATATAGGGTTGAGGAAGGTACCTTGAAGACCCTCTGATCCTCAAATCCAAGCCTTCACAGCTGTCCCGAATACCCTGGCCATGATAAGATTGCGAATTGGATACCCCGAAGACGAAGGAGAACTAGGAATCAAAGTAAGTCATTCAAAAAGAAAAGAGAGCAGCAGAATTTAGAACGCACCTGAGACGAGCATCAACGTCAAGGGTAATGATGGGAGACAAGAAGGAAGTAACGTGCCTGTAGGAGACTCCGAACAACGTGTGGGACACCGGTCCGGACAATCGCGATGCCTTTGAAGGTAACAGACAAATTTTTTCTGGGACAGGCGCTGCTGCACTAAATGTTCTATTGCTAACAATTTTCTGACTCGGGGAAAAGGCAACATAGTCGGACTATAAGCGGCCATGAGGCGATGACGTCGGAAGCACAGATGAGATGGGAGAGGGACGTAGAAATCAGGAGTTTGTGTGACTTGGGTTAGTGTACCAAGATTAGAACGGGTTTTGATTGGGACTTGGGAGCGAATGGCTCTAAGGTTGGGGGCAGCCATCCAAATGAATCTGAAAGGCTTCTGATGATATCGGATGGTTGGAACGTGTAGTGCGGCTAGTGTGATTGTACCACGCCAGCCGGTAAAGTCGCGGTTTTGGTCAGACTGCAGCACTTTAGCATGGATTCCAAGATCTGATTCATTACCTGCATAGCTACACGATACGTGAGTCCTAGTAAACCCTGCATCAAAGCCCCTCTTGAAAAGTTTCTCCGCCTCAATACCCAAAGGCTGTACATCTGAACAGGCTGAGACAATCCGTTCCTTCCACCCCCGAATTAATCTTCGGATTATATGACCCTCGTCTCGATATGATACTTGAATCATCAATCCTAATAGCCACCTAATAGTGAACGTCAGTGCTCGAGCGCCAACTAGTCCGAGAAGACCGACCTTAGCGCCCACTTCTCCAACTGTACTACCTTTAGACTAACCGCCACCCTTTCAACAATCCTTCTCACCGAACACGGTACGGATAGAGGATATGATAAGAAACCTTTACCGACGGGTCCGAGGATAGATATACCGTCAACATGGGAAGTCAACGACGGTTCTGCGCAATGAGACGATAAAGGCTTTGCCGTGCACTAGGGAAACCAGACGGATATGAATGATAACGAAGTTGGAGGAGGTGAGTTGGAGCAGGATTACGCTGCTTTTGCGGGCGATGACTGACGTCCAGGAAGAAGTTCATTGAGCGACATCCCCGTACGGCGGTCATAATGTGGGGGTTATCGTTTTACCGCTGCAGGAAACCCAATCATTCTAGCGTGAGCGACGGAGAGATATTCGAAGATAAGAGAACGAATGCCGAGGATTTGTAGGAAGAATGAGAAGATCGTGAAATTGCAAGGACGACGACACAAAACTAGTGTAAAGTGATCGTTAGCATGCTAGTTCGGTTCAGCGTTCTACCAGAAGCACACCTTGCATCAAGACCAGCAGTATATCTTCCTATCCTAATATCGCTCTTTCCTTTTTAGCCGTTTCCCGTCGCCAACTTCCACTCCCCAGCACAGGATAAGGTACTATAGCTCGAAACGGCGAAAGGAGCATACGAAGAATATTGAAAGAAGGAAGATGTGTGTGGGTATTCGGGGAGATGAATGTGGGTATGCGGGGCAAGACGAAGACGAAACCACGCAATTGCTTTCGGGAAGGGGTATGCCATCCGAAGAACACTATCCCCATCGCCTTCGCCCGCTTCTCTGAGCTCTCCACAGCATGCTCATCTCTGCCACACGACTGGGGATTCGATTGCGAGACACCCCTGTGAGAAGGCGCAATAGATGGCACAAACGGGGATTGTGTAGTAAAAGGGACGTGGAAGTGGGACGTGCTGGGAGACTTCCGTACATAGAAGGTGTAGAGAGGAACTTCCTAGAGCTCTCTGGTTTCCTGAAGATACTGCTGAGGTTTGAGAAGGTAAGCTAAAGAAAAGAGGCAGCATACCTTTAGAGCGAGTCCAAATAGATCAGAAGTCGTCGTTGGAATTTCAGCTTTGAGCTCTATCTGAAGAGCACGGCTAGTGTTGGACATCCACGAAAATAGTTTAGAGGAGGTGTATGTTTGTGGAGTATGTTTGAGGAGTATGTTTGAGGGTAAGTTCGAAATCATCTATACTGTGAAGGTTAGATTGGCCTTTCTCCGAGAGAACGAACGAGATTTGAAAGACGCACCTCTAGATGAACCTGAGGAAACATATCCACCAGTCCGATCGTTCTAACCATCCAATAGCCGAGGATTTCTTAGTGCGGCATTTTCATAGTACATAGAGTCGAGCAGTCGGTTTTATAGAGAGACGGACGGCTGGAAAGTATGGATTTTGTCGTCGCTGGCGGTGAAAAGGAAATGTTTGTTTGTTCTCACCAAACAGACGGACCGGATACCTGAATACCCGAGTTACCGGAGGCCTTTGAACCAGAACACCGATCTAGGCATCAATGTTTATCAGACCTCAATCAGAACTGGCAGGTATTGTAATGACTTTCAACTTTGAGAGTAACTCCACCGGCTGAATTAGTATCCTAGTTAGCATCCGCCGCCTAGGGATATAAAACAGAGCTCACGGTATGATGGTTCAAACATTCACCACTCTATACTTACATCCTTTGCCAATCCCTTGTCTACAAACTCTATAGTCGGTTCATGTTACCTCCCGACGTGACTTTTAACAACGATGGCATTAGGTCCAACAAGTACTGGTGGAGCGTGATGTGATGACCCGCCATTAGGTCAAGCGAAAAATAGTGCCACGATACGACATCGATTTTGTCATAAAATGGTATGCGACACACCTCGCTAATACCATTTTTCTTTCCTCCATTATCCGTGTAAGACGTTCTGTATAGATAAAGCTCGTATACTCACTAGGGTTTTTTGACAGAGAACATCAAGTCATCCTTAGTCCTATACCCCAGCATGCCCCTTCGGATGTCCTTTGATCTTTGGCTGTGAGCCATACCAGCGTCCAAAGCTTCCAGTGCTACATATTGCTTAGCGGGAACGTGTTCTAAGATTGATGGAACGAAAGGAATAACAGGCAGTTGGTGTACCGTTCCCGTGCCAGGAGAGGAAGTTGGGGATGTAAGGGATATGGAAATGCTCACTTGATCATCTCTATCCAAGGTCTGTCTCTAATTAATCGTTCGATATATCTGGTTCTATACTAAAAATCTCCACGCCAGCTTCCTGTAAACACGCTCACAATTGTACAACTTCGAAGTCGGTAATTCCTACATCTTCATACCTCTTTTCCTCCGTCTCTCACGCTAAGAGGTGCAGAATTATCGGAACTCCAAGGGTATCGGTCGGGTTCAAGGCCTCGATGATACTTTATGTTCTGGTTGCATTAGGAAGTTGTTTACCAAACCTCATGTCCTAGGTATGGGTCATGGTGTTCAAAAGCAACATATCTTTAATCTCGATTACTTCCTCGAATCACGCTCACACTTGTACCCAGTTCCCAGCGCTGGCGCACGGCGAAGCTTACACAGAATGGTCGATAATCCCTACTATAGTCACACATCGACTCTCGAACCTACCGGAATATGTTCCAAATGGTCTCATCTATTCGTACTGCATATTTTATGGTGGAGAGGACGTTGCTTGATGCTTGATTCAGAGGTGGTATCTTTGCACACTTGGGCGCTAAACTCCGATGTTCCCGGGTTATTTGGCGCTCAAGAGCACAGTCTTGAGATGAACACGGTCGATTATGCAGACGTAGTACAATACTTAATAAATATACATTACTTGCTGATATCACAGAACAGGGAATGCTCACTAGGATCCTGCAACTGGAGTGCTTTTGCAGCTTGAATAGTTCCGCCCACAGCATCGTGACTAATGCACTTCGACTTAAACGGTTTATATCACGGGTAGACTGTCAGATAACCTTCCATTCACAAAAGCTAACTTTTCTCCACACATCCGTTTGCTAGGCTGTACAATAGGTACTCGAGGCGCTGCAATACTAATCTTTATCCGCTGTTCTAAAACTGCCTGTGTACGGTCTAGTCTTGGCATATCATTCCTTACACCTCACATATCAAAGTCGACAGCATTCACGAGACAATTAGGCATGGTAGTTGATGAGGAAAGGTAAATTTCAAAAGACACAGCCTAAATTGATTGACGAACAATGGTGTACAAGACTAGGGGTAAAAGGAATGACTAGAGGACATACCCTGTGAGAAACTTGAACATCTGCAAAAGTCATCTCAGCACTGCGTTTTAATCATCAAGACATACCACAACCCTTCGTTCGATCTACACCGGAGTCGAAGCGGAAATTAAAAAGAATCCACGTTGCAACCTCGTGTCTGGTCTGCTGATACCACTGAGGTGTATGATGAACGCAAAGTGATAGGACAGAAGGTGACAGAAGGATTCGGTTGATGTAGCTGAAATATTCAAGGATCTATCAGATCGTTACAGGGCGAGACGACGAGAGGCATACCTCAACGACTATCGGACTAGTTCTGGATCCCAATTGCCGCGTGGTTCTTGTCATATTCTCTTACTCTAAGCAAAGTCGCCTTGGTCAGCAGTTCTGATTCTGGACCAGCGATAAAGCCTTCACAGGCAGAGGCTGAGACGCTCTGCTCTCGCATACCAACATGACACTACCTACCGCCACCGCCGGGGAGTATTCAATGATGATGCGACCGACAATAGTTTCGTCGGAATGTCCGGCCTCGAAGCCTGGAAGATCGTACCATCGTGAGCATGTTTACGCATAGCTGGCAGGGAAATTGTCAGTATGGACTTAGATAGATTGAGTGGTTGATGAGACACAAGAGATGGCGTCGCTTGCGGCTCACCTTGACCCTAACCCCAACTCGGCGTATTTGGCGCAAACAAACAAAATTGGAACTCTTCACCGACAACGACCTCGAACGATAATGTCACTCTGC
Source organism: Paramarasmius palmivorus (assembly GCA_037176845.1). NCBI lineage: Eukaryota > Fungi > Basidiomycota > Agaricomycetes > Agaricales > Marasmiaceae > Paramarasmius > Paramarasmius palmivorus. Next base: position 346,440 of record JAYKXP010000055.1, on the reverse strand, counting down.
AATGAGTCATGCCTCGAAGACTTTTCCAGGCGGATTCTGCGACTGGAAGGTATATATGTGGAGAATTTGAAGGCGTATCGATGGCTGAAAACTTTTTTTGGGATGAGGATGTATACGGTAAGTAGTGCATTTTTATCTTTCGATATCTCGCTCACTAGTGCCTAGGGAATGATCTAATACTTCTCATCCACCCCACCGCCGGCACAAATTTAGTCTCAAAGGCACCAAAAAGTAACTTCCGCACCACTACATGGTCGCACGACAACGATTCAACCCAAGCCAGCGGCCTTAGATTACGCCGCTATCATCTACTGTTACTCTGCCTGTCTGCTCGCTACCGCTGCTATCCCCACCGCTGCCTCGCATCACCACTCTTGGATCACTCCACGCCCATGCATTACCTATGTCGACTATGGTAATCCCTCACGCGTGTACGCACTCCTCGTTCTACAACCAACTTCTCTATCTGATTTTTGAGCTCTACAGCGCAGCTCCCGCCTCTTCTTCCGCGGTATCCGATACATGAACACAACTATCTCCGGTCTGGGTTCTCGTCACCGTGGCGCCAAAGGGACAGTCATGATCTGCAAGTGTTCCGGAGGAAACGATGAGAGTAGTCCAAGGAAATTGCGCATGATAGGTCCTTTACAGTCAAGTTCGCGACACTGAACGGGAGACCTAGAGCGGCTCTGAGGCTTTCCACCTTTAGACCTGAGTCTTTCGGGCACCATACCAGAATGGTGCTTCGGTTACTAGGACGCTTGTTTAACACGATATAGGTACCACAAAAGGTAGCAGATGCCTCCACGGTTGCAGCATCTTTTCCTTCGACTTGTCTACTCATACTCGCTGCCTGCCTTTCAGTATGCTCTCGGTACATCACCCAAATATGCTTCAGCTCGGTTAGGTGATATTTTCCCTAGAGACCCACCATGTCGAGACAACATTGATGATTGGTATTGTTCCGCTATGTAGGGGCTATCTAGCTTTTAGCAAACGACCGATCGTTTCATAGATCATTGGAACTTCATACTAGGACTAGGACTCTGGCTCCAATTTACAGTCATTTTCCCATATACATGCTTCATTTGTTCCTCCCTGTTCTTTGTTCAAGGAGCCCGGGTTGATGCTGACACGACAGCGCTGGAATTTAAGTCTTTTTGTCAGACTTTCCAACGGGAGATTGCAAAATTTTCGAAAATTTCAGGGAGACTAGCGGTATCGATACCTATGTCGGACATCTATCACCGGGAAACAAGGGAATCTGCTGTGAAAGGCATTTTATATATGTACGAAGCACCCGGGACGGCATTCATAAGCATAATGTAAGCTATAATTAGCACTCAGCGCTGAGCGCTGATGCCACGGGCGTAACCGAATTGCGCACTCGCTCTTTTTATTACCGATTGCCTATCTTCCAGTAATGTTGACTTTCTGCCCTCCGAGTCGAGTCTCGAGCACAGTTTCCTCCGAGATGCATCATGGTTATATTAAAGTACGTTCCCGGACATAAGTGGGCAAAAGAAAATTAAAGCGATGATCACGGGCACCACTCCGCATGAGGTGCAATGAACTTAGGGTTTTATTGAAGGTTTCACATTTGAACACGAGCTTCAAACACACCTTCTCTAATGTTGAGCTGTGATTTGGTTGAAAGACAGAGAAGAGGTGTCACCTTGGAATACTCCGGGAACCCTAATTTTATTGCGCCGGGTGTCTTGTGCTTTACGTTTCCGATGACTATATGCAAGCTACACCAGCTGATTGCCTTTACTCCTGTGGAGGTAGAAAGTTGGAATCCCAGGGTTTCTCATGTCAAACATTGTATTATATTAATCAAGCAAAGCCAGGTGGGTAGGGATGTCTGCATTCTTCGGCCCTAGCCAGCAGGCATGCATGCATGTTCGACCGCGTTGGGTCCGCTCCGAAGATGATCATAAAAACACGGTAATACTGGGGTTTGAACCCAGGCGGGGTTTCCCCATGGGAAGGGAAGCTTTCAACAGCTTGAGTCACACGACTCAACCACTCAGCCATCTTACGAGTAAAAGCTTGCTTTCATCGATCATCCATTACTTTCAAAAAGCTATGTGTAAGCATCGACTCATTAGTACTTCTGATTACCTTGATCTACGTATAATCGAGTAGACCAAGCTTTTCAAATGGGAAATAGAGTAGGGACAGAGTATCTACTAATAGCATCATCCCTGATAGCCTGGAACCCAATTGATTGGAGTTCTGACAGCGCTCACTGGAAAGCGGGTCCGCAGAGCTTCAGACAGTAGGTGTTTGAATCTGAGAAATAGCTATAGGACACTATCATCTCTGCCTTGAGCTCAACAATACACGTCGAAATCTTGGCTGCTATAGTTTGCTCCCAGTCGAGTTTCTCGTCGTATTTGTGATCTCCTTTTGAGTGTTTCGACGGGACGACTTCAACCTTCAATTTACCCTTGCTTGACTCGTTTGAATCTGCCCACAACTCGTCTTCCCTCGGTGCTGAAGCTGGGAGAACCGGAATAGTAGGTCTGGGAAAAACAGATTACGAATTCCACTATGACTGAGTCTAGCGAGCACGACATACCCTAGAGGAAGAAAATCCTGAATGCCAGCCTTCCTAAGCTCAAACTTATCAGTGTAATTTAGTAGCGCAGGCGTATTCGGTGTAAGCATTTCGTCTTCCGGCGGAATGATTCCGGTGCTGCACACAGAAACCAAACCTTTATATTACATTCAAAAGTATGACAGAAACAGAGTACGCACCGTATAGTTCGCGAGATCTCTTCCAGCCTCCCTTCAAATCTTGAAACCTCATCTGCGACACAGGCTAATCTATTGCAAAAACTCCGTTAGTGGCAACCCTCATTAGAGTGACAAATTCACGAACAGTAACAAGTTGTCCAGGGAGGCAGAGGTCATTTGGAAAGACGAAGTGGCTGAAGTTGAAACAGTACATCGAGACGGCCTTCCTTGAAGTAGCTTATATAGGGATATCTTCGAGAAGGTCAAAGCAATAAAGCCGCACACGCCACATATCTACCACAGCCTCAGGTCAAAGCACAGGTGATTCTAAGCATCATTCAAAACGGCGTCAACGAACCCAACAAAGGCTGGGTTTGAGGAGATGCGACTAATTGCCTTGACCAACATACACTGAGGCTCCGTCAGCCATAAGAGAATTGGAGTATTGTTTAGTTCCATTCAAAGGCGATTATATATCGGTATTACCATTGTGATTCAGCAGACTGACTGAACGCCCTTCATCGTTCTCCTGGAAAGTATTATGCAAAGTCCATAAGTGCGATTTCATACAACCAAACCTGAGTGCAGCGATCGAATCATAGAGAACTTCGCGTATATTGCTTCGCACTAGCCCGTGTACATCGCGGACTTTCAGGTCGTCTTCTGTGCAAAGCTACATGATTCGGGACTAAAATCACGAGGAAGAAAAAACAGACTTTCTGACGTTACTTTAGGTATTTCCCAAAATCAGCAATGTTCTCTTCACCGCCTTCGACGCCCGCAAGAAGCTCTTCAAGACCTTCCTTTGTTAGGAACTCGTGATCCTCCCAATGGAATCCTGGAACGACGACCAAAGAGAGCAAACATTCCTCTGAGCCAGGAGGTAATCTCGCCATCTTCCACACCTCCGAACCAAATGTCAGAAATCGACTTTCTCCAGCAGCCGTATCAGGACCCAGGATCTTCTTCTCAATGCGAGGCGGGTGTCCTGGTATGGGTGTGATGGTTGTGTATTCTGCCTTTCCTTGATGATGGATATGATATGCCTAATGAGGAGGTATATAGTAAGAACTCCCTAAAGCCCGAGGCAGCTGACGCGACTCACCACTGATCTATTCTTGATAAAAACGGCACTTGGACTATCTTTAGTCAGAAGATGATAGATCGAGGTCACCAGAGGCCGAGGTGGGTTATCTGTACGATTATCGCGCGAGTCGAACGATAGTTCTGCGACAAGTCAATTTCTAAACTGACGCACTCGGGGCAAATGGGCTAGGGATTTGGGTTTCTTGACGGTCGATTTCGCGCCAGTACCCTATCACGAATGTTGTAAGCTCATGGGTTAGCGCTTTCCCTTTCTGCGGTACCTCCTGCGGGATGCTTCTCGAGCTGAAGCTCTTGGATGAGACTGGAGGTCATGATGGTTTAGAGGAACAAAGGCGATAACGTCACAACGTTCAACCGGCTCAATCAACGGCATGGGGTATGCCGTGATGCTATTGATCTATCGCCGTCGGCCTGCACAGTGACAATGCGCTTTGAGTTTACTCAATGTCCAAGAATGTATCCCTCAGGCCAAATCTAGAGTCATTTCAGGATTAAAACACGTAAAATATAACACAGGTGAATTAATATGTAAACATCTCTTTTTACCCTCTCAGTCGCAACACTGATCCTACCCAATCCATCAATAACAACTTGCTCAAACTCCGGTGTACCACATAATAAATATCTCTGCCTTGCTTCTGAGAGTCTAGCTTTATGATATGTTGGACCAATTGCTAGAGAATATGAGCACCGATAGTTTGACTCGTTCCGAATCAAGACCCTTCGATATATCAGCGATGATAGGCACCAGAACATCTGCCTCTCGAGTCGATAATATGAGAATGACGTCCCAATGCAACGACTCGGAAGTGAGTGCAACGATGCCTCGAAGCATGCTCAGGAACGATGTAACCCCCACTCCACCTTCTATCCACAAACACTTCTTCCTCTTCACCGCCGCAATCTCGGAGTCGGTATCGATATCACCCAACCCAAGCTCCCCCGCAACACCCAAAAACCCAACACTCAAACCCAACGACCGCATATCACCGGCACCCAACAGCTCACGGTACCTCGAGTCGTTCGCAATATCAAACAACACACCAGTCGCTGCAACACCTGGCTTCACCTTAATCGTCAACGAAAAGGTACGAGTAGGTCCATCGACATGCGCGGAGGAAACAGTCCATGTTCGGACTTTGGAATGAAGTTTGCGTTGGAGTTTGTTAGAGTCGAGTAGAGACTCGAGGTCGAGGATGATAGCTTTCCCTGGGGCGATTGATATTGGTTTGGTTGTTTCCCAAGTGAAATTGGCGATAGTATAGCTATGAAGGTCGATCCTCGTCAATAGGGCTTTTACGCCTTTGTTTCCGAGTGATAAATTTGATGATTCCTTGGCTAGGAGTTTGATGGCAGGACTGTATGGACCTGAGATACTGTTTAATGGATTAGACTTTATGGATGAATCCTGCCGTCGCCCAGTCACACCTAGATCCAAGACAGGAGGCCGGGAAGATGTCAGGCTCGGGTCATGAGCCCTCATGTCATACTCCAGGTTCGTTTTCCTACCATAATATGCACATGACATGAGGTGAGCTCACATAAAGACAGCGAGCATATCTCTTACTTGAGACCATCTCGATGCCACCTCGCTGTCACCTTCCCCTAGAGCTTCATGCGCTTATCCTTAGCCACCTCTGTGACCGTGTTGTCCTTCCAAGCCTTTCCGTACTCTTCTTCAATGTACTCTTGTATGCTGAGCATGGGTTCCCATATCCAGAACTTAGAAGCTACACCTTCCGACATATCTCATTCTGCATTTATCACATGTGAAGCGATGTTCGTTTTTCAAATCTCCTTAAGGAACCCTTAGAAACCTTCTCCCATGCCAACGTTCAGAAAGTATCCTTCCAAGAGTGTACCGGATGGTCATACGCCATGGCAATAACATCCATTATCGCATCTTCTGCGTTCTCAAACTTACGAGAAATGGAGCTTGTTGGAATGAATTTCTGGAAGCTATCCGGGGTGACGCACCAGCACTTGGTCTCCGGCTTCACAACAGTGACGACCCTATCGCTCCAAGATGTTGGCTTGCAAGGTCCCGAGTACTACATATATCATGTTCATGTCCTCCTTTCCGAGGTTGAAACACGTCAGCATGAACCAATGTAGATGCGATGCGCTTTCAGCATCCACAGCTCTTTATGGTCCGACTTTCATTCAACTCCGTATCCGCATTCTCAGGCTTGAACAATGCGAAACTCCGGAGATGTGGGGGGTATTTGTACCCTCTCCGGCACTGGTCAAGTTCAGTATCAACGTCAATGGCTCAACCCACGGAAGGTGCCATGAAGAGGAAGTGGTCAATGCGATTCTCCGAAGCGCTGCCTCCTCCTTGGAGCTGGAGATGATGGGTACAAGTACATTCCTCGTTGTCACCACAACATATCGCGGCTGATGCACCATGGTGTAGGTCACCACCTCTATTCATGTCTTGACCCTGGCTTTGAATGATCATCTTCGTCGGATCAGATTTGATCACCTGTCAGAGGACCACAGCATCGGAACCACCACCATCTCAGATCTACCCCTATTCAAAACCAGTCGTTGCCGCGAGGTTTACAACCAGCTCATGTTTCCTTGTCAATGATACAAGCTCAGTGATAGTGTGCTCAGAGCCAGAGGTCTTCCTGCTTGCATGTAGCACTGGCAGGGTGTGCCGCAGGATGCGAAGGAGGCCCGATGAATCATGAACATTGGCTCTGGAGATCTCTATTCGCACTCGAAGTCGAAACCAACGGTCTCTATCGCCCTTCATGCGTTGGGTTCGGGCCGGGATTCTGATATCGGTGACTCGGTGCGAGGGAGTGGATACGATCGGGATACGTCTTCTTGAAGGGACAAGCGGATATCAAGCGAAGCACTTTTCCCATACATCCTTCTCACTATACAACCTCGACAACTCAATTGCCTGCTCAATGAGTACAACGTGGCTTACATGTCAACGTTGTACCCCTATTCATCCCGCACCACATATCAGTACGGTTCAAGTACAGTTATCAGCACTGGGGCAGACATCGAGCAGACGTTGTCTCCTAGGCAGAACTCAGCCGCTACGGGCATTCGCTGGAGAGGGTTTACAGGGGTGTAATGTCAGAAGATAGAGATCTGGATTGGACTACTTTGAGGTAGCCTTGATTCAACGTGCACGCATTCATTTCAATGCTCTGGTCGGTGCACAAGTTTCTTGAGATCAGCGTGTCTCATATTCTCCGCGTACGTCAATTATGCATGGAAGGCTATGCACCACTATTCGACCCGCATTATATATATCGTTAAATAATGCTTTGTACATAGGAAATGTGAACGCAATTTCTTGATATCGCTATTGCAAGAAGTGAGTACAGTGATATAAGTACATATGATATAGTAAAGTCCATGATGCAGCCCAAGATATATTATACAGTGGCTTGGTTGTTAGCTACAGAGATAATGTGTCTAGGTATATCTACATAAAGTGATCTTTGAGATGTAAAGAGAAAACCAGGTACAAGAAACCATGACACAGTAATCGATACAAGATGGCAGATATGTCCAAGACAGACAGCGCGGCCTTCAGAATCATAGAACCTTTACCCTGCTACCACGCTCATGCAACCCAACCCCTTTTACGTTCGTTCTGCGAAATAGTACCGCATAGGTACACTTCCCCACCTGGATGCCAAGTGTCACATATGCGCCCGATTGCGACAGAACCCTGACCACCTGGCCTTCAATGTGGCCCTCTATGAAGAGTTTGCAGCCAACTTTGATACGCTCAGAGACGAAATAGGCATATGAGAGCACTTGCTTGTCGCTGAGATGGACAACACGAGTAAAAATGTACGGAGTCTGTAGAATGGCATTGACCTCCTCTCGCTGAGAGCCAGAGGCATCCGGAATGGTAGCCACCGAAGCACCAGGATCTGCTATTGGCTTTGAGGAATCATCCTGCAAACTGTCTGCCAAGGATGTGTCGCCCTGGACCTGAACGGCTGTGGAAACAATGGAGACAGGGGTCTTGGATTGATTATAACGCGTCGAGGCAGGAAGACCCGAATCATCGTGGATGACTTTGGAAACAACGGAGGGGGGTGTTGTGGGCCCAGGTCGACTGGGATGCAAAGATGGTGTCATAGTTGTGGAAATAGCATTATCCTGGACGGGATTGGAAACAATGGGGGCAGTGATAAGGGTTCGATTATGACCAGAGGAGGATGGTGTTGTATTCGATAAGGTATGATCTGTTGACCCTTCCATAGGGCTTTGAGGTAAGTTTATGTTCCAGATCTGTCCGGAATGGCTGCCAGTCCAAAATTTGGCCCTCACAGGAAAGTATCCATCACGTATATGCTTATACCATTTTGATCGAGGAGAATCCTGGTCAAGTTCGAAGTAGCTGCGCGTGGATTCAGCGGAAGGCGGCGGGGGTACCATAGGTGAAGCCAGCGGATACGTCAAATATGCAGATGGACGCTCGTCTTGAATTGCATCGGTGGGAGAAATAGGACTCATACACTGTAACAGTGTCAGCTGCGAATCATCTGATTTATGCGGTCTTAGGCCCTGTTCAGATAAAATTCCGATTTCCTGGAAAAAGGAAAAACGCAAACCAGGGGCTGCCGAGAAATTTCCCATCTCCATGATTTTCAAGCGCTCGACCAAGTGCCACCAAGCGCCAGTACGTCTTGAGGTTGAAAATTATCTCTATACCAGCATATACGCCACTAAATGTGGGCGGTATGCAGCAGAGTCTTTACAATGTATTCAAAACAATATGTAGTGTACATTATACATGAAAATACACATCCTACCTTCCCATTGTACCCTAGAACTTGTGAACTCTCTGCATTTCTAAGTTGCTATGAGCTACAAAAGTTTGTTTGACTTACAGAAGCCTCAGTAAGGCTCTCGTTACCAAATCTACTATTCTAGGAGCATCCCGTTTGTTCCTCAGTACCAGTATTGCTAGAATTGGGGCGTCTGGAGCTCAATATCAGTGACGGGAAAGCGGTCCGGTAACTCCGGTTTGCGTTTTTCCTTTTTCCACTGAACTGGAATTTTATCCGAACAGGGCCTTACTGGACGACGGAGTGCTGGAATTTGCGGAACCTTGAAGGATGGGCAGCAAATCAAGGCGGCATCCATGGTAGATGGGAGAAGAAAGGGATGATTCATTGCCGGCGCTTGAGCATTATATGTGTGTCGAAAATTTTTTACAAGAATTCGGAAGCTTCCCGAAGGACCCTGACGACCTCATAGCCTTGCGATGTTGGCTCAAAGAACGCGACATCAGCGCCAACATTATTGACACGGCTGAATTATTTAAGAATTAATCGCTAATTTCCAAGCTTCTCTTTCTACAGTCACTGCTCTCTAGATTCCTCTCTTGGACGATCCTCCAATTCGAACAAAAAAAAATACAGCCAGAATCAAAAACTCTCCCGGGCCAAAGTTCTTTCATTAGTCATGGCAACACTAAGTTGTAGTTGTTGACGGCAGTTTCACAGGAGGCATTATGTTAATGGTGTCCAACCGAAGTCTACACAATTTGAAGGGAGTCTATGTGATTTATGTAATTGTTACTTCACACCTTGGGAATTTTTCTGTTATTGGCTTTGCACTTTGGCGGCGACTTCTGCTTCTTGTATTTACATAATCAGACCTGTTACAGAAGAAAATATTCGAGCGATCCTGTCGCATATTAAAGAACAATGTTCATGCTGCTAAGTCTCCCCGTCAGCTAGCCGCGAACGGAAATACTTCCATGCAGCTACCACGGTACGTATCTCTTAGTTTTCGCGCTGCTTCGAAAGGATTTGATGTACGCCTCATTACTTTAGGTACATCAGTTGCATGTTCTATAAAGAAATACTATTGTCTTCATGCGTTCGTCGGTATTCCTCGATGATCAGAAAAGACAGCATGGAACCGCTTCGGGTACTTTTCCCTTGAGAGTATATTGGGAGGTATGTAATATAAATAAGGTTCTTGATGCTGGTACTGATATATTTTCTGCCCGAGATCTCTCACAAGGGGTCCGCTTCATCGCTGAGGTGTTATCCGTCTTGGAATTTGTTCTTTCTTGCTCCTAACATGAACCTTTTCTCGTGACACCATCTTGAAAGGCGACATGAGCTCGAGATGTGAGCCATTGTTCGCTGGATTCTCGTAGCCGGTTAGTCATTGAGAACTCCAAATGCACAAAATGACGATTTTTGGGACTATAAATAGAATCGATTCGAACGTTAGGCCATAGTATTCGTTACAAGATATCCACTATACATGCACCGTTGGCCATACTTTATATCCTACCCTGTCAAGTAATCAGCACAAGGTTCATACCAATAACAAAAGTACGTACTCTGAGAGCCCAAGATGGCGGTATCAACGCCCGTACAACTCATTATGCCCATCGCTTGAGAAGATGTTCTGCTTGACCCCCTGAGCTAGAGCGTGTGCTGATGATGGCCTCTCTTTGGTTCCGAAGCCAGGCTCGAGTATGTCCGGTGTTAGGGTTTTCATGCTTCGAAGGATACGGTCGACATTGATAGACTTGATGTTTCGTTAAGGGTGGAGGTTCCGGTAGTCTTGACCTTGACGAGAGGTGATGGGTATACCTTCATTGTTGAACATCAGAGATGACCGACTTTCGGGCTAAGGCAAGGGGGAGTAAGGACTTTATGGTTTACTACCGTAAATGGGCGTATGATAACGCACCGGTGGGGTCGATCTTATCAACCAGCGTAACCCGTACCTCAACCGTATACCGCACCCTGTCCACCTAGCGCTCCCAATCGAACCTCTCGAATAAAGATATCACAAAGAACCGGATGTCTGCGGGTGTACATCTCATGTAGAGATGGCTCAGTAAAAAGTCATCGGGCACTGGTAATTGCAGTAATAGTGTACCCAGCCAACGCACCGGGGGTCTGGGCTGTGAGGGAGTGAGATTGAGACGATAGTATAGAGTTCGATAGTGCTCACTTATAATCATCCAAGGTGACTTTGTGTCGCCTGGACGTTTGCTTCCAAATGACTTTCGCGGCAGGGATAGTTCAACTGCCATCCTGTATTGTATCGTCCGACCGGGTCTGTCATATCTGATGTTTACCCAGAATCGCAGCCGAAGGAGGATTGAGGAAGGGAGCTACAGTGGGAAACTACGGTCTGGAGGCGTGCATATGAGGGCAGGCGATTGCTGGATGTGGAAGGCCTCGACAGTTTGGCAGAGAGGTGGTGGGTGAGATTGCAGTGGGAGTAAATAGACACGGCGGGTTTGAGGATTCCTGGAGGTGATATTCGTAAGGGGAACCGTCTCTCCGAGTCGGGCTGGCGTTGAGTGGAAGGCGCTGATGGACCTTTGGCGGATGTTTTGGGTTTCCGGTAGCAGGGCTGAGCGCTGATCGCCAATCTTGATAGCGAAGGAGTGTTGAAGTCGTTTCCTAACCCATCCCAGCTCGTATTAGTGACCCAGAAATTGAAGGGGGAAAAAGATCAACTCACCGGATAACATCACCTGCCAAAACGTTTCAACCATCCATCCGCCTTGAGATTCTCCTAGATACCCTGAATCCATCCCATCGTCCATCTATTAACATATCCGTGACATAGACTTGAGCGAGATGACCAAGTTCTTCGTGGTCGTTGTTGGTGAAGGAACCCGGCTTGTTTGGCAAAACCAAATATAACTGATTTGGGTTAGGGTCACTTAGGTGTTTGTCAATTGACGCCGACTAAACGCCTTGCCTTCTCCGTCATCAGTGTTTCCTACTCCTTTCGCATTCCCTGGCCAGAGCTTTATGACAAGGTATGTATACCGAATCTTTACTACGATTGGATCCGTTGACTATCCTTGACATGACTCTGATAGCAAAGCAAGTCTGTGAGAGGACGAGAAAAGGGCCTGCAGGATAGCGAATAGGAATGGTACTCCGGAACGACAATTGTGGACTGAATGGACCTAGCCATCTCTGTAGGACTGACACAAAACCGTTCCTATGCTTTGGGCGTAAGGTGAGTCTACAACTCGCTCTCCAAATTCTGGTTTCTAACCTCTTCCTTGCATCGACGACAGTGCACTAAATGCTCGTGTAATTCTATCTATCAACAATCCAGCTTGTTTATCTTCTTCTCATGCTTTCTAATATCCCGAAGATCTTGCTCTTGCGACAACTACAACTACAACATCCCACCCCCAGGAACTACCAGATACCCAGCCTATGCACAATGGAAACTGGCGGTTATCATCGCGGTGATGATACGACCTACCTATAACCAACAATCGAGACTTGACGTGTCACTCATGTTCTCGGCCTCGGAGAATGAAAGCCCCCCGATGCAAAAAAAAAAACACACGCACGCACATTTGTTGCCTTTTGATGAACACAAGTACGCCATTATTACGCTAAGCGAGGCTTACCTTGAACTCTTCCAGATTCTCCCTCTAATTCATCTGGACATAGCAGGCTGCGCGATCATTCTTAAGGGCAAGATGCAGTCGTCTTGATCATATCCTCTCTTCGTATGAGAAGCAGTCACTGACCACATTTCAGGTGACGGGTGTACGACCAGAAACGAAAAGAAATGCAGCTCGCCGTGCGTAGTTTACCCAATCATAGATCATTACCGCGTTCTCGCTATGCTCTTCAAGTAGAAGGTGCCATTCCTGCGACCGCGTTATCCAACTGATCATGCGCTCTTCGTGAGATCATCAATGTGGGGCATTCCATGACGTGAAACGACAAGTATGCATTCCTTGCCATTGAAGCCGCTAATGACACCATAGCTATAGGGCACACTCGCGAGATCTGTTTGAACCCAGCCTTTCAGATTCCGTGTGAGTAGCTCATACCTATTCTTCGGGTTCTTGATCTGAATTGTGCAAACTAGTGATCTGATTCAACACATGCGGTTTCTTTCACTGCCGTGAATTTGCCTCCGTGATCGATCCTACAGCGGAGTGATCAGGTCACGTATAGGAACGATGCTGGGGAGCAAGAGTTATGGAATACATCAATGCGTGTATTTTTATGATTGACGTTTTCGCGCTGCTTCGAAATGATTTGATGTACGCCTCATTACTTTAGCTACATCAGTTGCATGTTCTTGTACATAATATAATATCAAGGAATACTATGCTGTGCTTAGTATGACCGTGCCTTCATGCTTTCAGCTCACCATACGCACTAGAGCCATGGCCTATCAATCATACCCAAATCCAACCACCACCTTCCTTGTGTAGGTTTTGCCTTTCACCCCTAAACTTTCCGCTGCGGCGCTGCTTGATTATCAGACCAGATTAGGAAGATCTAGTAGGTTTTCGACAAGGTTTATACTCAAAATTTTGGTTTGCTGCTTTGTCAACGAAGTTGGTTAATCCTCAGCGTCGCTTCTTTTCTTTCGAACCTTGGCACGAACGCCACCTCCCGGATCTCTTGAATCCACCCTTCCTCGTTCAGCTGATCGCACACTCAACGTCTACGGTTGGCTTGGGTTGAATGGTAGTCATGCGACCATGGAGGATGTAGTGGTGCGGAAGTTGGTTTTTGGTTAATTTCTGGTGCCTCTGATACTACATTTATGCCAGCCTTCAGAGATAAACCACACCTGTAGCTCTCATTGTTTGTAGCAAAATAATGACAGACTACATGCCCGATGTGACCGGCGCCTGCGGTGACTTGGGATATCCTCTGTTTTAGGAAGAGGACATGATAACAGGTACCTGTAAGGCACCAGAGTATGATTCAAACGCGTTAGTGATGCATCTCTGCTTGACCACGAGTACAGGATAAGGGCTTTGGGTAGCGTTTGATGTCGTTAGACATAGGATCTGGACGTGAGTATGAGAAATTCATTGAGACAGTGTCAAGAGCAGGAATAGCCGCACCGATTACAGTTGACTATATGCTTCGGAAGAGTGTTCAACGGAATCTATAAGCCCATCAATAGCGGAAAGCGATGGGGCGAAGGATATGCATCGCGTGATGTTTCAGGCCTTCTTATGGATCACCAGCGCAATGCTAGCCTTTCGTTCGTTCGGCAGCAGTTCGATAATGTGAGCGAAGGTAGTGATGAGGCGGAGTCTTAGAGAAGGTTGATATCGCAGATAAGAAAAGGAAAATGATCTTATTGGCTGTATTATTACAGGGCTAACGATTTTGATATTGCGCAAGAATAGCTAAGATATGTTTCCGGAGTATTCGATTCCAGAAAATTGCCTAGACGGGGAAACGGTCAAATTCTGCGTATGGTAGACCATAGTATTCACGAACGCACCGTATCGATACAAGCCTGCGCCTCAAACAGCTCACCCACTCCAGACAGTGGCTCTGATATCGTGCACCTTGCATATCGGGGACCGTAAAGAAGAAAGGTAAGAAATGAGGTCGGTGACACAAGGAAGCTGAAACTGATGAGGTCTGGTTCATCTGGAAACCGCTTACGAAGGAAGGAATGTGCGAGGGAGGGAGAAGAACTGATGGACAAGAGAAAGAGCCTGATGACGTCGGCGTCGAGATCATACACGTATTCAGGACAACGAGCCGGCGAGTCACTGAGCACTGAGCCGCTGAGCCGCTGAGTCGGCGAGTCGGCGAGATGGCGAGTCAAGGGGGCGGCGAGCATCTAAAACTGGCGAGTCATCGGCACACTGAGTCGGGGAAAGCTGAGTCATCCATGCGCCTTTGGATTTGCTCGCTGCTCGCCATGGCCATTTCCTCTCGATCGTCGCAGCTATCGATGACTGCAATGACGCACCAAACGACTAGAAACGACTCTGGACGCGATTTCATGTGACATTCAACCCTCTCCGCTATAAATACAAGGCTCCCTCGAAAACGTTCCTTCTCCCTCCTTTCCTTTCAACCTTCACTTCAATACACTCCTTCGACTTCACAATGGCCCCCGCCATGTCCAAACCCGCCCATATTTTTTCACTCCTACACGATAACAAGTGTCCTTGTTGCGTCAATAAACACCTTGGGGTCTTCTTGATAACCAAGGGACCACATGCCGGACATTACGCGCTTTGGGTGAGTGCTCCTTCTTCTGCATTCCTATCGTTTCCTAATCGCCTTTTTCTAAACTTTAGTGTCCTCGTAAGCATGATACAGGAACAGGCTGCGGATTTTTTCATCCGTTCAGCATGGAACACGCCCGAGAGGCAATCGAAAGTGGATGGATACCGCCCAAGGAATCTCCGCTCCTCTCTCACACACCTTCACCTGTACTTCCTTCTCTCGAGGAGGTTCAGGAGCCGCAGGACTACACCGACCTCATCAATATGCTCAATGCTCAGGCCGCTGCCTATGAGCCTGACCTATTACCCACTCCTTCTAGCACAACCACAGATCCTCATCCTTCGCTTCAGGATATTCTCGACTCTGCACCACCTCCTTCTCAGGCCCCTACTCAAGCCCGCGCTAATCAGCCTATACCATCGACTTCTGGAACGGCAACTACGGCGTCTTCCAAGGGCAAAGGGAAGGCAAATGAGGTGGTACCTCTACCCTGCCGCCACGCAACTTGTAGACCTGCCAATAAGCGATGTGGTCGAGACAAGGCTATGTGCCGGCCTTGCTGTATGGAGGTTTTTGCTGAGACTGGAATTCCGTGTGGTTGTGACGACCACAAACCCAGGAACCAGCCTGCTGCTACCCGTCCAACGGCTTCTACAGCTTCATCTTCCGCAGCTCCACTTCGACCTACCCAGCCATCTGCCACGACCACCTCAAAGCCCAATCGTGAACCTCAATTTTTCACTCTTGTTGATCAGGATGAACGCCGAGATGCCGACTCTGTGAGGCGAACGCAGCAGAAGGAGGTTAGAGAGCATAAGGAGATGTCGAAAGCAGCTGACTCAACTCTGCTAGTTTATCCTTGGGTAAGTGTTTAGCTGTGTCTGTAGCATCTCGCCTTTACTAAACATATATCCCAGCATGACTCTGAGAGGCCGAAGCCTCTGTACCTCCAGAATTGTCTCATTGGAAAAACACACCTTGCCTTCAAATCTGACTTCATGGAGCGTCTGGGGTTCCCAGAAGGCGAGCTTAACCTGTACTGTCACGATATATCGGACTGGGTTGCCGTAAGCGTTGACGATCGTCTTGTGCTTGATCTGAGCAAGAACGGCCTTTATGTGGCAGGCACCCCGCTCGTCATGGTGGCAGGCCTTTTGTGACAAAGCACAAAGGTTTTCAACGACGTTCTTAAGCTCACAAAGCAATCCTCCACCTCCGATCTCCCCCCAACCACCCTATTCCTCTCAATGTTCGTCGCAAGGATGTTCTTACCATTCTCCTTGAGAAACGAGCAGAGTCAGAGAACATTCCGCCCGAAGTAACACCTACCCCGTCACCTCCGAACCCATCTCAGAAACGTACACGTGATACTCCCCCCACTAGCGGCGAAAAGACCAAGAAGTCCAAGCGGCAAAAGCCTGTTTCCCAAGCCTCCCATAACCTTTCACCTGCCCTTTCACCTGCGCGAGACCTGTCCCCTCTCCCTGGACGACACACTGCGTCTCCAGATGCTGATCGGCCTCTTTGTCTCTCACGACGATGGTAACCATCACGACTCTAATCATGATAACAATCATCATCTTGCGACGCCTCCCCCCACCCATGTTCCCAAAGCTTCGAAGCCCAGCAAAGTGAAGCGAAACCATCTCCCATGCAAGGAGCCCATCATCATTTCCGATTCTGAGGACAGCTCAGAAACTGCTTCCGCATCAAACCGCATCCCTCCTTCCACGCCCAAGCTGCGAAAAGCGCCTAAGAAACAGAAGACTGCAGTTGTTTCTGGTGTTCGGCGCTCTCCGAAAAAGAAGCACTCGTTTCCGAAGGCCTGGCCTTTCATCTACCAGTACAAGACCGTTGCACAGTGCTTCCGGGCAATGGACCGGTACAAGCGCGGTACACTCCAAGGAGGTGTTGCGACAGTTTTCAAGGCCTTCTTCAAGAAGGCTTGTCTACAAGGAGTCCACGGTGAACGGTCATCGTCGAAGGTGGAGGAAGGCCCCTGCCGTTATCAAGACTCATTTTGAGTCCTTGGATACCAATGATATCCTGATGCTCGATACTCCGGTTCTGCCGATACGTCAAGGACCCTGACCAGTTCCATCGCGCTCTCAAGAAGAAGGAGACTCGACGGCGGAAAGCAGAGGAAGCTAGAGCAAGAGGCATGGCTCTTAGAAGGCTGGCTTGACGAGTCATCAGAAGACGACTTCTACACTGATGAAGACGAGGACGAGGACGAGAGGATGAGAGGAGGACGAAGATGATGGCTAAGGGCAAGGGCAAGGCCAAAGTTCAGCACCGCAAATCTTCGCCATCTGGTTTGGATCGACAGCACTATTGGATCCCAGGACTCTTGTAAGGGTTGAGTATGATGTCTACACTGAGTTGTAAGAAGGCTGCACGACCTCGTCGAAAGGGTCAAAGGGGGGAGTGATTAGCATCTGTTCTTTGTTCTTTCCTTGATCTGTGAGGCGATACTAATGATACGATACAATTCGATATCTATTTCTCAACTAGACTAGTGAGCGATACCTAATGATATGATACAATGCCTAGACTAGTAAAGTTTTGATGTACTTGTAAAAACTCGAGTTGTAATAGATGTTGATGTTACAGTTCTTGCGTTGCGTTGATCCTTGTCCTGACATTCGTTTCTTCTCTACAACTCCATGTCCATCGGCTGGCTGAGCTAGTGAACCAGCTTGGTGCAAGGGCATCCAATATTCTAGTATCTCAGGTTTGGCATTTGTTACACTCTGCACTTTCCTCAAGCAGCTAATCCTCGTTCTCTATCCCTCAACTCAAACCCGTAATGAAGCACCGCTCTTTCTTGACCCTTGGGCAACTACGTTTCTTTCCCGGTCCTGCCGACTTCCTACTGGGGATATAGAAGCTCTTTATATGGAACTCCCTGAGAAGGATCGTGTGGAAACCAGATGAGGTGCTAAGAGAGGGTCAGTTCAGACCGTAACACACAGAAAACATTTCGAGATAATGGGGGAGTGATGTTTCCGTGCGTGTTTTGCTTCCTTCTTGAACAGACTTCATGTTGACCAATATAACAAAACACATTAGCTTCTTCTATATTTAAGCCTCTGGCCGCCTACTGCTGTATGCCTCAACCAGAATGTGATTATGTCGTTCAGGAGAAAGAAAGCCGAGGAAACTTTCCAAGGCGCTGAAGAACATCGAGGAGTGCTGTATACTCGAAGCCATGGACCCATGCCTGTGCTTTACTACAACATCACCTGTCACAGTAAGCTTTCTTTGCAGTCGTATATGTAGTAATGATTTCCGACGCTTTTCACTCAGAATGCAAGACCAGCTATCGTCTAATTTCTAACGTGCCTTCGAATATCAATCAAACACCCGACACTATTACCTCTTGCTCCGTTACCAGGCTTTATTAGAGAGGATGAGAAGGCAGAGTTGTCTCAGATCCCAGAGGTCATTCAAGTTAGCGAACACGAGTTTATCGAGCAATTGTGTCTGCAGGATTGGAGGTACGACATGTTGCTGGCACAGTACGTCGTCACACCCTTTCCTTGTTTTCAGCTGCTAATACCGGCTTCTTCAGGAAATCGGGCGGGAACTGTGCCAAGGTCTATAACAGAGCATCAGAAACGTGGGGCCTTTCCTCTGGCTGGGGCTACAAGGGTGAACTGCGCACTGAACGAGTCTATGACGGCTTCAAGATACTTTCGCTTCTGGAGTTTTACATCAAGCACTTCGAGAAACAGCTTTTGCGTCCCACACACACAGGCTCTCAAGACCAACGTTTTCGTGATGCTATGATTGAGGTGAATAGTCACTTTCAGGTCCATGGCCAGCCCGAAATCAATCACAGGTTCTGTGATGGCTGTGTGCGTTACTGGACCATGTCAACGGTCAAGTCAAGGAGGTGTTTGTCGTTGTCTGTGATGGTATCTGTCACTCTGGGCTCAGGGGCAGCCTGTGGGGTGCCGAAGTGTGAAGAGGTACTGGAGAACCGCCGGGATTTCTTCTGTCAGAAACATGCATCTCTCAAGAAGGAATGTCGCATTGTTGGATGTAGCAACCCCGTACGCCCTGGATATAGGACTTGTCAGATACCCCGACATGTGGAGGCTGAAGAGAAGGTTCGACGAGTCGACGGACAGGCTGCCTTCGTTCTCAAGAGAAGGTACGAGACTTGGACACACTCGGGAGAGTCTCAGGAAGGTGGAAGTGAGGATCAGGTTGGAGAGGAGATTGACACGGCAAGTCCAGAGTTTCGTCGGGCAGTAGGGGGTGTTGGTGTTCACGGAGAGGCTGGAGTGAGAGAGGATGACCCAGAGGGCGCTATCCATGGTTTGTTCTTTCGAAGGATGACCCACAACGAGCAGGCCATCATTGCGCCATGTGGAGTCTTCATCGCACGCAGGACCTTCAATCACCACGAAGCTTTCTCCCTTGTTGCTGTGAGTTGTTCTATTCTATTGGTATGCTATTCGCTAATATTCTCATGACGTGTAGCAATTCTTCTATGAAACGTTCGTTGGTCGCCGAGTTCCAAATCATTTTGTCTACGACACAAACTGCATCCTATCGAAATACGTTCGCAATGAATCACGTCCCGAGCTGAAGGAGTTCTTCAAGAATGTCGGTCTGGCCGTCGACGTATTTCACTTCAATTGCAAGCACAAGGAAACCGACACGAATACTGCAACCTGAACTGTAACCCATATGCGTTTCCAGAGTTGATGGCTAGGGACGAGGACAACAAGCTTCAATGGTACTTCAACACTTCGATTGCAGAGCAGAAGAACGCATGGATTGGGGGCTACATGCCCATGTGCCGAGAGATGAGTGCGGTGTTTTATGAATTCTTTCTCAACATCATGATTATGCTTCACAACGAGGACACAGTTGCCAAACTTGAAGCAGACGGCAAGAACCCTTCTCATTGGTAAATTTGTATCATTATTAGTTATTGAATGTATTGTGTGGTTGTATTGGACATGTTGAGCGGGAATTGGATTGACTAAGCAGAGATACCTTTCACCCAAACCACAAGCATCCGATTCTCGCCCTACATCCTTCCTCCATAACAATGCATACAATAACCTCCACCACCTCTTCGTCAGCTAGAAAGCTCGTGTCGAAACGCATCAACGTCATATCGCCCTTCAAGGATTTGCCGAGTCCACCGCCTCTACCACAAACACCAGACAGCTTGCGGAGGTTGAAAGAGGTTTTGAAGGAGTCTGAGCAGAACGATAAGAAGATGGAAGAAGAGCAGGAAGAATTTGACGTGTGGAGAGCCCTTGTACTCCTCCCTGCTCTGAAGAGAAAGAGAGGTAGTTCTGAGGTACGTTCCATGGCTCTGAGATTCGTCTATGGAAGCTGATCTTTTGTATTAGAGCCCCTCCTGGTCTCCCAGTTGCTCGCCCGAGGCCAGCGATGTCAATACCAGTTCGACAATCAAGGATTGTTCACATGCTTCAAGATGTTTCCTATAAAAAGGCTCGACTGAATCACACTCCGCCCTCAAGACGCAGAAACAACGGAATCCCCGGAGAAGCCTCCAGCTCACCCTTGAAGCTCGTCCCCAGTTCATTCCTTCAACATAGCTACAGTCAAGATACGCTTCATCTTCAGGACTTCGACCAAATTTTCAGCACCTCCCCACCAGCCTCAGCCTCCTCCCTGTTTTCTTCTCCTAGTAGTCTGCGACCCGACTCGGAGCTCTGAGCCTTTCACCGCTTTCCACTTCCTTTGTTTTGTACCCTCTGGACTTCTGTATACACCTTTATAAGATTGTAATTGATTGTAAATCACTACTCTACTATAATATTACATCTGGAACGACTCAGCATTTACGTGGCTCAGTGCCCTAGCGACTCAGCATTCGTGAGGCTCAGCGCCCTACCGGCTCAGTGACTGGACGACTCAGTGAATGAGCGACTCGCTGACTCGCCGCCTCAGCGGCTCAGCGACTCGCTGGCTCGTTGTCACGATTACGTGGATAATTTGAACTGCGTTATTTAAAGCCAGTCGGACTCCTGATAGAAGATCATGGCTAGCTCTAGTAGTCTTGATGTGAGTTTCAGTATTTGGTTCATCGAAAATCCTTGATGTTTACCATCCTTTCTAGCGAGCTATTGAAATCGTACAGAAAGCTATCGACGAAGATGTCAAGCAGAATTACAGTGAAGCTTACAAGCAGTACATGAACTCGCTCGATTATTTCATGCTTGCTCTCAAGTGTGAGCACAGAATACCTACTCATGATAATGGAGGTTGACACGTTATCGCAGACGAGAAGAATGACAAGTCGAAGCTCCTGATACGAACAAAGATCAATGAATACCTGGCTCGAGCGGAGATGCTGAAGGAGCATTTGGGTGCGCAGGCGGATAAGAGAGGCAAACAGGCTGTCGGAGCAAATGGATCTAGTTCAGGAGTTGGTGGTGGTGGCAAGAAGTGAGTCTCTGAATATCAAGATCCCGTTCATTTTTCATGATCTCTTCCTTCAGGAAGGACGGCGAAGAGGATGATGCAGATCCTGAAGTGAAGAAACTACGACAAGGTCTTGCTGGAGCTATCATCTCCGAGACCCCAAACGTCAAGTGGGACGATGTTGCAGGTCTTGAAGGTGCAAAGGCATCGCTAAAGGAGGCCGTCATATTGCCCATCAAGTTCCCGCATTTGTTCACCGGGAAGCGTACTCCTTGGAGAGGTATCCTTCTTTATGGACCACCTGGAACCGGTAAATCATATCTGGCAAAGGCCGTTGCGACCGAAGCCAAAAGCACATTCTTTAGTGTCAGTTCCAGTGACCTGGTCAGTAAATGGCAAGGAGACTCCGAACGGTGAGTTAGATGTTACTCCTCTCTGGCGTTCATTGATCATCTTTTCAGACTAGTGAAGCAGCTGTTCGAGCTCGCACGAGAAAACAAACCTGCAATCATTTTCATTGACGAGATAGACTCGCTAGCTGGAACACGAAATGAATCCGAATCTGAAGGCTCAAGACGTATCAAGACGGAGTTCCTAGTACAAATGAACGGTGTTGGTCACGACGATACCGGAGTACTTGTTTTGGGCGCAACCAATATACCCTGGCAGCTAGACAATGCCATTAAACGACGGTATAAACACCTCTTTCAACACCGCCGGGCCTTACTCTGATCCTCTTTTGCAGATTTGAGAAACGGATATACATCCCCCTTCCCGGTCCAGATGCACGGAGGCGAATGTTCGAACTACACGTTGGCTCTACCCCATGTGAACTCTCACCAAAGGATTATCGGGTCCTAGCAGACAAGACAGAAGGATACTCGGGATCTGATATCGCCATTGTCGTACGCGATGCTCTCATGCAGCCTGTCCGAAAGGTGATCGCCGCGACTCATTTCAAACGGGCACCAAATGATGAAGGCGAGATGGTCAAATGGACACCGTGTTCACCAGGAGATCCAGAAGCCGAGGAAAAGACCTGGTCAGATATTGAGTCGGACGAGCTGTTAGAGCCTCCACTCAGACTGGCGGATTTCCTCAAGTCACTATCCAGTGTTAGGCCCACGGTGACCGAGGCGGATATAAAGAAACATGATGAGTGGACTAAGGAATCAGGGGAATTTGGTACGTTTTCGTGTGGCCAGTGTTTTAGCTTGCTGCTGACATGACTACACAGGAACTGACGGCTGAAAAGTGTACATACTATCATTATTCCGTGTCCATTTGTGTATATCTCTGGTGTATAGTTTGTGGAGTAATTATAAAGTTCATACATTTCCGATATGGGCGTTGTGTTTTGCTCATTATGAACACGAACCAAGCGTTTGGTCAGTCCTGAAGTACTTGAGTATGCTGGTGAAGTGTGTCAAGTGTGCTTTGAACAATTTGCACCGTCACCCCATCATATGGTACACCACGACGCTTGTTTTTACACTCACACCACCATCCTCAATTTTACCTATTCGCAAGGGCTCAAAAGATATATCGTGATAAGAGCGTTCTCCAGCCTGGCACAAATTATCAATATGGTTTCAAATTTTACATGCCAACGCTATTTCTGTGAGTACATTGTCGCCGATACAGACCGATACTTCTTTACATATTAAAGCCAGCAGGAGACCCTCGCACTACTCATTAAAGCGTCACACCAACTTTCATTTGCACTATACCTTCGGATTCTTCGCAAGAACCACGGCGAATATGAGGAGGCCCAGAACGGTACACACGCTGGAATCTTCAGGGTTGGGGTCCTTTTAGGCTCAGGCTGCCGTGCAATTGCAAATGAGCCTGCAGGGAAGGAAAGGTCAGAAGTCATCCTTATCGATATCTTCAGTATGATGCTGAACTTGTTATCTGTGCTACTCAAAGGGTCCAGGCGTTGATGTTCTATAGCGAGAGGAAAAGCCCGTGACCGCAGTACACCTGGCACGGACCATAACCATCGCCCGGTACCTGCTATTATAAGTGTGCGGTGTGAAACGTGGATGCCGAGTATGACGCCCCTAGTCATCGAAAGATCCGTTCCATGACCACCCACAACGTTCTAGGGACTCCGTGTTCCAACCGTGTTCCCTTGTCCTATCTATCACCATATCGCTTATCATCCGAACAACATTAAATTTAATACTACCTTTTCACGAGCTCCATCCTCCTTTCCTTTCCCCCATCATATGCTTCGCCTTGCACGTCCTCTTCAACTTCGGATCTACTCTAGTCATAGTGCCCGACGCTGGGCAAGTACTTCGGCGACATCCTCAGCGTCTCCTCGACCTCGATGGCGAGCACCAGCTTTACTTCTCCTTGGACTAGGTGGTGGGGCTACCTATACCTTCTCGAGACCCATACGCGCCGATGATGAAGGTGGACTTCAGTCTCAGACCACAATGACCACAGCATCCCTAGGAAGCCTTATCAGAACATACGTTGTCTACTCAATGTGCTCTGTCCCTGCCCTAGTCGATATGGCACCCTCTCTACTACACTTCTTCACCAGCATACCTGTTATCAAGAACGTCACCGAAGCTGTAGTTCGGGTTACGTTTTTCGATCAGGTGCGTCATTATACCTTTTCGGTGTTCTCTGCTCTTACTAATCTTGTACATTATAGTTTGTCGGCGGCGACACTGCACAGGAAACTGTACCTCTCCTACGTGCCCTACGTCAAGTCAATAAGGGCGCGCTTTTCGCTTATTCCATCGAGGTCGACGAGCATGAAGCTACAGCCCATTCTGCAGAAGAAGAAGAAAGATCCGGTGCACAAACGAATTGTCAATGAAATGATACGCTGTATAGACGTTGCGGCTGACTTTGAGGACGAGATTTTGCGGGGTGCACAGACGGGCCGGAGGACTTGGGTTGCTGTCAAGATGGTGCGTTCCTTCACCTCGTGATCGTATGTTCACTCAAAGTTCCCATTAGACGGCGCTTCTTCCTGACGCCCAGTCGCTCATCAATTTCTCCAAGTACCTTACTGATACACGAACCCCGTTACCCTGTTCCATTCCCTGGTTGTCCTCGTGCTTCGGATCTGGAAGTTCTGTACGACAAGAGGCAAAGAATTCCCGAACCTCTCACAAATGAGGATATTGAAGACCTTCGTGAATTACATTCGGATCTCAGACGGATATGTACACGAGCATCGGAAAGAGGGGTCAAGATAATATTGGATGCCGAATACAGGTGAGATTCCCTGCGCCCGTGCCATTTCCTTCGTTTCTCACGATGACCGGACGTAGTTGGTACCAACCTGCCATTGACGCCCTTCAGCTTTCTCTCATGCGAGAATTCAATGCGAAGAAGTCTAAGGAAGGACCAGGACTTAACATTCAACCGCTCATATACGGTACATTCCAGGCATACCTCCGAAGGTACGTGGAGCGCTTCCTTGAATGTGAAATTCACACTCACAAATCTACAGAACGCCTTCCAACTCCAGTATGCCCTGAAAGATGCACAAGAGAGCGGCTATACACTCGGCGTCAAGCTCGTTCGTGGTGCTTATCATCCACACGAGGTCGCCGCGTGCCAGGATCGCAAACTCGGCAAGCCGTCTCTATCTATCTCGCCGGAAGATCATCCACCAGTGTGGTCCGCTAAAGAAGAGACGGATAAATGCTACAACGAATGTACCAAGACCTTGATTGGCTGGATCAAGGTGACATTCAAAGATCAAAGCGCGGAAAGGAACAGGGTATAGGTGTACTCTTTGGAACACATAATTGGGAATCTTCTCGGTTAATTTTGAGCGAGTTGGTGAAACAGGGTATTGCTACCGAGTCTGAGGAGCGGGTTGGTGGGGAGAATATAATTATACTTCCAGAAGAAGTGACGGAGAGATTGACTATGGGGCAACTATACGGCATGAAAGAAGCATTGTCAGATTACTTGGTGAGAAGGACGAGGTCGAGTGCACCCATGGTGATCAAGTGAGTGCTCCTGACGAGCGGTACCCATAGAAACTGACGGTGCTTAACCAGGTATGTTCCCTACGGTGCCCTTTCGGAGGTTATGCCATACCTGAGTCGGAGAGCTATCGAGAACAAGTCTGTTTTGGGCAATGGGTCAGCAAGGGAAGAAAGAATACAGGCGGGCAAAGCAATATGGGGCAAGTTGTTTGGGTAATTGAGTTTTGTCATCTGTATTTTATAACTTATAGAATTCATGGGAGATCCCTTATAATTTCTGGATGCGACAGTCCGATGTCAAATGTACAAGCTTGCCGTATACTTCCGAATGGCAACTGGGATACATTTCAATGTGCCGTCAAGACAATTACTATTGCTGGCGCAATTTGGGTCAACATGTCAACAGCTGAGTTTCTTCGGAACTCTTCCGTCACTGCGCGATTGACGTCTTTGCAAGTTATGAAGAATGCCTAAATGAGGCTGATTGATACAGTGTATTGACCCTAGTATTATTTCCATCCTGTAGCATAATGCGATAGCGTTATCAGTTCAATGGCTAGAAATACACGGTGTAGTATTGCAAGAGGCAACGCCATGTTTATATAGAACCTGACGTTGACGGTGAGGTAGTATCGACTTTGTGGCGCTCAGAGTGTGAGGAATTGATATCGGAACCGAGGGAATACATCTCCGTCGCGGAAAACCTAGTTTGGATGGGAGGTGTGGTAGTGTTTCCACGACCAGACACGGACTGGGGAGCTGACGAAAAGTCGAGCTCGGATGAAGTATCAGGTCCAGCATCATCTTCATGGTCCTCCCGGCGGTAGATCATTCGATATATGCTTGTGACGACCACGAGAAGGTTACAGACCAGGAGGGACACGGCTACCTGTACGTTACTTATCAGATATCCTGTCAGAGTTAGGTGCAATGAAAAACACACTTCTAATTGAGCTGAATAGGACTGTTTGAAATAGTCGCCTTGAATATTGTGGACTGCATGGAACAAACAAGCCACCAGAGTCAACAGACTTGCCATAAACAACAAAGTGACAAGCCTGCGCTCCCGCTTTGGACAGTCAGATTTTGATCTCCAGTTCCATAGGATGTAGATCGCAGTATAACAAGTATGGCGGTGGAGATGATGTCCACTATGAGTGGGATTAGCTTGTGATATTTACATTGGACACAGGATACTCACTAATGACTTGTCCTACGCCAACTACAGAAATCCTACCTCTGGCCCAGGTGCATTGAATAGCAGGTACGCGTCCGTAGTCAATGGTACACCAAATTGATTTGGCTATTATAAGCACGGCCCCTTGCAGAAAGCACAACACCGAAAAAAGAACAGTGAAGATACGAAGCCGTCCAGGTGGTAAAATCCTCGCTATCGACAGCGCCAAGCTGATGCGACATGTCCTAATCGTCAAGTTTTCATGCAAAGCAGTCATGAAATGCACGGTGACACTCACCAGACGAGAATAGTGAATAATGAGGTAGCCATCCAAGATAAAAATTTTTTGTTGATATCGAAATTCCTGGATCGGAACCGAGTTCTGTGTCGCAACTAGAAAACGTAAAACAATGATGAGCAGGAGCGGTAAGTGCATCGAAACCAGTAAAGCGCGAACCTAGTCGCGCTCGCAACCATCCAGCGGTCATAAATATTGTCTCGAATATTAATGCGAGAGCAGCCCAAGAATCGTCCCAAGAAAACCGACGGATCCGTACGCGGTGTACAAGTCTGTACAATGTGGACGCGATTGCGATGGAGTGGAATGTTGTGATAACAACTGTTCAACTTTTAATGAGTTCATTTTTCGTGAATGCGCGGAGTACTACCTTGACCAGTCGTCGTGTCGAGGGGATGCTTGTTCATCGCGTGTTTGAGTAGGGTAAGAGAAGGGTGACGTTCATTGGAAGGGGACCAGGCACTTGAATCGAGTATTATATACAATTGACGGGGCGTGGCGCGGGAAATAGGGCAGTCTGGGTATTCGACGGTAAATGTAATCATGAAAGCACGGGCGATCCAAATGACATCGACACGGGGCGTCCACACAAAGAATCAACATAATCTAGCCATTGCATTGAATTCGTGCGAGCGAACACATCGGCCTCCCTGGTCTTGGCGCGATGGCCTTTCGAGTGAGCGGACGATCAGGACAGGAAACTTGCATGGCGCAAAGCTGTAAAGGTGGCGTATGTTTCAGGGGGCCTGTGCATTCAAGAAATGGCTAAGTCTTGAGGTAAGTCGACTCGAGGAATTTGAAAGAGCAACCGGATGCGAGTCGCGGCCCTGAAGTGATTGACGAAAGCCATGAGAGTGACCGTGAGATCTTGAGAACACTGGCAAGTCCGCCGCAACGTTACGGCATCAGACTCCGAGTCGACGTCGTTGCCTCTCTACCGCTTCCTCCGGGTCCCTCATTCACCAGCTCAAACCTTCTCAAACCCCAGTCAAACCCTTGGGATATATGAGGACCCTCCTTCACAAGTGCTAAGACGTGCACGAACAAGGACACGATACATCAGCCGACAAAGAGCCACGGACACTTGGCCTTTCCGTAGCTCTCTGCAAATGTTACTAGACATTCTCGCATTTTCGAGATGAAATGATAGAGACAAGATTCATTTCTGGCTATAGCCTAACGGACTTCTGTCAGGTTACAGGTGTTAAGTTTTTCCCACCAAAAATGGCGTAGAGGACGTTCAGGTGCATATGGAAACTTCTTGTCCGGTTGTAGGGAGATCATCGACATCGACTTTATGGCGCTCCAAGGCCGAGGAGTCAACATCAGAACCAAGGGAGTACATCTCCGTGGCAGAAAACCCAGTTTCGATGGGAAATGTCGTCGTATCCTTCCGCAGGGATTGGGACTGTGGATCCGACGAGAAATCAGGCTCGGAAGAAGCATCGTGTCCCACGTCCTCTCTTGATCCAGGATCTTTCCAACGACGGATCATTTGATAGATGCTGGTGACGACGACGAGAAGATTACAGACCAAAAGGGAAGTAGCTACCTGTTATACGAGAGATATCAGATTTTCTCCGGGATTCAGTGTTACCATGCAACACGCACTTCTAATTGCGCCGAATAAGCTTGTTTGAAGGAATCGGGTTCGATATTATAAATCGCGTGAACCAGACAAGCAATCAGAGTTAACAAGCTCGCCATGGACAGTAGCATAACGAGCCTGCGCTCCTGTCTGGCATGTTCCGACCTCCAGTTCCACAGAATGTAGATAGGGAGTATGACGAGAATGGCAGTAGATAGGATATCCACTGAGCATATAATTAGTCAGATCAATGACCATGCTCCTTCGAGAGTATAAGTACACTCACTCACAACCTGTCCGACGCCGATGATCTTACCAGCGGCCCAAGTGCATTGGATAGGAGGTAGGCGTGTATAGTCAATAATACACCAGGCTGACTTTACTATGATAAGGATAGCGCCTTGAAGGAAGCACAACAACGAAAACAGAAGAGCAAGGGTCCGGAGTCGGCCAGATGGTAGAACTCTTACTATCGACAGGGCCAAGCTGATTCGGCACGTCCTGAGCGCGAAGTACTTATTAAAACAAAATCCATAGAGTATATATTAAGACGCACCAGATAAGAATTGTGAATAACGAAGTAATAATCCACATCAGAACTTTTAGCTGATATTGAATGTTTTGTGTTGGTGTGATATTCTTTCCTGCAGTTAGTTTGCCGATGCCTGGATCAGATGAATGCTAAATCGTCGTAGATAAGTACATACATACCAACTCTGCTTCTTGCCCAGCCAGTAGCCATGTATATCGATCAAATACTAATGCGAGGGCAGCCGAGGAGTCATCCCAAGAGAATCGACGATCCGTACGCGGTGTACAAGCCGAAAGACTGTAGATGCAATCGCAATTGAGTGGAACGTGGTGATGACGACTGCGAGGGCACACAATGAGCATATTTTGATAAAGGTAAGGTGGGTCATTACCTTGACCAGTTGTAGTATCGAGAGGCTGCTTGCTCATTGCGTATTTCGGGGGCAAGGGCAATGTTCGCTAAAGCTATATAGGATTCATGGGTCGTGGCGCGGAAATCCGACGGAAAATCTGGCCATAAATTCTATAGCCGTATAAGTGACATTGACAAGACGAGATAACCCAGGCCAGCTTTGTTCGAGATGGAATTAAACATTGAATTTATGTGAATGTCGCTAATTGTCAATGAGGTAAGTAATTGCCAATACTAGTAGTAAGACAGGAAACTCGGAATGGATTTACACTCGAAGCCACCATCGTTGGCAAGGTGCCGCCGCTCTAGACTCGAGTGACGAGGTTCTCCATATTACTTTGACGTCGACAGCTTGAAGTTGCGGAAAAGAGGCAAGACATAGGGTGGGAAAAAGTTGAGAAACTGCACCTGCAGTCCACCGCGGTCCGCTCCTTCGACGTTCATCGACATCTCTAGCTCTAACTTGGTTCTAACCTTTCTCGTCGAGGCTCGCTCAAGTAGCTGTCGGAAAGTCAATGACCAGAGAGATGGTGGCACAAAATCTCAGTGTCGTTGCCGCGAGGGATAAATGGATGAATGTTGTCGGTGAGTGTCCAAGCTCTGATACGCACATCTACCTTTCTGACGGGAGACTCATGGCAAAATTGTAGGATTCTCCATCAACGTTCATAACAAATAGGCCTATTTCGTCAAAGAATGGCTATCTCAGCTTGAAAATAGTTTCTTACACATAATGGCAACATCAAATCCCGAGACGCATCTGTCGGATAAGGGCACCAAAAGGCATGTAGATCTATATTCCCACTCGCATCAACTGACCGACAACTCCAGAGATTTAGTCTCAATCAAACTTCCTGATTGTAACGACGCTGGTGAAAATCAACACATGTCTCCCGTTCCCCATAATATCCCAGAAGATATAAACTCTGTCAATGTTAGACGGTCATTCCAGGCAATCCTTTACCATGACTCTGGGAATTTCCAAATCCGTGTTTGGGGCACTCGTGCTCCTGTGTTCTTTGGTTATGGCGCAGACAGTCCCCGTAACGTGGCGGGTAGGTCATAGCTCTCAAGAGCCGCGAACGGAACTCAATTTTTCCTCAATATTGCACAGAAACCTACCATGACAATCCCGCGGTCTGAGCGCATACTGCGAGCCGAAGCAACCATTGATCGCCAGTTTTCAGCAATTTCTAATCCGGGGTACTTGCGATGTAGGTCTAACCCGTTACTGTCAATGTACTTGCTGACCGTCGACCTTTTCAGCAGAAGATTGGCTAGGGATCGCTCAACTCCGCACCGAAATGGCAGATTTCGATATTTTTTGCCGGCCAGCAGGATCACAAGCAAATCCTCAGGACACTGATCCCTGCCGCGGAACGAGTTTATCCGGGTTACGCATATCTCTTTGTGCGAGGTGGAATGTGAGCTCAAACTTGTGCTTCGGATTTCGGCCAGAATCAATCTAACTGCGAATGGGCAGTGCCCATGTAATTGCTGCAATCCGTACATACGAAGCCTACGAAGACGGAATCTTCCTTGAGCATGCGATCAAAGCCTGGAATTGGGGAAGACAGTTCACCCTCTCTGACGAAGATGTGGGAGCTGGTGTCATCCAGACTAAGAATTTCACCTTGCAAAAGACGTGCGATTCCAGTGAGTGACGCCACTTCTACCTGCAGGCTCTTGTATACTGACCTTTCGTGAAGCATCGATTACAGGAGGAACTTTCGGGGTAAGAGGAAAAGCGCGCCATATTTCGTAGCCTCATCTGCCTCCTAGCTCAATTCAACGGAGTCCTCGGATTTGGATTCATGGACTACAGGGTAAGCTTACGCTGTTCTCCGGTTGCTAACGGCCCTAACGACCGTTTCAGAGATATGCTGGTGTAGGTGCCATTCGACTGCAACTATACCTGATACTCATACATCGAACAGCCTCTCATTTTCGCTCTATAAGATCACTTCTAATGAAATATATATCTCTTCAGCGAGAGCTATCGCCAACTTCATCCGCACACACCTCTATGTCGGATCGAGTTTGGTTGTGTCCCAATTATCCGCCGGCCAAGATGATGGTTGTCAACTGGATCAAGCAACCCCTGCAGGGCTGTTTTTGCAGGGGCTCTCACTCCTTAACGTCTTCGCTTCTTCGACAGAGTACTATACCGCACTTTGATGTGCACACGACGGCAATGTGCAAATCTCGAAAATTTTACATGTTCCCCTTTGAATTGAGCCTCGGGGTTTTTTTCTGGAACTTAGTGCAACGTATACACCCTAAATATCTCATTATATTCAGGATTGCATGTTGTCGGAGGGACAGAGAAGGGAGAGTGCTCCGGAGTTAACTCTGATGGTGGAGTGATGGCATGAAAATTGGGGTGTTGAACTGCTCAGAGCTGAGTCGTGAGGACGTAGGACGTTAGATATATACTATCAGAGTATATATTCCAACTTTCAGGGGAGAAGAGTTAGGGGAGACGACGGTATGTAGTGAAGAATGAGTGTTTTTTGGACGGGCGCTTACGTGTTTGCACTTCTCTGTTCGCACCCCGGCATCTTTCTGGCAACTGGATCTTTGGTTATAAAAATACAGAAAAATTTGGTGTAGGTGTGTTCACATATCGAGAGTACGCTGGTCAATTTTGGGAGCTAAAGGGGATGTAGGGAGAACGTTACAAATTAATCTTCACAAAATTGCCGTTCTCGGTGAGGTATAGTAGTCCTTAGCCTTTAGGCAGACATCGGGCTGCTCGCTTCAAACCAATAAGACTCCCGAATAGGGCGCACATTATCTGGAACCAAGGCCAGGTGCGAGCTGAACGCTGATGTCCCAGGATGAACGGCGACTGGCATACAGGCATACAGCTCTAATCAAAATCGTACACCGATTTGTTCCAGCAGCTTCTTGGAACTCGCGGTTGACTGGCTCAAGTTGGTTATCATCATAGAAAGCGCAGTGGCAGGCCTGGGATGATCAAAGATTCAAGAATATCATACATGTATCAGATTCAACGGCGTAATACTGTCTTTTAACCTGAGAAGGACAATTAATCGGTCTCATGCAGGTCTCGAGATACTCTTATTTTCTGGTCGTAGCGGTCAACAAAACAAGAATCCAAGTACCCACATGTATGGCTTATTCATGGCACAGAACCTATCGTCGTTCGTCACCTCACTGGATGTGCTTTCAACACCATACTTCAATGGACACATGGACGCCTTGTCACGCTCGCTACCGGGCAGACGTATTCATTGAATCATTCAACACAAGTGTGTCCATCCAAACTCTTGCCTGATACTTCGATACTATTGATCCTCTGTCACTGGCTGTCTTTCCTAGATACCTCTTCCGGTCCGGGCGCCGGCTCTAAGTACTGTACTGTGTACATTTCTACGCGTTCGTCGAAATACATCCACGCCATTTAACCATCTCCCTATGCACCTAGTTGCTCATATTCAGTGTGACATGTTCGCGCCGGTTCTAGAAGCCAAATTCCTTGCATATCCAGTCACAATACTGGGCGCCATCCGTCTAGTATTCCAATCACTTTATCATTTTGGTATATAGGTTTGCCCTTGTATACTCTTAACAGATCAAACGCTGTATACGTACCATAAGTCCACGATGGAATTCAGCGACTACCATCCATATGCGTAACTTAGACGATTAAGGAAGCTACGATTAAGGCCGTAAGGTCGGACCGTATCGGACGTATCGGAAGTCGCATCCGCGTTGCTCATGCACGATCTTTTCTGCCACGCCTTAATCTTTCCTCTGTTCATGCCGGAGCTCCCGTGATTGTTGGATGCTCACAATTGAGACTGGCTCGACGGAGATGGGTAAGAGAGAAGGGGACTCCGGTGAGTGTACTAACAACCTCTATCATTTCTCGTCGAAGCTGAAGCACTCCTAAAGAACTACTGTACCATCTACTTATCTGATACCAAGAGGAATGGAAGTTCGAGCTCTGATCAATCATCACATGTCATCTACATGCTAGGCTGCTCTCTCCCAGCCTCGTCACCAACATAATCAAGTTGTCATTGCGCGATGAATACAGGAATGTAATAGCACTGGTCCTTTTCAAGACCCTGATCCTCATGTACTCGGTAGTTTTGGGGGGCAGGGAACGGCGTCGACATTCTGAGGCTTGAAGGAACGTACATTGGCTGGCATAAAGTGCGTATTGAAGGCTACATTCCTGATCACACATTGGGAGACTGACTCGAACATTTTAGTTTGCCTTTGACTCCGACTCAAGCCGTTATGATGATTTTCAAGCCGCCCGACTACTACAGCACCGCAGAAAAGCCAAGACGGCTACAACCGAGCTACAACCGGCGTAACGCGTCCTGCGACGTTCTTCTCGACTTTGGGTGTTCTCGCAAGCTAATCTGCTCACGACATGAAATCAATTCCTCTCCATCGTCTCCAGTGGAGTTCAGACTTCAATCGGATAAAGAACCAGTCATTATACGCTTAGAGGGATGGATACAGAACGGATATCGACCAAATGTAAGGGACAAAGTTGGGTCTCTCGGCATACTAGTATCTGACGAACACGAACAACAGACACCTGGGCTAAAAGAGTCCTGCTAATCAGCGAAGACTGCACCCATGTCGATGAAAGTTTGATAGGGACCCCGCTAATGGTTGGCATCATGATAGGTGAATCACTTTTCTGTCCCGCACTGCTCTGGTCGTTTCCATGGCTGGGAGAACCCCAGATTCTTACCAGGTGGTCATTGTGTAGGCACTGGAAGCTCTAGGACGATACAAACACTTCGTCTTCGCATGTTTTGCTGTAATACATCTACGTCGATGCACTATTTTGCAAGTTCCCTAGCTCGAGACTCCCGCATGGCATGAACCGCATGCATCAAGCCCTCACAGATTTTTTGATTGATACTCCCGTAAGGGATGGGACTGATCCGAGTAGGCCACTGAGCAAATATCCTGGCAGAAGAGTTCATGTTATAAGGCCATCGTCATCGTTCCAAGTATGTTGGCCATGTTTTCCCGATCCTTGGGTCTTGCTCGGGTGCTTAACAGTCCTCTCTCGTTTCATTGCAGCTCAGACGATTCCTTCTACATGGCAGGCAAGTTCTGTGACCTACGTTTTCGGGCGATAAACTTATTTGCATTACAGAACCTGGATGTAAAGGCCTCTCGCGGTGAGATTATACAGAAGACAGACGCTGCTCTTGTACAGAGCTGGCAAAAACTGCCATTACCTTCAGACGTCAAAATATGTGAGCCTTACCCATGCCGTTCATCATACAGGTTTACTCACTAAGTCTAGCGAATGACTTGGCCTCGCTGGCCCAGATTTGTGTACAGATGTCTGATTATGACGCCCTAACCGGCCGAAGTACGTATAGACAAGCTCTTTCCGGGTACATTTCTGCGGGAGAGCGAGTCCGACCGGGATTTGTGTATGATGTTACCAGGGTTGGAATGTGAGTGATACTTGGATTTAATTTGCAGCGGTTTTGACAATGAGTTGAATGGCAGTGGATTCGGTTACGCCGCAGCGCGCGCATCCGAGTCATACAAAGATCAGTCATTCTTGGACTTTGCGAAACAGGCCTGGGACTCGGGAAGACGCTTGACGATATCGGATGAAAATATTAGCGCAGGCACTATCCCGGCCAAAAACTTCACTTTGCAAAAGACATGTAATAACGGCGAGTCATTTCCATCGCTGATATGCGTCCAGCTCACGGTCTTTGCAGCATCCCTGCGGGAGGAACGTTCAGGGTACGACTTTCCGAATGGATGCTGGCAAACACTTCCTGAGGGCTTCTCATTGCAGAATAACAAGACTAATGACGCCGTGATAGATTCGTGGTCAACCGGGTAAGTCCTGTCCTCTCTCGACTGGTGCGATATGACTCTCTGAAACCAATATTATAGGAACTTTCTCAGGCGAGTACCCTCATACATCGCTCAACTAGTATCCGAATCTCAGTTTCTTCCCCAGCCTTTCAGCATATCTCTACGGACTGACATCGAATGAAACGTATCTGTCAGCCGCGAGAAACCACTGCCAACTTCTTGCAGAGCCAACTGTACCAATCCAGGGACAAATTGTTCGCGAATTCTATAGCAGGTGGAGAGCAGGACGCATGCAAAATGAATACCGGGTACACCGGATACGAGAACGCCGTGATCCTGCAAGGTATATCCCTGCTCAACAAAGTCGTGAACTCAACCGAGTATAACGCAATGTATTTTCCCTTCTTTTGGTCCCGACGAAACGTTACTAAGCTTCGAGTAAACAGTATTAATGACCTGGTAGTTGGGATAACATCGAATACAAAATGGCACAACAGTGCTGGGATCCTGTCTGGTACGTGTCGCGCTTGTGTGCTCAGCGATACTCTAGATCTAATCTTTGTCTTTCAGCCACGGACGTTAGCGGTACCTATATTCCTCGAGGGATGGTCCAAGTGTACAACGTAACTACCGATATGAAGTTGCGGGAAATATGTTTCAACCTATCTGTCTGTGCAGGTAAATGCTTACTTCTCGGCCTCGAGCTTCGTACTGACAGCATGGAATTCAGTATAATGCCATTATGGACAACGGTGCTGGAGACGGAAATATCTATGGCCCAACATGGACTAGTCGGGTCCCATCAATCAAGTATGACGGAGGAGGCCAATCCAAAGCAATTTCAGGCTTGCTGGCAACGATCCCAGTCTCTTCTGAAAACGGCGCTGGCACAAGTGTATCGTCTTCGCCAACCTCACTAAGCTCTACCCCTGTCTCGTCCTCAACGGACGATTCTTCCGAAAACGAAAACAAAAGCAGCACGCCAGTTGGGGCGATAGTCGGCGCAGTCGTAGGTGGACTAGCTTTCATCGGTATCTCGGTCGTATTCGTGTTATGGTTCTTCCGCCGTCGACCAGCGAAGAATCAGATCGAGCACGAATCTGTAATTTCAAGTCATAGGTATAGCAGCGTGCCCTCAAATTCCACGTTACGGACGACGGATGTGTCCCAAGCTGACACACTTCCTCGTCAACCGGTTTCTCGGAAACAGACTGCTGGAATGGGAAGGCAAGGCGGTTGGGACTCGCCACCGGACTATAGACCACACTGAGGGAGCAACGTCGCTCGAGCTTCTTACTACAGTATGTATTTATTGTTCTTCGTTCAATTGGACCTTTATATCGTACAAAAATGATACCCATGGACAGCTGGAAAACGAGAAAACAGGAGAGCGCTGTGAGCCTAGTCACTTCGTCAGTGTGGGGGTCGGTCGCGTACCAGAAAGCAGGACGAACCTTTGATCAAGACTACGACTACCGGAAGGAATTACGACTGGGACGCGACGATCTGTAAACCAATACCCATGAGTCGTGTCTCGAAGCGGTGTTGAGCAACAGCTTCAATAAGAAGCTGTTCATGGGTGAGATGAAGCGGATGGGGATAGATAGTTCGACCTACCAGCATATCACGTTCAAGAACTTTGGCGCCGTAATTCCAAGCAATAACTTCGGGAGCTATCTTTGGATCCAAGCCAAGATAGATTTTCCACTTGGTGTTCGATGTCAGTGATCTAGTGCGTATACGAGATGCTTTGATCTTGACGCTGTGGGGTTTGGTCCATCAGTTGGATGGGTCGTGAGACCACTGGGGGAATCAAGAAGGACTTACTGAATCAGTTTCCGCGTTATGTCCTCCAGTTTTGTGAGATGGTCCATGTGCAGGTTTTCCACTTTCGGAATACGATCGTAGATATGTCGAGTGTGTGTTCCATACTGTCCATTTCGAATATGGTGATGCATGGATAGCGACGGCGGAGATGCCAGAGGACTAATGCAGTGGTCCCAAGGATGGCAGAGACGAGGAAGCGGTACGAGTTGTTGCCTTCGCTGAAACATTCAGGCAACTGAGGGGCAGGTAAGATAACCATTATGAAGACGGAGGCTTGGGTGATAAACACATCCTTTAGTTCTTTTATATCGGACGTTAAGCCACAAGGGAGTGTGCCGGGGAGACAGTGTATGATGCATAACAATATGAAATGGATGGTCAACATCGCATCCCTTCTACTCTCTTTTGCTGAATGCCGGTGTACGGTATGCTTCTCCCGATACCAAAGACCCACTATTATTACTATATAAAGGTTGGCATGGGACCTGTCAATAGGATTCGTACCTTGTTCCAGGCAGTAGAGAGATGGGGGAGCAAGCCGAGCTGGTGTAAGGCGCCCGCAATGCTAGCTGTGGCGCCGAATACTATTCAATAGACATGGGCGAAACTTGGTGCCAGGCTCGGAGGTATAGAGGGAATCAATGTGGCCAGAGGTCGTATGAATATCATAGATTACTCTTTTTGTATAGGCATCTCTCCTCCACACATGCATTTGAGGTGATAGTCGTCGCTTGAGGCACTACGCAGCTGTAGCGGAAAATCGGCGGATCTACATTTCATCTTAGTCTAGAGGCAATGACTGGGAGAATGAGAGGCTTACAAGGTTCAGCGCTTCTGAGTCCGCCGCCAAATCTCCAGACAACGATCATGACAGCATCTAGCCACAATACATTTGCAGACATTTGCTGGCGGTGGTTATGAGAGTGTGTGAGGTAGATTAGGTCAAATGAGCAAAGTGAGCGCGTCACTGCGAGCAGCAACCATGGTAAGATGATAAATTACGCAAGAGGAGCCCGAGTCCGTCTGCCGTACCACACACAGTCATACTGTTACTCACGCACAAATCCCGATCGGGTCAACTATGTAAGCTGCAATTGCTCAGAAAAACGCATGGCATACCCGATATTTAGATTTGCTGTTTGCTAATAGGATTCATACAAGCATACGAGGAAAAAAAAGCGATGCGATCATGGGGCGGGCGTGGATGTGCGTGTGATGGATACAGAGGGAGTGTATGTATGATGTACCCATAGATAAAGAGAAGTAGCCGTATAGTAGCCCAAATCTCCTCGTAACCATATGGATAAAAAAAGTACCCTTCCTCCAGCCGTTTACTGTTGAACGGGGGCATCGTGCTCGATGGCAATGATCGCTTGTCTCTTTTCTTGGATACGAGCAGCACGACGTTCCCGGGCGGCCTAGGTGGGTCAAGTGTGAGTAGGTGAGATAGATTAGAACGAGATGGAGGAAACACACCTTGTTCTTGACACGACGAGCCTCCATCTGGTCAGTGAGAATCTTGGTACGGGTCTTCTCAGCCTTGGCCTTGTGGATGTACTCCATAAGGACACGCTTGTTCTTGAAGACATTACCCTTGGATTTCTGGTAGAGCGAGTGGTACCTGCGAACAGAAAACACATGCATCAGCATTCCATAATCCACCACAAAGAAAAACCGTCCACCCACAAATGCTTATCAATCTTGCCCGCTTCTCTGTACTTCCTCAACAGCCTCCTCAAAACCCTCTGTCTCCTCATCCAAAGCACCTTTGTCGGCATCCTAGCCTCAGCCGTACCCTTTCTCTTACCAGTACCGGTATGCCTTCCCTTGCGCTTTGCAGCGAGGAGGTCACGGGTACGTGCACGAGAGTGAACGACAGTGGGTTTAATGATAATACGACCATCTTTGATGAGCTTTTTAACATGAGTACGAGAGTTGGCGTTGCCGATTTCGGATTGTTCGGCGGGGTCAAGCCAGATTTTGCGTTTGCCGACGTTTGCGACGGAGGCGGCGAGACGTTTTTGGGAGCGGAGGTTGACTGGAGAAAAGTGAGAGTGTAAGTGTGAGGATTGATTGGGAAAGATGTTTTTGAAGTGACGCACCCATCTTGACGGAAAGACTCCTGGTCTAAAAGGTAGGTAAGAAGGGAGAAAAAGAGGATTGGGATGGGGAGACGTACCTTGGATTTCTTGAGGAGGTCGAGTCTTGTTGCGCTCTGACTGGCCTACACTTGCGGTAGCGCAGATGCGGTGGGTTACGTCAGCAAAAGCCACCCAAACTTTAATTTTCCAGCTGTATAGTTGCCGTTCGGCACAAAGACGGAAAGTTTCCGACGGCATGGTGCGGAAAGAACTTCCTTTTGTGGGTTACTCGTCGCCTTGGCTGCGGGAGCCCCAAGTGCTTTTGACGCTGCCTTGTATGCATACTTTGCTTCTTTGGTTCTTGTACCAGGTATCGCCGGAATACGCTTTGAAACTCGTAGGATTCTACCCCCAACATGCACCCAGACACTTTTGCGGGAAGGATAGGCCTGGGATAGGCCTAATAGCCCCTTTAGCCGGGAGAGAGATTTTTGCTATTAGTGTGCTCTCTAAGCTGACGACAGAGCCCTTGAGGTTCGCTGGCAGTGGGTTACGGTGGGAGCCCTTGCAAACGTTTGTGTTCCGAATGTACCCAGCTGCCAACTGCCAGCTATAGTATAGGACAATAGTTATTTCTGGAAAGCATATATTTCCTGGAAAATAGAGCCATAGTTCCTGATTTCATTTCCCATCTTTAAGGATCTCGCCTGTTGATATCTCCGTGGCTGAATAATCCGATTCTGCCTCTTTCTTTTCCTTCTCTCATCACGACCAGGAGCAGCCAGGCATTGCTCTTCTTGTTGACGTTTGGCGCAGCGGGCGGGAGAGGCGTCTCCCAATCGCATTCAGCCTCAGTTAATACTCTTTTTATTTCACAAAATCTACTCAGAAACGTGTTAACCGACATGATATCGCTGTAGATCAATAACCATATACACCCTTCAATCTCCTACCACCACCATGCCACCACCAACAACCACAGACGACGCTCAGCCAGAAGGCGAAGGCCCAGAAGAGCCCCCACATGCTCCTCATATCCCCTTGCCTCCCCCAGACTCAAATACCTTTGACAAGCAGCCAGGTCATACATATGGCAGCCTCAAGAAACTCGTAGAAGACGAACGTCCTTCTCCAAATTCTTCCTTACCCAAACCCACAGCCGTACACATCAAGCCACCCTCAATGTCTTCATCCAAAACGGCAAACTCTTCCTCTTCACCCCCTTCTTCTCCCACATTCTCCGACAGGGATTGGCCTAGTGCGCCCTCGACAAGGCCAAACAGTCAGGCTCCGAGCAGAGCGCCTAGCATGTCAAGTGGCGTATCCGGTAACAAACTCTTACCAATGACACCTGCTGCCGTTCCCAAAGCCAAACCAACCTCCACCACTACAACAGCCAAAGACACAGCCTCGACGGATCTTTCGGCCTCGACCACGACCGTCCGCCCCAAACCTGCTTCCGTGCACTCTACCGATGGAGAGAGCAAACACAAGTTCAACCTCAAAGACCTTTTGGGAGCTACTCCCAAACTCGGTCGAAGGAGCTCTCAGCGCTCAACAGGGTCTTCAAGGAAAAGCGACACGGAGAGCATTGACGGAGACCGTGACATCAAGGCGCCAAAGAGTAAAGGTGCCCGATCAACTGCGGGCGAAAGCACAGGTAGCCTTTCTCAAAAGTACGGCGTGTGTCAAAAGGTTGCTATTGGCAAGGGTGCGACTTCCGTCGTGAGGTTGGCTCACAAATGGGATCGTAGCGAGGAGAAGCTTTACGCTGTTAAGGTCAACCACCAATCTCATCTCTTTTCGTTCTATACGCTCAGTGTCATTTGGTTATTATAGGAATTCCGCAAACGCCGCAAAAACGAATCAGAAAAAGATTATATCAAAAAACTTACTGCTGAATTCTGCATTTCCTCGACTTTGCACCATGTTAATATCGTGGAGACGGTTGACTTGGTTCAGGATGAAAGTCAGCATTGGTGCGAGGTTATGGAGTTTTGTCCTGGTGGAGATTTGTACGCTGCGATCAAGAAGGGTGGTATGAGTCCCAGCGAGGTAGAGTGTTGTTTCAAGCAGATTCTGAGGGGCGTGGAGTACTTGCATAGTCAGGGCGTGGCGCATAGGGATATCAAACCAGAGAATTGTTCTTTGATACCAAGGGACATCTCAAGGTGAGTAATCTGAGTTATTTATGGACGTCGGTGGCTGATGATGAATGGGTTTCGCGGTAGATTGGAGACTATGGAGCGTCGACGGTCTACCGACTTCCTTGGGAACAAACAATACACATGTCAACGGGTCTGTGTGGGAGCGAGCCGTATATCGCTCCGGAGCAGTTTTTGGGCAAACGTCTGTCTCTTTCCTTCCGATTAGCCTTGTTCGTGTCATTCAAACTAATTGACTTTTTTTCTCTCGTAATATAGCCTACGACGCCCGCCTTGTCGACATTTGGGCATGTGGGATAGTCTATTACTGTCTCCACTTTTCAGAGTTACCCTGGCGAGCTGCTCAGTCCAGCGATAACCTCTACGCCGCGTACGCTTCTTCGTGTACGACACCTAATTCGCAGCCTCAGACGATCAATAATCTGTCGCCGAGGAAGTGTCGGGCGTTGATTAGGAAGATGCTGGAGCCTAATCCCAAGGAAAGGGCGACGGTGGAAGAGGTGATGAAGGATCCATGGATGAAGGAGATCAAGATTTGCTGGGAGCAGGATAAGCCGGAGCACGTACATGTGCATGCGGCGAGTTTGGCTGCGCAGATGGGGAAGGAGTTGGGTAGGGACAGAGATTGAGGTGGTTGGTAATGAGGATAAGCACGTCTCTCTGTATGGCTCTCTTTTTGACCTACGTACAATAACAACCACAGATCCGATACACATACATACGCACTTGATGTCCACATACATACTTCGAAATGTCTTTCCTTTCCATTCTCTTACTTATAACCGACTTGCTCCTTAGTACCTTTTGCTTTCGGCTTTTTATAAGTACATAGTTCTGTTTCTTTCTGTACATACTCATCTCTCGTGTTGCCTGTAGTAACTACGCTAATGATTTGCAGAGACGGTTTTGTACATGTACTCTCCGGAAAGTACTAGAAACATGACGCCTAACGCCACAGGTCCCACTTGCCAATTTGGTATACGCAAACTCCCGAAACATTCAAAAAAATTACGCCGAATCATGTGCAAAAACTCCATTTTAGGACGATATCTGGGTAATTGCACGAATCTCTACTTAGCCGTTGCGTCCCCTCACTGAACTCACTCCCTTCTCCTCTCACCCTGGCACATCACCTCCTTTACGCGCCATTTCTAGGATCTAGGATGGTTACTTCCTCAGCGCTGCAACCCAAACTTTTTGATGGCCAGATAATGGTAACGGTAACTGCAATCCGACTCTTCAGTCCGAAATCATCAGAACACTGAAGGCGTATAGGATTTCACCTAGTCTACCTTGGCCGATAGATGCGAGTATCGACTTGATTGTGACTCGAGAGCTATGGTACGCGCGAAGTTGGGGTTGAAGGGCCGTTGGTTTGTGAAAGCTAGCTTGGTGAGTGAATGTCCCTGCAAAGTTTTGCACTCTGTAACCTGTAGGAATGCAGGATTCTACGGACTTGGACATGCTTACTTCTCAGGGAACAGCGCCAACGACGGCTTGCTGTTCTGTCGCTCACGACAAACATCCCTGCACGGGCTTTTCGGGGAAAGGCGGCCATTCAATCCGACTTCATAGCTTATGCTTGAGGTATGGTGATACGGTAGGACGCTGTGAAGGGCAAGGGTTCCGAGATGTGGGGAATGGTGAGTATCAATCATTATTCTCTTACCGTCCCCTCAATCCAACAACACCTAGCGGGCGACGTCCAGCAACTCTGAAGAGAAAAATCCATTGAACACATGCACTGATTGTCAAAATGCGTACCAAAGGTCAAGCCTGATGCATGATGGATACTGCTCTATCATATGCCAGATTTCAAAGTCTGATGGAGGCGCAAACCTTCGAGATTTGACTACGGTATAAAGAGCTCCTTTCCTCTCCCGCTCCATGCCACGCATTGGTTTCTCGGGCTTGCTCCGTACTGGACATTCAAAATCCCCCAGACACTTCAGGTTCCTTCGACATAGCGAGTACGTGTTTACTTATCACGATTACTAAAGTATTCACTAAGTAATCAAAAAGTTATAGAAACCTCATATCGAAGTACCCCGACACTAACGTATACGATGAGCGTACTCTGATTGGCAGATACCTTGCAACAATACCTTCTGCAGAAAGTGAGTCTCCCGTTGCAAAATAAGACTGCTCGTGACTGAGAAACACTTCTTAGCGGAACTCGCGAACTTCTCTATCCAAATGGCGGATTTCAATGCTCTTACTGGAGGGAAAGGGTATAATGGTGCTGTCATGATGCATATCACGGAGACAGGACATCGATTTGAGTTGGTCAGAGGTGGAATGTGAGTTGAAATCTCATTCAAAGTTGTTTCCCGTTACGGGCTGTTGACTTCTGAATGGTAGAGCCTTTGGAACGGCTGCTGCCCGTGCGTACAAAGATGAAGCGTTCTTGGACTACGCAAGTGAAGCATGGAATTAGGAAAGGCGTCTCACTATTTCGGACGAGGATGTAAATACACAGGTGTCGTTCTTGTGAAGAATTTCACCTTGCAGAAAGCGTGTGGTTCGGGTGAGTTTTCTCGATTGTTCTCGAGACAGGCGTATTCACTTTTAAATTAGAAGTGACCCAAGCAGGCTCGTTCACAGTTCAGTGAGACTGGTGACAGGGGTGCAAGTGCACCTACCACGGGGTGGGTGCACGTCGGTCCATACTTTGAAGCATCGACTGACTGATTTTGTGTTTTGCAGGAACTTTCTCGTGCGAGTATCTTCGGCAGCTTTACCTACCAATGCTCGACTGGAGTATTCCGGTGTGGCCAGGGTAGCGTGAATGTGTGCTGGATTCACATTTATCATCCACATGCATTCATTTCGTGTGCAAGATAGTAGCTTTATTATATTACTCTACGCGTACCAAAGATAGTTCAGCGCTGTCCTGACCAATGGCTTTCATAGTCTGGTGGCTCCTCAGAGGTGTGGTCTTCCTCCGTCCGTGTATTCCGCTTTCGATAGATCTCTTGTCGAGAAAAGAAAGTCTCTTGGGAGGCCACCCCAGGAGATACTGGATTCGTCTTCCCACCCCGACTCGTTCTGTGCCATGGCGCTAACGGATACACGGTAACCAATCTGGTAACCGCGAGCCTCTTTGAGTGCCTCCATCGACGGACCAAAAAGATAGATGCAGCAACGATGC
Source organism: Paramarasmius palmivorus (assembly GCA_037176845.1). NCBI lineage: Eukaryota > Fungi > Basidiomycota > Agaricomycetes > Agaricales > Marasmiaceae > Paramarasmius > Paramarasmius palmivorus. The sequence goes on along the minus strand of JAYKXP010000055.1, from coordinate 302,132 downwards.
CGACGAAACCCAGTCCACCTAGGACACCTCCGACTATCAGTCCAGTTGCACCTTCTGATGTAGAAGGCTTAGCCGAAGATGCAGAAGGCAAAGTGTCTGAGGTTAAGGAAGGTGAAAATGTATGAGATAGCGGTGACCCAGAACGGGTTAAAGTAGAAAGCTGCGAAGGAGTGCGTTGAACAGAAGGCATGGAAGTCGTGAACGATGAAAACGTTCCTATTGAAGACAACGATGAAGAGAGCGTAGTGGTTTGGGTATCAAGATTGTGCTCAGTCGGCAATTGGATCCCAGCAAGTAGAGTGGATATCGCAGGAGTCTGTGCGGGCCCATAGAATACCTGTGCAGCAGGGCCAGCCCATGACGATGCATATATATCCCCACTCCCAGCTGCATTATCAATGACGGCATTGTACTGTTCGAATACCGTCAGTAAACAGTTCGGGAGACATTATTATGGCATTCACCTGTGTAGAGACATAACTTGAGATATAATTCCGCAGGTCGATGTCAGTAGCTGAGTCGTAGACTTGCATCATTCCATTGAGTATGTATAATCCGCTGGAATCCGTGGCTAACAGAAGTCGGGTGGGTATGGATCGATAATATTAGATGCCTTAAACTCGTACTCGTCAAGATTCCATTCCCACTGTTCCACTCAGTTTTAGACGACGATCCAACTATGAGGTCTTTGATTCTGTCAGAGCCAGCGCGTTCAGTCTCGGTGCATAATATCATGACGATAGTGTACCTACAGCGCATTATCCTCTGTTGAAGAGGTGACGGCATTGAATAGCGAAATTCCTTGTATTGCTATGCCGTTATTATAGCCTTGGGCCCTTCGATCCAGCACACACTGGTCTTTTGCACTTCCAGATATAGTGGATGCAATTAAGCCCTGCCCCATATACAACTGACTCCGTACAAAGTTGGCGGTACTTTTGGCGGCTATCAAGTACGTTTCGTTGAACGTCGACTTGTAAAGGGACGCCGACAGCCTATTGAAGGCATTGAGCATCACCATATTGAGAAAATATTGTAACCTACAGAAGAAAATTTTCTGGAAAGGCTCGTCATAATCTAAAAAACTTCGACTTTAATGTAGTGACTTACATTGTTGTTCGCGAACCCAAGTAAGGGTCGTCCTGCGAAGTATGCTGTAGCTCCGACATGTCAGGGATAATATATTAGGCATGTCAAATAATAGACTTGCTTCGAATGTCCCTCCTGCTAGAGAAGCTGGGCAGGGTGTGAGCAGCTTGTGAAACGCCACGCGAAGGAAGCTTACCGTCACCACAAGTCCTCTGCAAAGCAAAGCTCTTGATGGGAATAGCACCTGCGGTGATACTCTCATCCGAGACAGTAAATTGCCGCCCCCAATTCCATGCCTGAATAGCGTAATTCAAGAAAGACTCCTCCTTGTACGCCTGGTACGCGCGGAATTGCGGCAAATCCAAATCCACTGACGAGCGTCAATTGGTAACCGCAAGCGGGTGAAATGAAATACTCACATTCCACCTCTAGTATATTCATAAGCGAATGCTTGCGTTGCGACCGTGGGGATATATTCCATGAGGGTTTGTCGATACCTAGTCTGTTCCAGTGACGATGTCGAAACTGGCCATTTGTGTACAGATATCCACAATCCCAAGCAAGTCTCTAACTAAGGACGGTTAGCAGGCCACACGAGAAAGTGATTTCCAAATTTACATTGTGTGTTTTCCGTGATATACCGGTCGATGGCACGTTGAGTTCTTTGTGTGCGGTCAGTCAAGGGGGATGTGATAGTAGGTTTCTGAAAGAAGATAAGCTTCTGCCTACTATCCTAAGAGCTAACTTACCCTCCAACTTGAAGGGTATCAACAACTGTGCCGCAATTAAATGCAAAGGACCCAACAGCGACAAGAGCAGGAACAGGACAACCTGGAAGAACATGGATGACAGTAGCAAAGCAGCGGGATCTTGCCCAAGAACGAGAGACTCTTGTAGTCCTAATGCCGCGGATGATGTATCCCGCCTTTGATGTTCCTTATGATGTCTCGCAGTTCCCGTCAGTCCCATCGCTGAGATGCCAAGGTACATCATCACTTACTATGCAGATATCTCCATGCGCAACACAAGCTACGGGCGACTGCCTCACACGAAGGGCTTCATGCATAAACTATAGCAGAAACGTCTTACAGCAATCGCGAGATGACGGGCCCGTTTGTCAGTGTTTCTTTCATGCTAGCAAACAAACTGCGACGTGCCTTTGCGAGACTGGATCGTCGCGTAGTATCCCGCACTTGCGCCGCTGATACTGATGTTGATGAGACTTAGGAACCTGTCTGTTTGAAATCATTGGAAAACGACACGTAGAATTGCACTTACTTTGTGTTCTGCGAGCTCTATCTGTACTCCTAGGGAGTCGCCAGGTTTCCATAACCGGCTGCATTTGGCTCCAAGTACCCACCAAGTATGCCATATCCCGGGCTTAAAGATGAGTATTATGCCCGATCTCTGATCAATGGATATGACCACAATTGGCGAGAAGAAAAAGATGCAAGACATCGCGGGAAATGATACAGGCAACTTTCTTTCATAAGAGGAGACTAACCGCCGCTGGTCATAGCCTCTTCTCTGAATAGGTGTCTTAGGCTTTTATCAACGGATGGTGATCAGAAAGGACAGCTGAGACGCACTTCGACAAGACCACATTATGTGGCGAATGCTTCTCGGCCTTGGGTATCCGCGATAGCAAAGCGCTGATGAGATCGATGGGAATTGGTTCGTCAAGGATCATGCATCATGACATGACAGTCGAAAGCAACAGCATTGTTAGGCGCGCCTGGCGCTTAGCGATGCCGCGTTCGCACGCACGCAGGGCTGAGGACAAGGAATGGTGTTCCAAAGCTTATACTACATCAGTGATAAATATACTCGCATTCTTCACCTCGCGGGTTAGGAATTTGAGAGCTAAGCTGCCCAATATCCTGTATAATCCGGAGGCGGCCTCCAGTATCCTTTCTCCCTCTCATCGACTTCAGGCTGTCTCCGATAAGTGTTCTGCCGAGATATAAGATTCTCTTTCCGAAGGCGAGGTGGTAGGATCCGTTTCCGACATGGAGGTAGATTCAGTCACCGAAACGGTCGTGGTATTTATACGCATGACAGGATGGTTGATTTGTTGTGAGTTCCAGGAAGGTGTCAGATGCTAAAGTGTTCTGACGCCTCTGCTCTCGGTATCGCAGAAACACTACCACGAAAACAGTTACCCCGGCAACAAATGCAAGGCCACCGAGGACGCTGCCGACTATGGAAGCTACTGATGTTTTGGGCGTAGAGGAATCAGGAGGTGCACTCGAAGATGCAGGGGAGGTTGGAAAGGGAATTACGTTAGATGCAGTGGTTAGGCCGCTTTCGTTCGAGACGACGATCCCTGCGAGTAGAGCTGATATTGCTTTTGATTGGCCTTTTGCGTCAAAGCCACTTGCAGGGGGACCAGTCCACGATGGACCATAAACATTTCCACTTCCAGCCGCATTGTCGACGACAGCGTTATACTAGATTTCATATCATCAGCGAAGAGCTCGAGGAACCAACACCAATCAGCATTACTGACCTGAGTAGAGAGATAGGCTGAAATGTAATCCCGCAAAACCGTATCGGTAGAGGAGTTGTAGATCTGTATCAATCCTCTGGGTATGTATATACCGCTCGCATCCGTGGCTGACAGAGAAATCAGTTATTTATCAACACCGAATGAATGTCGCGTACTCGAAAGGACACCATCAGCGCTGTGCCAGTCAAGGTTCGATGATTCTCCGACTACTAGATCCCGTATACTGTCCCGTTTACGTTAGTGAATGGCGGTTATCAGAAAGGCGACTACGTACAGCGCGTCATCGTTAGTTGAGGGCGTGGCGAAGTTGAGGAGAGATAATCCCTGCATGACTATGCCACTGTTGTATCCGAAGGCAGTTCGATCCATTTTACAGTTTTCGGTTTCATTTCCCGATAAAGTAGATGCGATCGAACCTTGACCGAGGTACATTGGCTTTCGTAGGAACTTGGCTGTGGCATTGGCGGCCGATAGGTATGTTTCGTTCGAGGTCATTTTGTAAAGTGACGACGACAGACTAATGAGGAGATTCAGAGCTACTAGATAAGTAGAGTGTGACGATCATACACAAGGAAATTCCTGGAAAACCGTCAAATTTATCTTCTGGCTGAAGAAGGACATGCCCTTACCCAGTACTCCATGAGTCTATTCCTGGATCATTGGTCACATTCAACTGTTTTTGCGAATCAGAAACCATTTCTGAAGGTTTCATGTCAATGGTCTCACCCCGAACGTTCCACCTGCTAGGGATGCTGGAGAATACGAGAGTGAGCTGTGCATTGACCGGCATTATAGGTGGGCTTACCTCCGTCACATGTTTTCTGCAAGGTAAAGTTCTTTCCGGCAATAGCGCCAGCATTGGTGTCCTCATCCGAAACCGTCCATGCTTTCCCCCAATTCCACGCCTCTATCGCGAAATCCAGAAAGGTTTTATCTTTGTATGTCTCGTATGCACGAGCCGCAGCGTATCCAAAGGCGCTGTCCGAAGTGATTCTTGAGGACGCGCTGGTCGAAGAATTAATCTAACACTCACATCCCACCTCTAGTATATTCATACAGGAATCCCGGTTGAGCTCGTTCAGCTGCCGCAATGTAGCCAGTAAGTGCCTGTCTGTATTTGTTCTGGCCGGTGAGAGCGTCAAAATCGGCCATCTGTATGCAGGTTTGCGCGAGTCCAAGCCAGTCTCTGACTATGGGTACATTGGGTAGCTTGTCAGCATTATGAAGAAATATCAATGTTTCACTTACACTGCGAACTCGCTGGTGCTGGTAGCGCTGAAATGGATCGATCGATGGCAGCTTGCGCCTGCTGTATACACTCAGCACGAGCAGCTGCCACGCTGGGTTTCTTTGATGCAAATGAGTGCCTTTCTTTGCTTTGAGATACCAGGCTCACCCGCCATGTCGAAGGGATTGACTGTGACAACACAGAACGGTAGAGTGATGATGTGAATATTCCAACCAGAAACCAGAGCCCAGCTGGGGCAACCATGGTGGTGTTGAATGAAACGGAAACCGTCGTCTGATAAGTCAAGACTTATATGTTTGAGTCCCCGCGGGAGCATGAGATGATTTTGGTGTGGCTTGGAAGTTTGCTGATCATCAACACTGCGGTGTTGATCAAGACGAATATCCACAGGTGACTAGAAGGTCCTATACAAAGACTTGAGCCATGGGAATCGTAATATTGATATAAAAGCGGAGAGCACATGCTTTGTTTCCCTCGATTTATCGACAAAACTATGGAGCAAATGGCAAGACGAAAGAAGAGTAATTTGTCGGAAGATTCAGAAGCTCGGTCGCAGTTTCTTCTTCGGAAATCGGGAATGAGTTGCTTGTTCATTCTATTGCCCAATGTCCACGGTCAATGTGATAATCACAGGTCATGGAGTACTAACTCACTTTTTAAATAATCAAGTCAACACCGTCCCGACTAATGACTTCTCATGCAAGCCCGACCACGTCCATACACCTAGGATATCCCCCAAACGCGTTGCTCGATGAGTCAGGAGGGATGCTGAACAGAAAAGATGATGACGATACGCTGGCAAGTCATTGACGCGGCCATTCCGAGACTTTGTTTTGTACCACTCATACGTTTTGCTTGAGTAAGTCTTCCTTTCCCTCTTCTAGTCAGAAACAAAGACCAATGACACGTATCGAAACAGAACAGCCATTTTTACACCGCAAATCGATACGACCGATACGAACGATGTCAGCGGACAAATTCGCATCCCAAGCCCAAAACGTATCGTCTTCCAACCGAAATGTATCGATACAGCGACTTTTTCGCAGCACCGTAACCTCCTCCGACAGGCCAGTAATCGAGCAGTTTGTGAATGATGCGCAGAAGGAACTCAAAGGTTGCCAGACGGAAATCGACAAACTCCGTGCCTCTCTTACATCGCTGGAGCAGAAGCGAGACAGATTGACTAAGAAGCTCTCTCAGTATCGCTCTTTGCTCTCTCCAGTTCACCGCATGCCTCCCGAAATCTTGCGAAACGTCTTCACGATGTTGAATCCACCCCGGTTACTGCCCTCCTACGAGACTTTAGCGGTCTCTGCTGTGTGTGGGCGTTGGAGGGATGTCGTGCTGGCTATGCCATCTTTCTGGTCCTATTTGCGAATAGATTTCGCTGATTGGAACAAGAAATACAATGCTTTGGACCGCCTCGTCCGGCTTTTCATGGAGCGCTCGCAAACATCACCCCTCGAGTTGGATCTCAACTTTTTTAAGGCTACTAATGATGTAGCACGGATACCAGATGTAATTCCTACCTTGGAGACACTTGTCCGATATTCATACCGATGGCACCGCGTGAAACTGGTGAATGGCCATGCACAACTCCTCTTGCACGACGTGTTCAATCCCATCAAGGGACGTTTACCCCTCTTATCGCACCTGGTCGTTTTTGGATTTGCAGAAGGTCTCACGGCGACTTTCCATTGCGACCTTTTCAACGATTGCCCGGCTCTGACCTCCGTCACCTTGCAGCCTGTTTTTCCCTTCGACGCAGATTCCTCCCTTCCCTGGGCCCAAATTAAATCACTTGTTCTTTTAAATGGCCACAGTGCACCTACATTCCCCATGGTCTCACATTGTACCAATTCCAATAGTCTCGTCCTTCACTGGTGTGGCGGGGATCCCTATACTGGGGAGCACCTCGTAATGCCCAATGTAAAGGAATTCTACGTTGTTGCTGCCGAAGACGATGATGCATACCGGCCTTTTCAATACTTGACGCTTCACAATCTGTCTACTCTAGAGCTTTCTTGCCGGGAAGCACCAGGGCAGAAAGTCACTTGGAAGAATTGGGAGGAACAGCACATCACAGACTTTTTCATCCGCTCGGCCTGCACACTCACTTCACTTGTGCTTACATACGTACCCATATCCGATGAAGAACTGATTCGCCTCCTCCGCCTTATGCCTAATTTGACGTCCCTTTATGTTGAAGAACCACCAAGCCCCACCCCCGCCAATAGGACCCTTACGACAAGGTTCCTCGAGCAACTGGTCATCGATCACAAAGATGGATCCCTTTCCTTCCTCCCAAAACTCACTAATATCGAATTTATCCTACGCGATGACGGACTGTCGGACAGTGTGCTACCAAAAATGCTAACATCCCGGTGGATACCAGATATCGACTACGCCACAGAGATCGGTGTGGACTCCATAAAGTCAATCGATATTGGTTTCATCTCCAAGTCTGAAGACCCCATCAATAATCTGGCGTCGAGGGTAATGTGGATGAGAAGTATGGGGGTTTCGATCTATATAGGAAGATATGATGAGGATGCGGAGGAGGAAGTGGAAAATGATGACGATGGAGGTAGTGATGAGGATACGGACGACTAAGTACGTTGAGTATACACCCATTGGGCTGTGCCTTTAATTGCTTCATATCCTTCACACTCCAAGCGCTATGCTAGCCGTCAGAGCCTTCGCATATCAAAGTTCTCCTTGGACCTAAAAGCATTTCATCCACCTGGAGGTACGAATACTAGTATCTACATTGCCTAAGGGCGAAAGACTGGGCACAAGCCATTGTTCAAGAGGTCAAAAATCGGTAAGAGAACGATGACGGCTATACAGTCAAGCAAAATATAATCACCGAGCAAGAAAGTCGAAAATCAAAGCCTAGGCTAACCTCGCACGCTTATTCCGACTTCGTTCGACACGATTTGCCTCACGCCTCAGCTCCTGAGCATTCTCAGCAAATGCCGAGCTCTGACTCTTGGTTACATTGCGTAATGAAGGAAACGGCTCGGGAAGACCTTGATGTAGGCCGTCAGAGTAGAAGAGTTTTGGACGCCACTCTTCTCGCTCATCCAAGACATTTGAGTCATAGAAGTGTCTAATCAACGCCTTTTTGCCTCTGTGAACAGCATCAGAATAGCAGGAAGCACGTGTGACATAGAGCCACCGACTGTAGCCTGGCGTAGTTGACTTGCACAACTTTCTCGCTCGAATGCAGATTCCTGATCCAGAACATGAGAAAGGAGTAAGTGAAGGACTCGCCACTCACCACTTGCGATTCATCTTTGCTCTGACAAATCGTAACAAATCCTGACAGGTAAGAAAGTTCACGAAGGCATATCCATAGTTGGCACCTAAGAGGAGTGTTAGACAACAGAATTGACATGGTTGAATATAACACACGAGTCCGGTAATCAATTCTCAAATACATAAAATCGATTCGGCGGCCACACGCTTCGTCGATGAATATTTGCAACTCTTTGCCGGTCACCTTGTTCGGAATGTTTTTGACCATGACGGTCGTTCTCTTGTCGAGGCCGTCTTCAATTCTCTTGACATCGAGCTCATAATCTTTGAGTCCACGATTACATGGATTTTGGAACGCGTCGGTAGCATCACCAACGTGGGACGCCACTCCAAATGACGAGGAAGGTGATGCATCGGAGAGATACGAGTTAGCGACCTCGCCAAACTTCTCGTCAACGGCGTGAGACGGCTTGGGTAGTGATTGGTCACCAGGTATGGTTGGAGGAGATTGTAGCGAACCAGAAAGATATTCAAGCATTGCACGAATGTGCGTATTCAAGTCCATTAGATGCTGTAATTTGAGCATGATTGATTCTGAATCGTTTGGTTGACTAAAAACGTGCTGCATCGGCATTTGTGATGGTGTCTGAGGAGACGGACATCGACGAAAGTGGATCCATGCGATAAGCAGGCAACACTATATGCGGGATGGAACAGGGGAATGGTCTTTCATACGGTACCGGAACGCGACCGGCACTGAGTATGGCTTGCTTCAACTCTTGAGATGTACTGGAAATGGACTCCATAACATGATCCAAATCTGGCGGACGGTCTACAGGTCACGATAGCGTACCGAGTGAAGATGGAATCCAATCTCACCGGTACCAGTGGTTCGTGCCAGTGCTATTCATAAATTCATCTTCGCTGCGAAGATGCCCGATGCTAGAAGCGTGTGGAGTGTAGCTAGCTGCCATGCCACTGGTGGATGAAAGCATTGCTGGCGAGAAGCTGTGTGACGCGTCCTTATTGACTTCAGCAGGGGCCCTCCATGACATGGGAGCGTTTGGATGAGTCAGTACTGGGTCCTTGTCGCGAGGAATAGAGGCGAGTAATTCTTCAGCATCAAGATACGATTGGTACCGCTTGGCGGTGTGACTCTGAGTCGTGGATTCGTCGCGTGGCAACTTTTCGGGTGCCTGGCGTTGCTTGTAGTACATCTAAAAGGCTTCAACAACGAAGAGCAGTGTTCTTGGCGAAAGGGTCGACGTACCAGAGGCGAAAAGAGGAGGTGGCGCGTCTCTAGTAGGTGGTACTGGATCAGGTAAGGACAAGAGCTATCCTTCAGACGTCAAGAGGTCTAGTTCTCACGCTAAGCGTGCGGTGCCGAACCGCACGCCATAGTGCAACGGAATACCATATATAAACCTCTCTTTCCGAACATAAATAGGTATAATTACGGGCAAGTAGTCGGGCGAGCGATTCGCGATGTCCTGACGAGCTTGCAAACAATATACACAAGTAATGTTCAAAGCTGGGTCACCTTCAATGGCATCTGTGTCCCCTCGTTCTCTCTTCCATGAATCATCGGTTTGACGGTGTTACCTCCGACATGATAGAAGTCGAACTTTACACCAGGAACTTCCTCGAAGGCAAAGACTCGCACCAAGCTCGCCAGCGCTGCCTGTGTAAACCTGTCAGTGCGTAGTCATGTATGCATTGAACGTGCCATACCTTGAACTCTGCCAATGCAAACGACCGGCCAAGGCAGACTTTCTGTCTGAGGGAACAGTCAGGCAGATGAGCGGTTGATAGAGTCGGGAGAACATACCCATCCCCAAAAGTCAACATGTTACCTTGAGCATGTACCCATTTCACCGACTCGGGCAGCCTATCGGGGTTCAACCACCGCTCAGGGTCAAAAACTGCAGCGTCGGGTCCCCATATAGCCTCGCTGACATTGATACCATCTCGAATCGGTATCTCCACGAGCGTTCCTGCCTTGACCGGAATCTCGTATACGTCCTTGAAGTCTGATGCGCTTTTGGCGGGTATTTGTAGTGGTATCACATCGTCTCTTACTGCCTATACACGAGAAGTGAGTTCAATTTCAGGACATCAAAGCTCTATGCTTACTGTTCTGCTGATCGTCACGAGAACCGACTTGGTACGTAGAACCTCCTTTGTGTAAGCATCGAAGTATGGCAGATGAACAGGGTTTATGAGATCTTCATAGGTCGGCCGCCGTCCATTCGCAGCTTCAAAGGCGGCGAGCTCGGCACGAATCCTCTTTTGCATGTCTTGGTTACGAGCAAGTTCATAGAAGGACTCCTGAAAGGCGATAACGTTAGAAGTGGTTACTAGTGAGGAGTTCCACGTACGATGATGACGTTTGCTGTAGTTTCCGAACCAGCGAAGATAACGCCGATTATCTGAAAGAAGGCGAATCAGCGGATAGATCTTGCGTTCGTTCACGAGAATGAACTGACGTTAGCAATTGTGATATCTTCTGGGACATTCTCCTTGGCTATAGATGGATGTCGTGAATGAAAAGGCAAGGAAGAGCGTGAAAGGAGTTACCAAGGGTAGTCAGCAGTTTCGCATGCATTCCTGCCGCTTCATGTCCCGACCAAACTTCTTTTGCAACTGCACCAAGCGATGTTCTGAGTTCCGTACACCATTTCTTCATTGGTGAAGGGAGGTTCATGATGACAGGGAACTGCGAAGCAAATGTCTTAAGCAAGACATCTGCTGGGCCATCTGGAGGCGAATGTGTAATCCTTTTGAGTATAGTGGGTATTTCGCCGCCACTCAAATCGTGGGCAAACATTGTCATGCTAATCGCGTCAAGGCTGACATGGCGTCAACGATAGGGCCCAAATGGCGAGAGGTAAAGGGAACATACGTGAGACGATGGATGTCTGGCGTGATATCAAAAATCCCACTTTCATTTCCGTCCAGCTTTTGCTCCCAAGACCGAACGAGCTGAATAGACAGAAACCATCAATCAAGAGTAAATTAATGATATGTCGACACTAACGCGCTCTGCCAGTTCGAAGAAGACATGCGACACTTCTTGGACGGCTTGGTTCCTGGAACCGAAGTTATAAGTCCTATTTCGTTGTGGGCAACGGGGGGAGAGTTACGATAGCGCTCCGGAAACGTTTTTCCGCATCATTCGATGTTCCTCCCCTAGACTGAATTACACATTTGAACCATCGTTTGTCACGGGTACCGTACCTTCAGCACTGAACAAACCATGTCCGAACTGTGGGGTGTCCTGTGAGCTGTTGCTTGACAGACAGAAAGTGGCGTTGACTTACACACATCTTAATGAGCTCAGTATCGCCGCTATTCCTCTGGTAGTTCCTTCCCTGTAGTACGTGGTTCATGCCCTTAGGGTCATTGACAATCAGTGTGTTTTTCTATAGCAAATTGAGGATGCGTGAGCTCGATGGTTAGGGATTAAACAGGAATCACGTACCCCAAATGGTCCTTTCAGCTGGTACGTCAGGCCATATTGCTTCTCCCATTCGTTGTACCGAGTGCCTATAGGTGCCTGTGCGACATCCAATGCGTGCCCAAAAACGAAAGCTAGGGACTGTTGGGCCAGTTATCCCAGGAGATGCGAGTCGGGCTTTAATGTACGCTCGTACGGCCCAAACGACCAAACCCAATATCGCAGCTCCAAAGTATGGTGGCATGACAGAGGAGAAGGAGTATGTATTTGCACATGTATTGTGAACACTTAAGTGGGAGTTGAGCGGCAGTCCATGTGCGCTTTAGTGCCAGCGGCGAGCCAGCTCAACAGATCGAGCCAGCCAGATAAGGTGCTATGCTGATACAAGAGAATTCAATCTGATGTTGATGAAGAACTTGATGGGAGGCGCGATGAAGAAGATCTGGCGCATCAGTTCTGGATATCCCTCCTGGGTTTTCAAATGAGTGCCTTGCAACTACTGTTTGCAGCCCAAGTAATTGACGGTACCTCATAGATTCACTCGAACATATCTTCAATTGTTTTGGTTCCTGTGCTATTCAATCAACAAATTGATGCCATGAGTCTAGAACCTCACATACCAGCAGCTAGAAAAGACAACGATTTCTGCATATATACGAAAACCCTTGAGCACTGAGGACCCCTGGAACGTGTTGCCTTGTCCGAATCCGAATTGACCCACAAATGGGCTATTCCATGTTGCGGATTGAAGAATGTTGTGAGCATCACAGAAATTATAATCAAATAGCCTCAACACAAAGGGGAGAGGGCATGAGGAAGAATCAAAGAGCCCTTAGGGTTGCGTTCGAACGTTCGAGTTGACTGTTTGGGCGAAGCAGGACGTAGCGGAAAAAATCTCTCGAGCTCGGCACTCTGATGCCGTTGCGATTCCGCCGGAGTTCGCTAAGCACGCTTGCTTTCGCTCCATGCTCACCACCCTCGATGACAGCCTGACCGCCACTACTACGTCCCTGCAGAGCCCTCCGAGCACCTGGAATCGCTATGACTTCACGACGAAAATCATCTGGACAACGGCCTAGGCGTCGCCTGCAAATATTTCCATGGGTCTCCAAAATCAGGGAAGTCTTCCCCGATGTTACAGATATAGGCCAGAAGCAAGCAGGAGGAGATTTGAGACTTGGCTGAATTCTCGGTGCAGTTAGACTGGTCAATGGTTTGCTGTCAATATAACTCTGACAGCGATCAACGTTGACACTCGAATAGCTCACTACATGGATTCGCCTCACAGACACGATCAGAATCTTACTCTACCCATTCACGCTCTGTAGTTTACCCATATACACCCTGGAAACAGCCAGCTTCGCATCTCCTGACTCCTCGCACTGGCCGGCAGTCAACGTAGGCTGTTGCCGTTCGTCCCAGTCGTCTCGGTCCCACACTATTAGGCTCTCGCTAAAGACTTATCAGAGGGGCCGCCGGATGTTGGGCCGCTAGTCAGACTTGATTACACGTTTTCCCCATATTGCTAAATTGGTTTCAGCAGTTTTCAGCGCTACGCGTGTATCGGTGGACTTACTGGACCCACTCTTCGACTTCGTATGATCTTTTGAGACGGTACCCTTTGGGAAACTTGGAAGGCTCTGTACTTTGGATATCACTACTTTGTATTTCGACAGCTATCCTCCAATTGTAATCCTCAGTATGTAACTATTCAACGCCCCTGCTCGGCACCGATCTTATCCATTTCCCCAACTTGCGCGTGCCCCGACTTCCGAGAAGGCCCTGAGCTAGCGTAGGTCCCTGATAACAACGTTCTGTTACTCCGGAACTGCGTATATTTCCAAGGGGTTACAGGCAATCCCGATGGCAGCTCGTTAAACAACCATTAGCTATGGCTAAAATACTTGCAATACAACATGGGAAAATATAATTTACTGTAATACTGTTTCTTCGTATTCTACCTCGATGCAGCTTACAGCTTACTTCTGCTGTCTCAGCACCAGCTGAAATGCGAGTGGATATAGTAGATCAGCCACACAAGGCGCCCACAACATCCATAGGGCCAAGGGTGACGATGTGAACGCGTATTTTTCTGGCCAAGCGTGAACACGATAAAGATAGCGCATGTTAGCGGCTAAGGACCCTAGGAATCGACACCACCTGACACCACCATCAGCACCGAACAAACGCAGATGAAAGTCAGCATGAATGCTCACCATATTGGGATGGAATGTCCAGACGTGTGGCCTCTTGCAATAAGCTGCCAAACTGACCCCCATGAGAGCATCTATACCGGAACAGTCGTTAATCATGATGCGAGAAAGGAAGCATGGTGCATGACGCACGTTTTGGCATATGTATGCAGACCAGAAGCAAGAATTTGCTTCGGAGAATTCATAGGTGAAGAGCCATTGCGCGATTAGTGCGAGTGATAGGCAGGTGAAAACGACGGCAAAAAAGTTCTCAGCCATGATGGGGCTTGAATGTGACCATTGCTCTGGGCCGTGTTTGAGGGTTTCGATGAGTAACAATCTGAGCGCGGGACGGGAACAGTTAGACACGTCGAACAACGCGGGTTGAGAGCGAAACTCACATATCCAAGAATACCCAAGGGAAGTGAATGTAACGTCCAACACCGTGGAGGGGGTACACAAAAGTGTGAACAAACTCCCAAGCCAAGTTGAGGCAAAGTGCGAAAACCGGCATCCCGTATGAACTGTCCACATGAGCTTGACGAACGTATAGGACGTAGGCGCAAGACCAAAGCAATCCGCACACAGCGTTGAGACATCCCGCGAGACGATGAGAATAGGCTTTCGGTGCTTCAGGTGCTTCCGAGGATATCATCTCCATGACGGTAAGAGGTCAAAAGGGGCGAAGGAAAGTACTTCGCAAAAGTGAACCCGGGTTGACCTATAACATTAACACCACAAGGATATCTTATACCATTGATCGATTAGCACAGTATCATCCGGCTGTGAGCTTGTCCAGAAGATGGGCCCACGGATGTGAGTTCGTTTGTTCCACGATTGTCGAACTCGAACCAGGTCAATTTGACAGCATCAAAATCTATCAATCCGGTAGTCAGACATAGCTTCCGAGATAGAGTCTACTCACTGCCTGCAGGACGAATTCAATGATTGGGAACTACAGGGTGCTTTTCGGTTACTAGCTGCAATTCAGGTAAACCACATGCTTGTGCTTTGAAGGTTTTGGCAGCTGTCAGAAGGAGGCGACTTGAGGCATGTAGTGGCGAAAGGAGCAAAGGCTGGTCTGAAAATTGTCGGGATGGCGATGGCTTAACACGTTTTATCCACGTGTCGTGATCCTGCGTAATCTCCGTCACATGTGACAGAGTCGTGACAGGACGTGATTTACTGTGACAAGGCTGTGACGGCGCAATCAACGGATTCAGCCGACATGACTCATGAGTTCTGAGCGCTCTTTCCATTTTCCTATTGTCATTGATTTTTCCTTCAAACCTTTTTTAATAGGACCGTCCAAGGCCGCGTACATGCGGTAACACTATTATGGGTCAATGCACTGCAAATTACTCCTTTCTGTTCCGCCCATGATTTTCCTTTTCTTCATGGATCTCGGCGACATGATGTTTTTACTAGTAATCAATACGACTCGACACATAGCAACTCCCAATGCTTTCTCTCCTTTTCCTCGGTGTCATAGCTGGCTGCCTATACTTTCTTAATCGTAGTCGGTCTCGAAATCATCCTCCAGGCCCTAAACCACATATCCTTTTCGGTAACATCTTTGACTTTCCGGCAAGTTCGGATCTCGTCTCGCGAGCTCAGCAGTGGAAAGAGGTACGTTCTTGGTTAGCGTCACCAATAACAGACTAACGTTTCCCTAGGACTACGGTACGGTTTTTGTTGAAATACCAAAAGTTCTCTCGTTGAAATGTGACAGGGTCGATTGTACACCTCTCTGCCCTCGGAAGACATATTGTGGTCCTGAACGACGTTGCTACCTCTGTTGAGCTGCTGGAGAAACGTGGTTATAACTATGCAGACCGTCCCCACTTTCCGATGGTTGGTGAACTGTGAGTGTTACTACAGCAGGTTAAATGGTCAATTCTCATATCAATCTTCAAAGGTGTGGTTTCGACCGATTGCCAGCCATCGCAAGTAATGGGTTTTCGCCACGTTTGAGAGCCTTACGGAAGCTGCTCAAGACTGAAGTCGGGGCAGAGAGGTTGGCAGACTGGGAAGAGAACATGGAGGTTGAAGTAGCGACCTACGTGAAAAAGCTGCAGCAAGAACCCGAGGATTTTGTCCGTCACAACCGATGGTACGAGCACACTAGCCTCCTTTGGAAAAACTCTTCATTTCGTGGCCAGGTTTGCCGTGGACGTTATCATGTTGTTTTCCTGTGAGTCCAGTCTCGGCTATGACGTTTTTGAAATCTCTCTGATCAACGCAATGTTACAGATGGGTATCGCGTCGCCCTTAAAGATGACTATCATATGGCGGCTGCCGACAGAATCATGTCGAAGCTGTCCCGAGATGCCCAACCGGGAACATGGCTCGTGGATCTCATCCCTGCGAGTGCGTATTTTTTTCAAGGTTCAAATGGTGGAAATGACATTAAGGAATAACCAGTGAAACACTTCCCTCGATGGATGCCTTTTCATCGATACGCGTCTCAGAGTCGCAAGGAACTGGACGACTGGGTTACAGAACCATGGAAACTCGTCAAATCCCGACAGACGGTACGGCATTGCTTTTCGAATTTGTCCAAACACGTTCTCAGACCGTTGATAACAGACCCTGCCGTCTCTATGCACGCGCTTGATGGACCAGTGTCCCGACCTTACACCAGAGGAGGAAGACCTCATTGTGTGGTCAGCTGCCTCGATATACTCCGCAGGCAGCGATACTACAGTGTCCGCTCTGACGACTTTCTTCTTGGCGATGACCATGTTTCCATCCGTTCAGCGGAAAGCGCATAGGGAAATCGCCCAAGTCATTGGGGAGGAACTTAGGCTACCACGGTTTTCAGATCAACCGGATCTTCCCTATATATCAGCGTTAATCATGGAGGTGTTTAGATGGGGTGCAATCTTGCCGATGGGGGCGCCGCGTAGAGCCTCTGCGGATGATCTTTTCCAGTCGTACATCATTCCAGAAGGCTCGTTCGTTATGCCAAATATATGGTAAGACGCCACCTTCGTCTTTGAGGAACGATAATTGACTGCCGCAGGGGTATATGCCATGACGAAAAGGTATACCCGCGTCCCATGGAATTTGACCCGTCGAGATTTCTTGGGGCGAACCCTCAGCCAGACCCACGGGACGTAATATTTGGGTTTGGACGCAGGTCGGTGATACGCCTCCCATTGATTCCTTCGGCTGACTCCAAATCGGTCAGGGTTTGCCCAGGTCGTTACCTTGCGGAGAAATCCCTGTATATTGCTGTGACAGCGACACTAAGTGCCTTTGAAATCTCCGAGATTGAAGGTTCGCCTCCATTCTACAGTTTCGATGATGGTTTTATTAGGTGAGTTCTCTCCGTGGTTCGAAACTCGTATCGCGTTCTGAAAAATTGCGTGTCATTGTGCCATTAGCCATCCTACTCCATTCCGATGCAACATCACTTCGCGTGGTACCGTTGCTCAAAGCAGATAGATAACATGTAGCCGAAGGAAGGGCTAGTCCCTGGGTGACTTGTATGTATTTCTTTACCTTCCTGTGCACTTCGCGTCTTGCTGTATATTATTTGCGGACTATCCTATTCATGCACGTCAATGTGCGCCCATTTCCTTGCTGTCAAAAGCGCACTATAGCCTGCTATAGCCACCGTAAAGTGCGATAGAATAACGACATTCCATTCATGTAAGTTCCGTCCTGACCGATGCCCAATGAGCGCCAAATCATAGTATATCCCCGCCCAGCCATCTATCAATCGCTCATGATCAATAGCCTTCCACTCCTGGAGTTCGTTCCTGCAACCTCCAGCGCCACGTCTTAGGGAGAGCCACTGGCATAGGTAGTAGGTGTAGGTATAGGCAGCGAAATCAAACTTCTCCCGTGTTTCGAAGTGCTGAAACCTGATAGAACATCCTTTCTAATCAATGATGAGCTAACTACTTATATTCGCGCCTGTTCAACTTCTGATTTTCCTTCTAACGGTTTTCATCAATTGACCGGTCAACGTGAACAACCGAGGCGCGCCTGTATACGTACGCGCATTGCCTTTGTTCCCAGGCCTGAAGAGGCCTGAAGCTATGATATGATGGACTCTCCCGTCCCCCCGCTTCTGGCTCTTTCCTCACCGCCATGGGACTCAAAGACTATTTCTCTGAATCTTTCCCCCCGAAATCCAAGTTCAAGGTCGAGGACATCCCAGATCTTACTGGGAAAGTTATAATTGTCACAGGTTGGTTGTTTCGTCCTCGCACCCAAGATGCACTAATGCATATTCTAGGTGGTAATGGTGGCATTGGCTATGAAACTGTCAAAGTAGAATCCAGTCTCGAGATGTCACGAAGTCTACTCATCACGAGCCACAGGCATTACTTCCCAAGAACGCGAAAGTGTACATGGCAAGCCGTTCGAAGGCCAGAGCAGAAGAAGCGATTGCTAGGTTGAAAGAGGAGACCGGAAAGGAAGCGAATTTTCTGGAATTAGACCTGGCAGATCTTGATTCGGTCCGCAAAGCAACTGATGAGTTCAAATCGTATGTTACCTTTTCAACCGTACTCGATCTCTGCACCGACTAAGATCATTCTTTCTCCAGAAAAGAAAGTCAGCTACACGTTCTTTTTAACAATGCGTACGTTTTCCAGCACCCTTTTAAACCCTTTCCTCATCATGCGCTTTACAGAGGTGTCATGGTGCCCCCGCTTGAGCAACTCACAAAGCAAGGCTACGACCTTCAATTTGGCACGAACGTCATTGGGCATTATCTTCTTACCAAACGACTACTTCCTTTATTGATTGAGGGGGCAAAGTCTTCTCCGGATCACAAAGCACGAATCGTGAATACCTCTTCTTCAGCA
Source organism: Paramarasmius palmivorus (assembly GCA_037176845.1). Taxonomy (NCBI): domain Eukaryota; kingdom Fungi; phylum Basidiomycota; class Agaricomycetes; order Agaricales; family Marasmiaceae; genus Paramarasmius; species Paramarasmius palmivorus. The sequence goes on along the minus strand of JAYKXP010000055.1, from coordinate 283,552 downwards.
CAGATGTTCACCAATACAATTGATTTCGCGACAATCAAAGACGGCCCTGCACGGCGAAAAGCTGGCAATGGGAAGATGTACATGTACAGCAAATTCGTAGGTTATCTTCACTCAGATTTCAATCAAATGCTGATCCTTGTTCTTAGGGCAACGTTGTTCTATCAAATGAACTTGCTCGGAGATACGGTGATCAGGGTATTGTCTCTACAAGTCTCAATCCAGGGAATCTCAAGACAGATCTTCAACGAACAATGCCCGGTGCATTCATGATGTTTTTCGTGTGTCCTTTATGCTATTCTTGTACATAGCTCGCGACTGAAATACGTTCACATCGTAGGGATGGCTCTTCTCTCCGGCACCCTTTGGGGCTCTTACACAACTATGGGCAGGTGTTTCTCCAGAAACAGTCAACATGAACGGGAAGGTTTGTTGCCTCACCTACAACCTAACATTGAACGTTTATTCATTTACTTCAAGTATCTAATCCCATGGGCCCGAGAAGGCAAGATGAGATCGGAAACGGCAGACCCGAAGATCGGCGAGGAATTGTGGAAGTTTTTGGAGACGGAAACGAAGGAGTGAGATGACCCAGCGCTGACCATATGTTGGGATGCCCTACTTGTACGCTAATCCTTATGGGCTTGTATCTATGATTGTGATTATCTGTCTGTAACCTCATGATTTCGATTTCTTGGGTAATTGAACTGTTTGAACCACATACGCGCCAAGTCGCACGTTTTATCCTATCTGTTGTTCCGACGCTTCTTGCCGCAGATACTACTCCTGCAACATTGCGTGACTAGCCTCCACAGTTTTCGATTTACCCGGTTGAATAGTACATAGAATTCCCAAGTACATGTACAGGTTAGATATACATGATGCTACGTACTGAACCCGCACGTTTCATATAGTCCACATCCATTGCCAACATACCAATAAGTTAATGGCCCCCGCCTTGTCAATAATGATAGGATAAACACTACTAGTTCGGGTAGTAGTCATTGTTGGCTTTGTAGTTGTAGTTGTTGCTGAAAGTCATATCTTGCTATGGTACAGCTTGGTTCAGTGATCAGGATCAGTAACATGCACCTGGAGGAAGACTCACCTCCGACTGGGGGAAACTAGCTAGCTCAACGTCGCGATGAGTTCGCGTGGTGACATTTTTGATGATCCCGTTCGAGACATTGCCAGTAACCGACTGAGTATTTGTACTTGCACCCGGACTGCTCCAGACAAGACTCTGAACAACAGTCGATTCCGAACCGTTCTTCCGTGCGCGGCTGTTCAGCATAGCAAGGAGCGAGTTGGAGTAGAGTTTCCCGATACTCATCCCGCTACACCTGGGTGTCAGCCAAGCATTGTGATTAGAAGGGATGATGCTTTACCAGAAGAAGTACCAAGTTGTCGTGCTAGAGTTCAAGTACAAGACTAGCTCGACAACGACGACTGCGGCTGTGACGGCATTGGTCTCGATGGTCAACCTGATGGTACGATGAACGACGTTTTGCGTGGTCTTGAATCCGATGTTTGACTGGGCGGAAAAGAGTTGGAACACCAGAGTAAGGGTGAGCAGGACATCGCATGCGACGCTAGTAGATAGCCAAATCTATTCATCTCGTGAGAAGTGTTTACGAAAAAGGACAGAATAATATGTACCGTCACGGGAGTGTCCAATTCTGCAGCTCTGAAGATATCAGCGACGATCCCTGACTAGATTGACATTAGCCACAAGCAGCATTGTGTATCGGACAAAGGTCACCTTGATTCCAGCATACCAAGACGCGACGAAACCCGTGAGGCCGATAAGAGCAAGTAAGCCAGCCCAGAGCTGGAAGGGAAGTCTGTGTTGTCCCAACACCATAATCCGCCAAGCGTAGAAAAGTTGAACCATGAATGCGACTGTGTTGAAGGACAATGAGTTATTTGACACACAAAGGCCCGGAATGAGGCTTACTGGTTCCAGCGAGAGGGGGGATAGTAGCCAGCGACCATGGCGTGAATCGTAGAGCATCAGGATTGCCCCATCCTGCAGCAAGGGCATACCTGTTGTGTAGGTTAAAACGATTAACAGATGGCACCAATCGAGAGAACAAACCAGGCGTAATGTCCGGAGAAGCACGTCTGCATCACATCGAGCAATGTGGTGAAGTAGACTGTGGTTTGCATTAGTTACGATGCAATAGCGGTAGATTAGTGATTCGGCCTACCCAAGGCTTTGATAAAGAACGGATCCCTCTGGAACGACAGAGCATAGATATATACTTGAATCCCGAGCGCACCCATAAGTGCTAGAGGACAATTATTGGCATGAGGAGCGCACACGTCCAAACGGAATCAGCTCACCGTAGTTGAGGAGATGGCCGAGGAGCTGATAGAGGAAATTTCAGTGGACCAGTCACACAGATAGTCCAGATCTTTTACCATAGGGCCAGTGCTGTGAAAGACAATATGAGCGGTCGGAAGAATCAACCAAGTATCAGGCTTACTCACATAGTAGCGGGATCCATGCTTGTCAGTGTAGAGGCGTGTTTGAACAAGGAAGGGGTCGGGGATTGAGGTCCTAAACCCTGTGATTCCAAAGTCTCCTTCTTAACGGCCCGCGAAAGCTACCGAAAACAGATCGCAGACCGGAGTGCGAGGTACTTCGCTCGAACAGCATCTCTTGATTGAGTTATTCATTACATACGCATCATAATCCATTGTTCATCAGACGGGAGAGTTTAGCACGCAACTCCTCTGGGAATGTGGCGTGCATTGGCGGAAAGTCGTTACTCTGGCCCCGCAACAAGCGGAAGATTGACTCAGGACTGTCAACGCTCCTGTGATTTCAATGGTGGCAGTCGGTTCGGCGCTCCGTACATATACATTAGAATAACCTGTACGCAGGGCTTGACATGTTAATCCAAGGACTCTCCAGTATAGAATGCTGGAAAGTTACGTGGCAAAGTTGGATGTCGGTTAAAAATCTTGGTGATGGGCGGGCCCATGAGCAGCCAGAATGGGCTTGAATGATCGAGACTAGAACCAGCAACTTTTTGATCCTTCCAAAGTCCTCGCATGGTTCACGATGGCCAAAAGTAATAATGGTTTGGTGATGGAGGAAACAAACAAGAAGGGTGCGTGACACTGTCACGCGGCGTTACCCTAAGTTACTCCGACGCGACTGAATATCTTTGAAATTACAACCACCATCCCCTGGATGCTCAGCAAATCCCAGCTTTCATCACAGGACATCGCAAGTTATTAAGCGACCTCTGTAACGTTAATCAATTGACGTATCAAAATAGCACTGGTTCAATTGAACGCCTCAAATCTTGGCCCATGATTTCATCTGGTTCACCTGGTTTCAGAACGGTTCAATCCGCCTCGTTCCGAATCACGCATCTATAACACTACTCATAGCTCTTGCAGTGCACACAATGCGCACACTCGTGCCGATATTTTCTGATGCGCCCTGATCATAATTCACGAATTTTAAAGCCCCATTGTCACTTCAGAGTCTTCAACCTCTCCCCAACTCCCAACCATGGTTTCCTCCGACTTCCCCAGGAAGTTAGCATTTGTATTGACGGCCTCTTATACACTTCTTTACTTTCCGGTCGTGGCTGAACCTTTGTCGATACACGGCAAGTCTCTTACCAGGCTGTTCTGCTTATTCCGTATCTGACGTGGGAGCTTTAGGACTCACTCAAGATGCTCAACTCTTTGCTGAGCAGTCATTTGACTTTCTCATTGCAGGTCAGTTCTACAACATACTCTCTAAAAACTGTACTGAGTGATAATATCTCATAGGGGGAGGAACTGCCGGTATCACTTTGGCAGCTAGGTGAGCGCCAAATCTCCTTGAAATTCGGCACGTTGCACTCATGTGTCTTGTCCAGGCTAGCCGAAAAGACGTCTCTTACCATCGGCGTCATTGAAGCCGGGGCCCTGATTCCGCAGAACCAAAATCCTCTGGTGGATACTCCGGGTACGCGATAACACTTTACTACAACGTTTTGCGGTCTGACGTTTGGGAAAGGGATTCGTTGGGCAGTCTTTCGCCGTTCCTGAACTCGCCTGGCAATTTTCGACCGTTCCTCAAAGTCATCTCAATGACCGACCAATCTTTTACCCTCGGTGAGCATAGGTCGCGCTGATCTTATTCGCCGTGGCGCTGACTTTTGTAGGGGGAAAATGGTCGGAGGATCTAGCGGGATTAACGCCATGGCTTGGGTTAGATCACCTAGCCTCGAACTTGATGCCTGGTCGCAACTGGGTATTCAGGGCGGCTGGAACTGGGAAGATCTTCTTCCATACATGATGAAAGTCGAGAACGTCTCCCTGGGAGATCCGACGGCTTACCCTGGCTCCACGAAACCAAGTGGCTGGGACGACAATTTCTACGGACGCGATGGCATCATTCAAGTGGGATACTCACGCACTTTCACTGGTGTTCATGAACCCTTCGTAGAAAGTATTTTAAACCTCGGAGAACAGCTGAATGAAGACCAAGTAAGTGTTTCGGTCCTCGTGACTTCAGTGCCTGACTCAAGTTACCGAAGGCGAACGGTCGCAACCTTGGTGTTGCTAATGGCGCCCATGCTGTAGACATCACTACGGGAAACCGCTCTTACGCCTTGGACTACTTTACTCATAATCAGGGCAGAACCAATCTGCTTGTTCTGACTGGAGCTACTGTAAGCTATAGCTTCCCGGAGCAGCCATCTAGCCGTTGATATTCTGTCGTATAGGTTACTCGAATACTTCTATCGAACACCGGCTCTGAGGTTGAAGCCACCGGTCTCGAATACATCTCCAACGGAGAGACATATATAGCGAACGCCTCCCGAGAGGTTATTTTGTCCGCTGGTACGGCGTTCTCGAACATTCGGGTCTAGATCTAATCTGCCCTCATCTAGGCTCAATTCAACGCCACAGCTTTTGGAATTATCTGGAATCGGCAACAAAGCGATTCTTGAATCTTTGGGAATCGAAACTGTCCTCGACATTCCTACAGTCGGAGAGAACCTACAAGTGCGCCTTCATTTTGATATCATGTCAACCGTGACTTGAACCCCCGTTTTGAAGGATCACAATTCTGTTACTACCACGTATCTTCTCAAGGAGCCGGCCCCAATTACTCTTGGTAGGTGCTGTCATTGATATGGATCATCAAACGCGCTCAACAGCAACCAGATGCCCTTCAAAACAATCCGCAGTTTTTCCAAGAGCAAATGCTGGAATAGTGCGTGGAAGACATTCCTGCCTTGTTCAGTCAACTCAAAGTACCTCACAGCCTCGTCAACAAGACCGGACTCCTAACGACTCTGCCGACATACTCTTACCATGCTTTGCAGACATTCTTTTCACCGATAGAAGTTGCAGAATTGGTTAATACGACCAAATATGAGATATCCCAAAGGAATCTTTCAAAGTTTCAAGAGCTCCAGGCTCAACTTCAGCTGAAGTGGCTTGAGGAGGGGACAGTGGGACAGATTGAACTATCCCCTTACGCTGGTACCAGCTCCTTTTTTATCACCAAGGTGCAGTGCCTCATGATTGTGTAGCTGGTCTTCCCGGACCCAATCCTACGACACCTGGTAGAAGTTATATCTCGATCGTTCCTTTTGGACAGCATCTATTCAGTCGAGGCTCGGTGGTATGGTTTTTTTTATCTGATATTGATTCCCTGAAGATCAATATTGTATACCTCCAGCACATCAACACAACGTCGGCATTCGATGCCCCATTGATCGACCTGAATTTCCTTGATTATACTTTTGGCATGTCTATATTTTTTTCTCTTTCCCTCTGGTGTGCTCATCTGTCAATGAAGATCGCAAGATCATGTCTTTCGGTGTTGAGCTTGCTCGAAAGATTGCCAATACATCACCTCTCGTGGACCTCATCGAGAGCGAACTGAATCCTGGTCCTAATGCGAATAATGATGAAGTTCGTGGTCGCGACTGTCGGGGTATGTATCATCTCTCTTTCAAGACGGCACGTAACTGAACACTATCTGTACCACAGCCGCAATATAATGCCATTGGTAAGATCTTAAAACCCTCGTGCATCGCTTTGTTTAATGAGGTATTCTAGGTACTGCTGCCCTCGCGCCCAAGGACCTAGGCGGAGTCGTTGGTGATGACTTGCTTGTATACGGTACATCGAATTTGCGCGTTGTTGATGCTAGGTTTGTTGAATCTGTCTGCCTGTTGGTCAGTTCTCACCCTTATATCCTGCAGTGTGGTGCCGATGCACATATCAGCTCATTCTGATGACTTTGGTGTATGCAATAGCGGAGAAAGCTGCCGATATTATTTCTTCTGGACTGTAAATTATTCATGCGGGTACGATAATTGAGAAGATAATAATCTATTGTCATGGACGTTGTCATTAACAAGGCAGGACATTCAATGCCTAGATATTATGGTGAGAGCTAATGTATACAGTATGGTCTGGATTATCTTAAGAGTAGAACCGAATACCTGGAACCCCGTCTCTGGTCTTCAGAGAACCAATCTCAATGTCGACTTCCTCCCCAAAAGCCCCTTCAACGTCTCACTTGTCGTCCAAGTTCAGATCAGTGAATGGTGAATTCCCAACCGTCGTATCAGTCTCCGTCACCGGCGAAACCATCACCTCCTCCCCAGTAACACCGCCACTGATCATCCTCGTCAGCTCCCCGCTGTTGCTCAGATCTGGCATCAGACTCCAAGTAGACCCATATCGAAACACATCCTGGTCCGCTGCTCCTTCCATCTCCCCAGAAACCATCTCCAACCTAGCACATCTCATTGACGATTCGCTAAGCCTAGCTGGTTCGATTATCGTCTCGGTGCCACTGACGCTACAGCGAATCTTCGATTTGCCTTCGTCATACGAAGTGCGCCCAGAGAATAGCCCACTACCCCACTTTCGCTGTCGGTCCAATACTGCCCATCTTGAGTTTGAGACCTAGCCCTATCTGCTTTCGTTTGGCGTTGAGATGATTCGTGATATCAGGTGAAGGGAGAGTAACAGGCTGGGGTGTTTGGTAAGTAAAGCCGATACCAGATCCTATCTGCTCGATGCCTTGGGGAGATGCACAGGAGCATCGATGAGCTTGAGGGATGGCGAACTCTTGTGTTTACGAATTGCAGTGGTAGCAGTGCTCTTAAGGGTTGCAGGGGAGGACAGCTTGATTAGCCGTGAAATTCGGCGCTGAGTAGAAGCGAGGGATAGAGACAAGGAAGATCTAGAGGTGAGATGAGGACTAGAGGGGGTTGATAGTTTCTTTCGGAGCTTGTTCCGGCGTTGAAGTCTTGTGGGGATGTAATGGCACGTTTCCGGATCAGGAGAGAAGTAGTCCCTCTCTTCGTCGAGAGACGCCCAGAATCGCGCCATTCGTTCCTCTGGAGTGAGAGCTGGAGTGAACTCATTGTCAAGTCGACGCCGAAGGGAATCATACGTCGGAGCGGGATTGGGTAACGAGTATTCAAGATTGATGGAATGGGTTCGACACACTTGAACCAATTGTTGACCTGGCGTCTTGAAGAGAGTGAGAGTCCGAGGTAGTACAAGCCGTGCGGAATATAGAGGGCAGCAGGTCTTGAACGCTTTGGCGTGCTTGCACGGAGTAGTTGTCGGAATATGAAGGTGTCGGCGAGTCAACAGCAGTACGAGGAGAGCACTGCGGAAGAATAGAGGTTCTGGACGACACAGAGGTCCTTATGGCTTCGTCCCGGATGCGGGGTACTGCTCAGGGCCCACGATGAGCTTAGACAGCCATGTTGCCCAACAAAACACGTACCTTTGATGTTCTTCTCTTGTACCAAGCTCCAATTACTAGTAGAGAACGTCAGATAGAAATAGTAGAATTGAAAAGGAGGACTTACACAGATCCGAAGTATTCGTGTGTCTTGATCTCCGCTATCGTCAATCGTAATGCCGGGTTAGGCTCAAGACACTAAATAGATCGCAAAACAGTAAGTCACGGTGGGTGAGGACGTTATGTTACGCACCCCATTTAACAAGTCAGACACAACGGGAGCGGCGCCAATGTCTGATAGAGGTTGGCCGCGAATGATCTTCTGTTTATCGACCTCATTTTCCGAAGAAAAGGATGCTAAAGATTGCAATGTAAATCAAGCCATAATGATACCTTGACATCGACCCACCTTCCCGGTATCATGAAGTACAGTACGCAACCAAAGCTCCAGCAATCCACGGCGGAATCGTGCGACCAGCCCAGAACCAGCTCAGGCGCTCGATAGTCGCGTTTATGTTGCGTTGGCGTCGTCGATGTGGATTTCATCTTGGGAACGGCTTTTAACGGCCTCCAACTGGGCCTGGTCAAAGCCAACAAGAACCAAGTGACCCGTGGCATCAATCATGATACTGTCAGGTGTGATGTTGCGGTGCTGGATTCCAGCTGCGTGAATGACAGATAGCGCTTCGACCTGTGACAATGAACAGGGTGAGCAAAGCCACTGGTTCAATCATTACTGCCCTACCAGTTCTGCTGCGTAGGCCAAAGAGTGCTGAAGAGACAACGCATCGTAAGCTTCGATGTAAGAGCACAGACTACCGCCCGAATGGAAGTCCTGAAGCGGCGTTGTCAGTATCGGCCATCGGCGAGAGCTCAAATCCCAATTTGACATACCAATATCACAGAGAAACAGCTATCTTCAAATACTCTCCAGCATATCTGAGGTAGAAATGGTGCATCTCGGTCATTGATTAACTCCAAAACGCTGAGTTCAGTTGGCCAAGCATCCGAAGGAGTAGTTTTAAATCGCTTGACAATGTAGCATTGCTCAGTATCGCGTTGTTGAATAACCTATTTGACCAGGATTCCGGGATATCGGAGGTAAGAACTCAAAATCTGCGAATGAGAAGATGCCCTGTATGCCATAGTGAGCAGATAAAAGCATTGGCAATGTTGTAGCGTACGTTCTGTCTCTTGTCGCGTTCTTGAAGATCTTCCATGATAGTCGAAAGGCGGTTTGGCATAGGGTTCCTGGGCTTTGGGGACAAGACGACGATTTCCTATGTTTTGTTAGACCACGACTCAAGCAAAGATGATGTGACGAACATCCACTTCGTCGTCGTCCCATTCCGGAACTATTTCCTTAATATCCTTGATTTGCTTGGAGGAAAATAAGCAATGGCGAGCAGCTTTAGTAATGTCCAATCTCACCTCGACGTTAAAACTTGCGTCAATCAGAATTGTACATCGCCTCGAGTCTTCGCTCTCTCCCAACTCTTCGTCGGTAAGCATACCGTTGAATGATCGCTAGAGGTCGCTCATTAGATCATAACACGCCTTTGACACGTCCGACACGAACTGAAAATGGAGCGTCGTCGAATACTGAGGTATCAATGTCGATAACAGGAGGCATAGATATAGACTAAAAAAAGGTTGTACATCAGCTCGTTTTTCCAAATCCTGTACACTCAAGCATGGACGTACCTTTTTGACCGTATGAACAGAGGTTTCTTCCCAGTCAGGTCCAGAGATGATCATCGTTTGAGCTCGCTGAGCGTATTGCGTATCGCCTTTCCGGGATACGCAGAATGAATGTCTTTCAATTAGAGAGGAGGAGATATCGCCAAGGGTTTCGCTGGAAATTGGGGAGGGCTGTGAAAGAGGAACGAGGGGAAAGGAAAGAATCACTGTGTGAAATTCGAGCTGCCGTTGTCGTAGTGTGCTTGGGCGCCTAAATTCTTGCACCAACTCGCACCTCCATCATCTCTTTGGAATTGCCATGGACAAGAGACTAGGTATGTAAATCGTTCTGTTTAGCTCGGCTAGAATAGCTGAAACATGTGCATCAGCTGCATTAGACCTTCCCCAACTCGGACCAGGGACTCTTATGAGGAGTTCTTAAGTAAACGAGCATGGCTCGCCCTCGCAGCATCACCAGTCAATCTGGGTAGCACGACGGTTACTGGAAGAAGCTTCGCTTCTTTGAGACTGGAATTCTGCTCATCACGCATAGGTAATGATCAATCATCGTTCGCTACTTCACTGGATCCTTACGATGGCAAAGGCTCAGTCCGTCGCTTCGTTTTTTATGAGTCTGAGTCTGTAGTGATGCTCTATGCGCCCACGGGATTAGCATGGGGCTTGTGCACCCCGGATAACCTGGTAGTAATTCAACTCGACGAAGACAACACCACCCTGATTTCGGATGACGATCAGAAGGGGCAGCTTCATCAAACGGAATCCTCTTATATACCTCCACAAACGCTCAATGTGAAATAACAAAACATTCATAGCCTTCCAAAAGTACAATGAGCGCAATAGTACATATACAGCAATACAGACAAGTATGTAACATTCAAAAAGCAATTCCTTCCACGATAACGGTTCGTATCATCCATCCATTTCTCTTCCATTTGCAATGTCAAGAACCTCGAAAGTCGTTCCACGTCTCTGCCACCTCCTAGGCCTTTATACACGAGGCGCAGGGCAAGGTTTGCGTTCACATCGCTAGAAACATCGCCTTCCACATTCGTTGTGCTTTCCTCTCCGACGATCTGAACCCATTGTTTGGCAACCTCTTTTAAATTCAAAGTCTTGAGCGAATTGTCTTCTTGGGGATTCTCATCGTATAGATCCATTAGGCCGTCCGAGCAGAGAATCAGGCAAGCTGTCAGTACAAACTCGGTCAGGTATGTCCGTCAGGGAATGAAGATGGTGTTGTACCTTTGGAGATATCATCCTTCTTCAGCTTGAGATGTGAAACATCGGGAACATTGGATAGATACGGTGGGGTAATGTTCCTTTCCAACAACTTCGCTACCATCTCTTCGGACCCAGGACGAAGACCAGAATAGGCGTTCCGGAAGATACGAGAGGTGTATATACGGACGGGAGCTTGAAAAGATGGTCTCCAATTGCTGAAATCAGTCTGTTATTCCCTTGATCATCATTATGAATCAAGCGGAAGAACCGCACCTCGAGTAACTGCGATGAGACCTAGCACACGACCCTCGGTGACGACCTTGTCTTCTCCAGGATGCTGCTTCTTGATTATCTCCACTTCACTTGCCTGGTTGCCGTTGTGATTGAAGCTCAGAACCTTTGACACCCATTCACCAGAATTGCTCTTGACACCAAGTACTACACGAGGGTAAAGTGAATAAAAAAACCGAAGAAGGAAGCCCGAAAAAAAAACCGACCTGCCTGAGAATCTCCCAAAGTAGCGACCCAAATATCCTCTGCTGTGGGACTCAACAACACGATAACTACAGTCGTACCCCGCATGCATCTTGCGACCGTCGTATAATTTGGACCACCGTCGTTGATTATCTTCTGAATCTCTTCATCCGTGAGGCCTTCCACGTACTCTGGAGAGGGAAAGAGTGTCTGCAAATCCTCTTCAATGTCATTGTCAAAATCGGTTATGACTGAAGACAGAACAGTGCTGATAGTTTCTGGTGGTGGTGCATGATTGTTTTTCAGGGTTGCGAGAAGTCGTTCCCTCAACTTGATTGGCAGGCCCTCGTAGGTATGATCAACAGTTTCATTTCCGTTCGCGTGCCCTATGAAAGACGGTTCAAAAGATCCTTCAGAGATGATAAAAGCAAGAAACTCACCATCGAATACAGCTCTGAACTTCCAGACTTGCCCAGTAATCTCCCAATCTTCCACTACGTATCGGTCCTGGTTCCCAATCCTATTCGATGGCGCTTGGTTGGGCTGGAATGTTACGGTATGAAGAAGTCCTTTGGCATAACCGTTGGCGACGCGGGAAGCTTCAGCGGATAGCTGAGGCTCTGAGAGCAAGGTATATTTCCAGGGGCCTTTCCCAGACCAGCCCATATCAGTCTCTTTGACAAGACCGTTGGGCCATTCCGGACGTTGCTCACGAGGCATGGATTAGAACAAGGTGCTTAGCGCGGTTTCGGAGACTCCGATGTGACACTTCAGGTGAATAAATCCGATATTTATGCAGTTAGCATCGTCGAGCTGGGCAAAGGGCTACGAGCCGTTTTTAATGGCTAGGGCGAAGGGTTTGTGGAGAGCACCTGTGTTGGTCAAAGGGGACGACTCAAGTCACTGGAGAGTCGGGAGGAAACTGACAGTGATGCGCATCAGTTCACTTATCATACTCGACACTTGTCGTCCGTCAGGTACATATGCACGAGAAATTACTGATACACGAATGTCCGAGGATAATAGATATACCGCACGTAGTCCCAACCTAGAATAGAGTCTACAAAACAAACCGATCATATAATGCACAAACAGCAGCGTTTAAGTCCACTGCGTTGCCATTGGCTATTAGCACAACCTCCAGACGCGTAGAAGATGATATACTCACGTCCGGTCCTCCAGCCTTCCAATTCAGGACCGGTGTCTGGCTTTCTGCATCACTTAGCACTATCCGAGCCATCCGGTGTTGATGATTCCTGCTCGCAACTCTCATTTCTGTTCCTTCGGTTTCGTCCGTGGTTAACGCCTGATGAACAGTTTCTATCATCGGTTCTCAATGAAAAGAAGAATCGGGATGACATACTTACCTGACCAACACGAGAAGCAGGGTTGCTAGGTGTTGTGTACCTTCCCGCTGATGGTCCTGAGATGTTAGAAACCTCACGGGCAAAGCGCCGACGGAGATTCAAGCTTTGGTCCATTGAGTTAGCTTAGTTCGATGTGGGGCAAAAGGACCTACGAAGCGAGCAGGGAATTGGAAAACACTACATTTCGCGGTATTGGCGTCAATTCATTGATTTCATCGGAGAAGAGACGTACGTTTTGGTATCACCATAAAGACACCAATCCAGATGACTTTTTGACATACAATTAGAAGTGTTGAACGTGTTGGACGTTTGGAATTCAGCACTCACACGTTGTCTTCAGAGTAAGGAACTGTGGGAGCTGTCAGCAAAGCGACCATAGCAACTAGGGTGATGGAAGTAATCTCACAGTTACTAGTAGCCCGAACGCTCCCAAACTAGCGTACCGAAGTCAGAACGTAGAATGGACATGAAAGTCATGAGGACTACCTGGTGATGAATCCAGACTCTGGATGGGCAATGAACATCCGCGACTAGGCCGCCATGATTCGAAAGCACCCACCTATCGCAACGACACTCAATGAATTGAGTATTTTTGACATGCTGAATGAATCAGATGTTCAGTCCCGAGTTCCAAATAAGGCATACCGAATTCCAGGAGGTGCTTACTTCTTATCCGATCTCTGTCTCCATTGCATCAAATAATACCAGAGCGTCGTTGCCAGGAGAAGGTCCGTCATAGCACCCACGATCAGGACAAGAAGTATCAGCCATCTCCAGTCCTCTATAAATTCGTTGATAGGACCCATTCCAAAAGCGATGCCCGCGAGAGCGCAGGTACCCGTGAATCGTGTGAGCGATAATAGCGTAGATATCGAAGTGAGGAACATGTTCTTAGAAAACACGTAGAGTCGTCTTATGAACCAGCCCTGTAAATCGTTCAGCAGGGAGAGACGCGAACAGTAACCAATGAACCTGACCTGCTCTATCGGACCAAGGAATCCACCGATTAAGATAGCAATGTCGACTGATTTTGGAGGGATGAGAAGGAGTAGAGGTTTCCCATATTGAGTGACTGAGACTGTATAGAGGTAGTGGCATAAAGCGATTGAGTGGCCTAGTTCCAGAATCCTAGCGAAAAGCAGCAAATCAATATCCTCAAAGCGCGCAGCTGATCATGTTTAACGTACCATACAAAAGCAACCTAGCGTGTGGTCAGTTGCAAAGCCGCCGAGCAAAGTTTGTTGCATACCAAAGTTTTAATGTACCAGGAGTCTTCAGGAAATTGATGGTAGTAAATATACACTTGGAGTGTAACGACGCCAAAGAGGAAGACAGCCGCCAGGGCACCAACTTCAAGAGCACCAACGGTACTGTTTGGATCGAATGCCGGTATCTGGAAAGCCATAGCAGCGAGCGACCAGCTGCTAGAAAGCAAAGAACGAGAGGTCGACGACTTGCGCCAGCGTTGAAAGTGATTTGTGAAGAAAGGGACGACGGAGGCTGCACTAGAAACCGACCTTCTATAAATGATTCCGCTTCGAAGTCTATCAAGTAAAGTTCCATTAGTGAAAGCCCTGATCGAAGTTGGTTACCTACTGCAGCCGGCATATATTGGAATGCACCTTGAATGTAATGAAGACCGAAGTTTTCTGGTTGCTTGGGAAAATTGGTTGCCGCGACGTCGAGGGGCCAGTACGTCGGGTAGGCCCTAAAGATTATGGAATTTCCGTGCTTTTTGGCCCTTTTAGAGCTTGGAGTAGGTAGCCTATTTGCTTTTCCTTCCAGTATACAGGTCATAGGAACACGGGTGGGGTGGTTTCAACCATTGAGAGCAAGATAAGGCAAATCGGAAAATCGCTGTGACGAAGAACGTTTGATGACTTTCAATATTCTTTCGAGTTTCGACGATACTACTCCAGGGTCTTGCATCTCGTATACGGTGAGAAGAGTGTCGGCATTTGCTGTGGACGATCTGTCTGTTTCAATCGTGAAGTATGTACATTTAACGAGATAATAATCAAAAGGGCAACACACCAGGTTTTTGGTCGAGTTCTAGCTTCTCCCGAGCTCCCATGCACTGCCTTCCCTTCAATCAGATCCCTCGTACGTCTTTGGAGACCCCAAGTTTCAGAGCAGTAGACCTCGTTAACCTCTTGAAGTACAGGAGGAAAAGACATTGAAAGCATGCTTGGCGGGAAGAATGTGTACAACAGGAAAGACGCGTCTGAGCTCGGTTCGGGCCAGGTTCGGGCAGCCAAAACATGCCGTACTCAGACTGTCGTTGGATTTTTAGTCACTCGACACAGGCCTCAATAGCTGACGACAATCTTAGGTTAGATGTACTGGTAGTCTACATGATGCTGCAAAGCATAGAAAGGCTTATAACTAGATATGTATGCCGTAGGGAGAGCAAATGACACGAAAATAGCGACCCAAATATGAAATCAATCCCAAGATGGCGACGATTGGTATGAGTGATTCCGTTGCGCCGTTCCGTTCTGGTTTTGAGCTGGGCTTGAAGGAGACCACGAAGGCGAAGTGGGACTGTATGCAGGAGATGCCGGTGCTGCAACAAGAGGTGAGCAAAGAATAAAGAAGGAAAGATATGGGTCTCACAATATGCAGGTGCTGAACGAAGGGAACTAGGTCAGTAACGGCCACTGTTTGAATACAGCAACAAACACTTACACGCAGGAGAATAAGCCGGCGAGGTAGGGGCTAAGTGGATGTGCAGTCAACACTTGCATCTCTGCTGGTGATGAGGACCACTTACAGTATTTCGGCGACGAGGGGGATGCCATCGGTGATGTCGGCGAATATTTGGGCGATGAGGGAGACATTTGGGCAGGTGCTAGTGGAAGAAATATTAACCAGTTGTCATAGTATAGAATCAAGCCAATACTCACAAGCTATAAAAAGCAGGGTGAAACGAGGGAATGATTAGTAAAATGGACATGTAACAATAAATAGAATACTTGCTTGGAGAGTCTAGAAGTACGGGTGTCAGTACTATAGAAGTATGCAGTCAAAGCGGAAGACTTACAACGCGGCGATGCAGGACTGAACGATGGACTTGTGGGCGAATATCGCGGCGAAGTAGGACTGAAAGAGGGCGACTGGGGACTGTATCGCGGTGACGTCGGCGAGAACGAAGGTGATGTCGGTGAATACCTCGGGCTCGTTGGAGAATAACTAGGCGAAGTTGGGTTATAGCCCGGCGAGGTTGGAGAGTATGTGGGTGACGTCGCGCTACGATGAGGATCGTAAAACGGCGAGGTGGCATATGGTGATGTTCCAAAGGGTGAGGTTGCACTGTTGAAGGGGGACTGGGGAACAAAGCCAGGTGACGTGGGTGAATAGGCATTTGGCGAACTTGGACTGTAGCCAGGCCCTGCTGGTGACATCCCTCCTGCTCCGAGGGGACTCTGCCCATAAGGAAGCCACTGAAAGTTGCTTGATTCATCACCACCATTAACTGCCAGCGGAGAGAATGCAGCTTGATCAGCCTTGAAGGCATGGTCTTGCCACATTGGCGAATTAGAATCATAGGGCGTCATTGCTACCTGACCCGGTGTCATTCCTCCATCAACCTGAGCAGCCAACATCGACTGCACAGGTAGACGATGATCCACGATAGCATCCTTCAACATGTCGATATCCAGAGCGACGTCGAATGCGCCAGTGCCCATTGGGGCCATTTGTCCGAACATCACATTCTCTGCAACGCCATGACAGTCGTCTTTCTCTCCAACTGCCGCCGCTTCCATTAAAATCTCGACCGTCTCCTCGAACGAACATCTCATGAGTGCTCCGGTGTCCGCACGATTGATACCATGACGGGTGATGGCCATCAGGGTTCCGCGGTGAGTCATCAGGTCGCAGAGCAGGGCCAAATGTCTGTAATTGACGTATGAACCGTCGAACTCAATGACATTACGGAGTTCCTTCATGATGGCACCTCGCGCTGCTTCGATACCGAGGACATTGAAAACTTCAACGCAGCTATTGGAGTACGTTCGTTTGAAGTCGACACCATCGATGCACATGACAGTCTTCAAGTTGACACCGTCAGTCTCCAGTACCCACTCCCTCTCCTTCTCGTTGACCAAGCTACCATCCTCCTTCTCCTCGACCTTATCATGCTTCATCAGGAAGACACGGTTAATGCCTTGTACACCACGCAGGCTGACCGAGTTCAACATCGTATTCTCGAGCTGTCGAAGGAAGATATCCTCTTCAACGGACTCCATACCGTCATCGTCCTTATCTCCTCCACCTAGCACTCGACAACGAATAACCAATTTCTCGGAGTTGTCTTCACTCCAAATGACGAACAAGTCGGTCTTGAAACTTTCAGCTATTCGGCTTGCCACGTAGTTCATGGTGAGCTTGCGATCAATCATCTTCGCACGATCCAACTCCAATCGAAGCAACCACGGTGACTGCAAGTGTAACTTGGATTCCACCTCCTCGTCAGGAATAGCAAAGAACGATTCGACGAAGAGCTGATCCTCCTCAATGATGGTAGTGCTGGGATCAGGGTCGTACCAAATTTCGACAGCGGCGGTAACTGTACGAAGGGATGTGTATGCGAGCTCTTGTTGCACATTCTTGGCCAATCCCGCCTCAGCAGCCACCTTGGGTTCGAGGTAGACGGATAATGAAGGAGTCTTGATGTTGGTGGCAACGTTAATGATTTCCTTCAATCGAGGTACACCAAGTGTTACGTTCTTACTGGACACACCAGCATAGTGGAACGTGTTAAGTGTCATTTGTGTGGCCGGCTCCCCAATGGACTGTGCTGCCAAGGTCCCACACATCTCTCCTGGGTTCACCAACGATTGGTTAAACTTGCTCTCCACTTCTCCCAAAACCCACTCGAAAGCCTCCCGGTTAAGGTGGAACTTCTCCAGTACACGTCTGGAAGCGAAGGTAGCACGAAGGTGCATCCGGAACCGTAATGTAGCATTTTCTTGTGCTTCCAAGCTCAGAGGATCATCACCACGTACAACAATGAGCCGGTTGCAAAGGTCTTTCACGGCATCGACTATGTAGGTGGGATCAAGATCGCTGGGCTTCCGGCGGTCAATGTGGAAGATTTGTATTGCGTTCTGGACGATCCGCGAAAGATTGACTGGGAGATATTGACTAACGGAGGGGTCGGAACGGGGAAGGATGAATTTACGAAGAGTTCGACGGTCTTCGACAAGAGCTGCGTATTCTTCATCGAGCTTACTCTGAAGTTCCAAAGAACTATCGTCAATTCCGATCTGTAGCACACCGGGTAAGAAGCCACCACTGGGGTCAGTGACATCAACGCGGTAGTTGTGCTCGAACTCCTTGTCGTTGAGCCCAAAGGTATCAATGCTTTGCTTCTCGATGAAAGCACCATCCATCCCATCCTCACCGTAGACAAACTGGATGAGATCCCCTAGCGAATTGCGCACTGTGCCATCGTAGCACACCATAACATCCTCCAGAGCCTTCACGAGACGCCGTTGGATATATCCTGTTTCGGCAGTCTTGACCGCAGTATCGATCAAACCTTCTCTGCCGGCCATGGCATGGAAAAAGAACTCTTGTGGCGTTAAGCCGCGAAGATAAGAGTTCTCTACAAAGCCACGGGCTTCTGGACTGAAGTCGTCTTTGGTGAAGTGTGGCAATGTTCGGTGACGGAAGCCGAATGGGATACGTTTGCCCTCCACGGACTGCTGCCCGACGCAGACAGACATCTGTGAAATGTTGATGAAAGAGCCCTTGGATCCGGCAACCACCATCTGCTTGACATTGTTATCCTCCTTCAAGTTCTTCTGGGCGTATTGACCAGATGTATCACGGGCCAAGTTGAGCTGGCGCTCAACCAAACTCTCGAAGGATTCACGGATAGTCATACCGGGTGCAGCTTTGAGACGGTCATGCGTTGCGTCTTCGATGATCTTCGAGACGTTGGCCTTTCGTTCGGCAATGTTCTGCGTGATGTACTCCATGGTTTTGGTGTCGGCAATGGTATCGCCGATACCAATACTGAATCCATTGTGGAAGAGCCAGTAGTTGACGACCATCTGCAACCCAGTGAAGAGCTGTCTTGTGGCCTCTGGGCCCTTCTCACGGAAGACGACATGCACGAGACCACCTTGGGAGGCACCAACGGTCTTCTTCTCGACGATGCCGAAAATGATTTCGCCGTTTTCGATGAGGATACCGTCGTCGAACACAGGATTGGAAGACTTCGGATCTGGGGAACGGTGGATGTTGATCCCGCGAGCGATGGTCAGACTAAGGATTTGCTTTCCTGTCCAGAGCGGCTTGGGTTTGAGAATGGTTGGTATAGGTACAGTGCCATCCCATTCAGGGACCCAGAGAAGGATGTTCTGAACCTGGTGCCAGTCGAGGAAGGTATCACGTAGTGTGAACTTTCGAATACCACAAAGGGTGTCTTGCACGATACCCATGACAGGCTTGTTGGCTTGCGGTGAAATGATCTAGTCAAATCAATCAATCTAGATTCTTCATAATGTCAGAACAGAATCCCTACCTGCCGCGGTACCCAAGCGACCTGTGCAAGCTCAGCCCGCGTCTCTTCGCTCTGTGGAACACTAAGATCGGGCACGTTAGTGAAGTGTCTACCACGGAAATACCACACTTACTGCATGTTCATTTCGTCACCGTCGAAATCTGCATTGTAAGGAGGCGTACTGCAACCGATGTTCAGAAGTAAGGCTTAGGTACCCTTTGTCATACTCACACGGAAAGGTTCAATCGAAAAGCTGTTCAACAAACAGTGAGATTTTAAAAAGAGGCCCAAATGTACCAAATACTTACTTGAATAAGGCATGAGGCGCACCCTGTGACTCATCATACTCATCTTGTGCAAACTGGGCTGCCGATTGAATAGCACATAGCTAGAAGACAAGTCAGCTACCGGATTTCATCGAGATCACCAAGATCACATACTCTCCATCTTTTAGATGCCGCTCCACTACCCAACCATATTGTAGGAAAGCGTCCGCACGCTTATTGTATCGCAGATCGATACGTTCACCGGTATCACGCACAACATACCGTGCACCAGGATACGTCGTTGGGCCGTTCCGCACTAGTTCCTGCAGGTACGCAATATTATACGGTGTGACTGATCATAGATATTCAGTTTTGTTGCATTCCGATTACTAGAAGCAGAAGTTACCTCGTTCTGGGAATGTCAGATTCATTGCGATTGTTCTTGGAACACCAACTTCATCCAATTGGAGATTAGGGTCACCCGTAATGACAGTACGTGCCGAGAAGTCAACACGCTTTCCCATCAAATTTCCTCTTAGACGTCCTTCCTTTCCCTTTAGACGTGCACGAATCGCTTTGACAGGACGCCCAGACTTCTGAAGAGCCTGAGGTATGCCAGCAATGTCGTTGTCCATATATGTTGCGACATGGAACTAAAGGTACCGTGAGTAAGTGTATTACGGCCTAGAATGGAAGACTTATTTATTACCTGTAATAGCTGCTCAAATTCCGATATAACATGTGCGGGTGCACCTTCTCCCTCACATCGCCGCACATTCGCTGACGCTTTGATGATGTCGCCCAACTTGTAAGTCAAGTCGTCCTCACTTCGCATTGCACCGCCATCAACTGCGATACTAGGTCGGACAGGAGGAGGCGGAACGGGCATCACCGTTAAGATCATCCATTCGGGCCGTGCATAGTCTTCCGACAAGCCAATCAGATGCAAGTCAGAGTCCGACATCTTCTTGAAAGTTGTGTAGACTTCTGAAGGCGTCATCAGCCGTTTGTCAGGTTGCATCGATTTCACCTCCTGCTTCCTATCAGCATGGCGTAATGAGCGCACGAGACATCACGAACCTCATCGTCATCCTTCGGCTTCTTGTACTGCAAGAACAGCTTGAGGCCCTCCTTTCTGACGAGAGGCTGAATGTGACCACAACCACCATGGCCCTTCTTAGGCTCATCCGCATCAGGCTCAGCACCTTCCTCCTTGGGATCATCAGGCTCGCAAACCATCTTCGTTTTGCAATGTGCCCAAACGACGGCCATGCGCTTTTTGGGATCGCGAATGTGTCGTATCTTGTCTGCGAAATTTGGATCCGACTAATGACGGGTAAAATTCAACGAACAAAAAATAAAGGACATGAAATGAAAACCAAAAACGTCAGCGAATGTAATTTACACAAGGACATGGCAGCAGGAACACCCGAACATAAAGGTAACTCGAGAGCAAGAGGGGCAACAACACGGGTACAAGTGCTGGCCTAGCACACACCGTACATGTTGCTTAACAACTGCGGGTGGAGAGGCCCATTCCAACGCACGTCATGGACATGCATGAACTTTTCGCACTCCTCGTTCAGCCCCCTTTTCACCACATGCCTCGTGCTCAGCCATGCTTAGGCAATTGCAATGGGTGGTGCGGCGATCAAGCGACCGAAAACGCGCGCCTCCCTTGCCATAGCACTGCTGAATACCTGATTGTCAAGGCGTACACGTGGCATGGGTTTGGGGTTCACCATGGTATGTGGAGAGAGCCCCCAGAAAATTGGGTGGTGGGGGTGCGAAACGAGTAGAGGAAAAAGTGAATGCGACTCACGATGTCGGCTTTTAACTTTCCACAATTTACACATATACATTCCAGAATTTTCTTCACTTTGACAATGAATCCTAGAAGGAAAATTATAAAAATTAGTCAGAGAAGACAGGCGATGAGTCAGGCAGACGCACCGGGGTGAAACACAGGCCGTGCCAGTTCTATGTGACCAAAATGACCAGGGCACTCTGCCATACCTTCACCACATGTCTGACACTTGAAATTACGATCTATCGTTCCCATTCGAGGATCCATCAGCCCGCCATTTTTAGGTTTGTGTGTGGTCTCGTCCATGACTTCTGGGTGTTCGATTTTGGCGACAGAGTAGGCTTTCTGCTTCATGGTTAGAACGCGAAATTTTCAAGATCCCAATACGCACAATCTCTTCCGGAGAGAGAATACCAAACTGCACCTCCTTCACCTTCCGGATTGGGGCCGAAGAAAAGGCAAACTGGTGTCCTAACATAGTGTTGAAGTGGTCGAAAAAGACGCGAGCAGATGTGTATTAAGAGCTGTAGTCGTTCTAAAAATCGGATATCAACCGCCTTCGAGCAGATGACAGGGTTCTCGTCGGTTTTTTTGAGGAAAAGGACCGTTTTGAAGATTTTGCGGTCGGTTGAAGAGTCGAAGGATCGTTCAAAGGATAAAGAAGGAAAATGGGAAAATTAGGAGAAAAAACTTGGCCAAAAGAGGTCAGTAAAGTATATGACGCTCGTAAGGCCAGTCCTGGGAGGGTACTGGGGGTGGATGAGTGGTGTGCTCGACGACAACGACGACGACAATGGGGGTTCAACAAGAACCAGTGCCGACCGGGCTCAGCGGAGCCGCAAACTCGTCACCCATGTCACGCATAGCAGTCACGCAGTCACACATCACGTCTCGCAGCGTCATCTCAAAGGCCGAGTGCTGACTTGCCCTGTCTTTTCAACCTTTTCCTTAATTCTCTCTTCTGTTTTTCTGCTGCAAGATGTCGTTCAGCAGCTGGCTATGGGGAACTTCCCAGTTAGACGATGCAATAGGTATGCTTAGATCTTGTCGTGTATGTCCGGACCGGAAGAATCTGACCTTCAACCCCAGACAAGGCCACATCAGAGCTACGTCCTGGAGGCTCAGAAGACATTGCTTTGAACCTCGAGATATGCGACCAGATTCGATCCAAGTCTGCGCCAGCTAAGGAAGCAATGCGCTCTTTAAAGCGACGGCTCAATCACAAGAATCCGAACGTGCAACTGCTGGCACTCAAAGTACGCGGGCGACCTCAATTTCTCGCAAATCTTTCACTAACAAAATCTCTCAGCTGACTGATACATGCGTGAAGAACGGCGGAGACCATTTCCTCGCAGAAATTGGTTCGCGGGAATTCATCGACAATCTCGTGTCCATCCTCAAGATGCCCGCATTGAATCAGGAAGTAAAGACCACCATATTGAGGTTCATTCAGAATTGGAGCGTGGCATTTGAAGGAAAGCCGTCATTGAGCTACGTTGGGACTGTCTACAAGACACTCAAGTCCGAAGGTGCGTGATACCACATTAGTACAGCTTCCTTCTTCTAAGTAAATGTTTAGGCTTCGATTTTCCTCCCAAAGACTACACGGCTGCAAGTTCAGTCATGGTAGACACATCCACTGCGCCGGAGTGGATAGATTCCGAAGTTTGTCTGCGCTGCCGAACACCATTCACCTTCACCAACCGCAAGCATCACTGTCGAAACTGCGGTCAAGTTTTTGATCAACAGTGTTCCTCGAAATCTCTTCCGCTTCCTCACTTTGGTATCACGCAGGAAGTACGAGTTTGTGATGGATGTTACAACAAACTGAGCAAGCGTGCTGAGAAACCGTGAGTCGTACTCTGTCTAATGAATAACAATGATTGAGAAAGATAAATTCTTCCAGAAACAAGGGGCATCGACATAGCTCGAGTATGCATGGCTCCCGCCATCGATCAGCCCAAGAGTTTGCAGACGCGGAGTTGCAGCGGGCTATCCAGCTGTCTCTGCAAGAAGTCGGCGCTGCTGGGGGTCACGGTCGTCCTGGATGGGTGCCTTCTCAACCAACTGGGTATTCCGAGCCACCTCTCGTCGACAGATCCTCGCGTCCTCAAGGCAGAAACGAAGAGGAGGACGATCCGGATCTCCGAGCCGCTATCGAAGCTAGTCTGCAAGAGGCCAACGCTCCGAAGGCTAGTGCACCCATAGCTGTAGAAACACCTCGTTCTGAGGAACCACCTTTCTCGTACAATGGACCGGGCTACTCGCAGTCGTACCCTCCCGCAGTAGCGCCTCACCCCTCACTACCCAAGATACCCAAATACGATATGGAGCCATTGGAAGAAGATGTCATCCTTACGTTCAGTCAGACGGTTGACCAGGTACAGGCGCAAGGCGGCAGAGATATGTCACGATACCCAGCGGTCACTGAGTTGTACGAGAAAGCCAATAGCTTAAGGCCGAAACTAGCTTTAAGCCTGGACGATGCTGGACGGAAAGAACGTGAGTTCACTTCATGATACACCCTTCGAGTCGTATGCTAAAGCTTGATTACCCAACAGAAATACTTTCAGAAATGCATGACAAGTTGTCACAAGCTGTCAAGCTTTACGATCAGATTTTGTCGCAGCAAGTAGCACAACCACGTTGGAGGGCACCACAAGCACCACAAGCACCACAAGCACCGTATCAGCAACCTACTCACACAGGTCATACCGCTGTTAATGGACATTCGCACTGGCACCAAAACGGCTACCAGGAACCAACGTCAGGCCAGATGACCCCTCAGCCGTCCTATCCTGCTCGAGACGCGCAGACCCCGACACCGCAGTCTCAACCCTGGTACCACAACAATGCGCAGCCGCAGCCTCAGCCTCAGCCTCAGTACGCTACTCAGCAGCAGCATGATCATGTTCCTGTCTCCCAGTTGCAGTATGCTCAATACGCTCCTCAACAACCTCCAGCTGCCCCATACCACACGGTGTCACCTCCCCACTCACCTGTCGTGACATCCCCTCCACCAGCTTCATTTGCCATCCCTCATGCACAACCTCCCCAATCACAACCTGTATCGCATTCACCGACTCTTTCACGACAAAACACAATCTCATACTCACAACATAACTCCATGTCCCCTT
Organism: Paramarasmius palmivorus; assembly: GCA_037176845.1. Classification (NCBI taxonomy): domain Eukaryota; kingdom Fungi; phylum Basidiomycota; class Agaricomycetes; order Agaricales; family Marasmiaceae; genus Paramarasmius; species Paramarasmius palmivorus. The sequence continues at coordinate 259,333 of JAYKXP010000055.1, read as the reverse complement.
CGTCGCCAAATTTATCACGCAGTCATACGATTTCTCATCCGCCTACTCATCAGCAGCCCCAACAACCATACTATCCATCACAAACGTCGGCCCAGCAGCAGCAGCAGGAATCCTATTCGCAGCCTCAAAAACAGCCGCAACCGCAATACCTCCCTTCGTCACCGCCACCAGCACCTTCTGTTACCTCGTTGGCCCAGTTCCCGGTTGCACCCACGTCAGCGCCTCAGTCATTCTCAATGTACGGACCGACTGTGGGTCTACCTTCGGGAGTAGCGCAGACAGAGGAAAGGAAAGAGGCGTTGTTGATTGATCTGTAGATTTCCTTACCGCGTAAGGTGCTCATATTCCCGTTTCGGTTTGGCGGATGTGTTCATCGCATGCCTAGGATGCATTGGTATTGTATGTAGCTATGTATGTATGAATATGATAAATTGTTTTAATCCTTTGCGTGTGGACGTCAGAGAAGAAGTCAAGACATTTCTGCTTTCGCTAAACCAAGACACGAGGTACCAGACAATCAGACCTTGGTGGAACTAATCCTACTGTTCCTCAGACTAGCCGCCACCGCATCATAGGGATTCACCAATGTAGGCTTCTGGGCACTTTCCTCTTCCCGCAGATGTGGAGCCGGCAATAAACATGATGGCCTCGATGGCGAAGGCAACATATAGTCCTCCAGGATGCTATCCGTCACATCACCGTCCACACCCTCGGGTTCCTTCGTTTCCAAACGATTCATATCATAAAACGCAGGTCCTGCCTGAATGGGAGGTAAGGCAACGAGTGAACGATAGGTCGAAGACCGTGATGCGGACGAAAATGATGAAACGCGAGATGGCGGTCGAGGGAGTGGCATCGGTATCTCTGGTTCACGGAAAGTGACCGTTCTTGACCTCGAACTGGCAGTGGAGTGATGAGATGATGATACTGAAATACGGGAGTGGGTCGAAGCAGGCCTGGACGAGGACCTGTATGAAGGTGCTGCACTTTTGTATAGTGATGGAGGAGGCGAGTACGGGCGTGACACGTGAGCTGTATACGAATCCTTGGCTCGAGAAGCTCGCAGTTCGTACGGCGGTGCTGGAGGCATGAAAAGTGGCACAGGCATTGCCTGAATGGCGGGCATCATGGGGGCACACCCGTATGCTCCAGCACGATTCTTCTCAATATCGTCATGCTTTGAACGATAGCCTCCTTTACCAAAACTACTGGATCGTGAAAGTGCCTCTCTGAACCTATGTATGTCCAAAGCTCTTTCGGCACCCAGTATCCTGTTCTGTCGAACAGCGACAATGAGTGCTGCTAGTAAGATCGCGCCGACAATGGAGAGCGGAATTGCAAATGCGGCGGTAGGAGGTGACGAATGCCGCGTTGCTGTCATCTCCGTGCCAACAGCACTGGCCATGGCAGCTGAAGGAACAGGGAGCGAAGTTACTGTAACAAGAGGCTCTGCTGGTGCTTCCTCAGCTTTAGGATTGTTTGACAGAGGCGATTGCGAGCTTTCTTGTGTGCCTAAAGGGCGGTTTTGGCCACCTCGCTCAGACGGTTCTGGTACGGAGCCAGATGCTAATGAACAACAGGTAAGTTTCATTGTAGAAAAATCAATGGCCAACGCGTACGTGATAGAGAGAATGAAGGCGAGCGATGAACGTTCCCGAAATCGTCCATCATTAGCAAGTAGTACCATTCCACGTGGGTAGTGTTTGGCACGGTCCTAGAGTATTGAGGTTGAGCGTAGAATCTACAGAGAACAAGAAGATTGACTTACAGCGAGATTGAGTAGGTACCGCTATCCTGTTGCACAGTCGGATAGGTCTTAGCTCCGCATTTTGCTCCTGAACCATCGCTAGCATCTCGCGTATTGAGACTTGACTGCGTAGACCCTTGACAGAGTTTGAATGATGGTGAGACTACTGCCTTGTCGGCAGTCCATGCTCCTTTGATGTTGTCACCAGGGCCAAACACGTCTCCCGCCGAGGGACTAATCCAATGTACTTGACTTTCTTCCGCCATAACGGTCCATAGAATCGAAACGAGGACGAGGACGCTGAGATGTTGAGCACCAGGCTGCATTTGTAGAGTGTGTATGAAGGGACCAGCCGTAACGCCGTCGAGGCGAGATGAATGAAGAGAAGAACAAGTCTTGAAGCTTGAGTGAACCTCATAAGCACCCAGAAGAACGATCGGATAAAAATAGATCCAAACTAACACTGATATTCCTTCCTATTCTCTAAAGCCCGATTTTCGACAATTCAACGTTCAACTCTCATGAAGGGGGGTGGATGCCATAGAATCAATTTCCATTTTCATATCTGTGGTGTCGGTGGAAGCGGTAGCAACCAAAGTTGCTCTGTTTGAAAAGTCTACGAGCTGCTCTCTACATTTTCGTCAGCCCAACTTCGAGTCCAATAAAAGGCCCAACACACCTTTTGCGGTCTCGCAAAGTCATCAGCATATCTATAACATCGTCTTGGTCCTCAATCAACAAGTCACCTCCTGGCAGTCCACCGGCTAGCTCCTTGGCCTGCATGAGTGATGCTTTGAAGTCGTTGGTCTACAGGTAAAATGAGATTTTTGCTTGCATTGAGGAATTAAAAAGTGCGAACCGCCTGCAAGATGGCTTGTTTTCCCTGGGGCGTTGCGATTCCTTCCGGATTTTGCGTGAGTTCTAGTATGGTTACTAGTTTAGAAAGCAAGTTTTGGAACAACGCGGTCGGAAGTGTGTTTGTGGACATCATGGATGCTCGGCACACTGTCGATACCAGCTGGTAAGAGACCAAGAATAAATCGCGTGCGAATTCTGCCTGTCCTCCTCCAACGTTCAACGTTCACCATCATCATCGAAGATTAGAGTGGTTACAACTTAGGAACAAAGTCATGGTGCATAAACTCTTTTACTTGTCTCTTTTAAGTATTGGCTTACTTCGAGATCTCAGCTACACGAAACATTTTGCACTAAAACCTATCTAGAGCAGAGAACGTCTGTGCGCAAACGTCACTGGATTTTGATTAATAAAGTCAATCTGTTCCTTTCTGAAAGTATCTGGGATGGTAGTGATGTTGTCGCCGTTCAATTGCAAGAGGACCTGTATAGGACAAACGTCATTATTCTTCGTGCTGAGGACGAACGACTGGTACATACCTGACTCTTTGGGCCATATTGAGGCCATACAGGTCGTGGCACACCCTTTCCGTCGTTTGGATCCAAGCTAGTTGCGAATGACACCCAATACTCTATCATTGCTGTGCTCAGCGTAACCGCCGAAACAGAGGCATTCCCGGACGCAAGTGCAGCGCCATAGACGAAGACAACCTCACTGCCATGAGACACTATTCCTAACTTCAGAGTCTGCAATATACTTCATGCCACTGGACTCACCGCCGCGTTGGGGGATATCTACATTGGGTTGGGTGAAGAGGTATCCAAAGGTTTTCACTCCCGCGTTGGCTGCCGTCTGTTGCCAGAAACGTCTTTGGGATTGGAATGCGATGTCACCATCTATCCACGATTCAGTCAGTCGTTCTCCAGAATGATTGCAACACCACTCACTTATCGCAGCAAACCTCTTGAACCCTGCAGGGAGACCAAACGTCTCGTTCCCCGTGTTAAAAGGTGAGCCCAGTGCTGGGATGTCAGGATAGAGCTGAATGATTCTATCTGCCGCGCTGTCTAGTTGTGCCTCGCTCACATACGGAGGAGACAAGTTCGCGATGATGAAGTTACGCAAGTTATCGGTGCTGTAATCAAAACTAGGAGATGCCGGGGTGAACAAAGTTCCTGTTATCTTGGACGATTAGTGCGTGTCCCGCTATTGTACCTGCCCATGCTGACCTTCATCCAAATTTGTACCAGCAATGAACGGTAGTTTGGCAAAGATTCCTTTCTTGAATAATCGGGATGGCAGATCCGGGATGAAACCGCCATATCCATCAACCGTAGGGTCCCAGGCGAACAACTCATCGGCTTCTGCGATGGAGGTGACTAAACCTTGCAGGATAGAAGACGTATTCGCGGTCTTTAGGCAATCAAAGGTATTGTTGGAACCTGCCAGGGAAGCACAGCCCGGAACAGCCCCAACGAAATCTGTCCAGCTATTTTCGCGATCTTGAGCAGGCAACAAATGTGGAGTAGCTGCTGAACCAGACTCGAATATCTATTTTCTGTGGTCACTTTCCAAGAAAAAGTGCGAGATATTTCCGTTTCTGTACTCACAGCTGCTCTGGCCCATTTAGAGAAGGACGGGTTCAGGAACTGTACCGCGGTCATGATTGCTCCCGCACTTTCGCCAAATACGGTCACCTATCCATAAATCAGAATTGGAGAAGGAGGAGACAATAGTGGTAAGTAGACGTTGACACGTACCTTGGTCTTGTCACCTCCAAAGGTACCGATATTACGCTGAACCCATTCCAAAGCAGTTAGCTGATCGTGAAGTGCTAGGTTCAGCGCGCCCCGACGTGCAGCCTCCGCTCCTTGCGGGAAACCTAGTGGGCCAAGACGATAGTTGAAATTAACATAGACCACGGGGGTGCCCTGGGTCCGAGGTCAGTTGATTCCGGGATTCGGGATTCAAGGTACTCACTCTGGCTACACTCAAGGCAACTATCGCACTAGCATTGTAGATGTTTGCGGAGCCAGCCTGAAATCCACCTCCATACGTCCTGAGGTTACACAATTAAACAACGTGCCCCGGTCAGCTAATCATAGACATACCAGAACAACACGGGCAGTTTCGCGTCTGCCGAGATACCTGCAGGTCTTACTATGTTAATCGTCAGACAGTCTTCAGAAATTTGATCCGAAGGTTGATTCTGGATCAGAAAGCATTAGCTTTTCGACGTTGGAATGGGCACTTCACTCACCGGCTGCAGGCAAGAAAGACCAAACTGGCTCGCGTTGAACGTGTCCCCGCCTGGACTGGTCTTGAGAACCGTAGGTTTCAAGCGCAGGTTCCCCAGAGGTGGTTCAGCATATGGAATCCCACCAAAGAAATCTTGGTTGAACGCGCCTAGCACGGTGAGATCCCTTCCAACTACTGTAGTATTCCCAAGCTTAACTTCCGGTGCAGCGAGTGCACTAAAAGCGCAAGAGAGTACCGCAATAAGCAGTCTCGGGGAGCTACGCATGGTGGTAGAAAGAGAAGAAGGAATGATGAGACAAAGCGCGATTTACGCATTCTCTTATATCTATTCCCATACAAAGAGTAACAGCGCCACATGGGCACGTCCGCGTCTCGAAGGATCATGGCATAGGTACCCTGGGCATCATGATGTCGAAAACTGAAATCGAGACCCGTGGACGGCTGGCAGATGACCGTTCAATGAGAGATATGTACCCATATCCACTTGACAGATGGAGTGAAAATTGCATGCGGTTTTCAACAGATTGTATCCCATTATCCCATGCTCAGATGTCAGCGGAAGCAATGGAAGGTAATTGTACGCCATCTGCGAGGAACTCGTCTTTTATTAATGTCTCGTCCGGTTACTCAACGCCGGAGAAGGTTTCAACTACAGCTCCGTAAATAACCTTTATGGGATTGTGGTAACTATTTCCGGTATCCAACCACTGGTGTGTACTGACGTATCCTTCTGAAGTGTCAAGGTTTATAAGTCAGTGTGAAAGAGTCGGTTAGGCGGCCGGAAGGATGCACAGAAAGACCACTAGTTCAGGAATGTCATGTTCAAGAGTGTTCACCAACGGGCCCACATGGATGGGACGAGAGGAAAATTATTGAAAATTATTGTGCGGAATCGACATTAAACGAAGGTTTCCGACGGATCTGTATGTATAGAAACAGTGGGCTTCTGCTTGTTCGGGTCAGTATCATTGTTGAGCGGGAGTGGATGCTGATGCTGATGACACACCTTGAATCGTACGCGTAATGCTTGATCTACCAATGAACAGTATCAGGCCACCGACGACCGTGTTTTCTTAGCGGACTTCAGCTATTCCTAGAGCTTCCCAAGGAGAGTATGTGGCGCCACAGTAGAATCTTGCCTTCCTAACTTGAGCAAAGAGACAAAGTTGGTTCAAACTTGTGATGGAGTCCGGTTTAGCAGGTAAGCCCGCAAAACTGTGTCTCCATACCGAGCCTCCATTTCCCACCGTCGATTAGCACAACCCGTGCCAGCCAAAAGTTATCAAGGTCTGTCAGTGTAGAAGTCCATCGAATTGTAGAAGCCAGGAGCAGAGGAGCAGATGCACCGGCAAGGGTCGATCCGAAATTTTCTCACATACATCAACCCTAATTTCAGGTCAAGTTTGTCAATCACAAACCTCAACGCGTCGACTCGTTTCGGCACTCTCAAATTGTGTTCGGGTCACAGCTGGTCTCAGAGGCCTCAGGAAATGACGCGCAATGACGACACGTCTACAAGAGCCACAGATCATCGCGTCCTATGCCATACTTCGACCCAGTTAATTCTGGGCGTGCTATCTCTTCCTCTTACCACATCTCCAGCGCGAAAGCTCCCAACGGCGATACCTCCCTAGGTAAGGAAAGCCTTCAGCGGGCTGCCCTTTTCTCCTTAGATATAAATTTGCTCTTACCCCATTTCCCTCGTAGATCTTCTCGAACGACGCCGTTGTTCGATACCTGTGTAGGCGTAGCATCGGTAGGCCTACTTCTTTTCAAATCGAAACTCGCTCAAGTCCATTTTCTTTAGTTGCGTGACACAGCCCGGAGACCATACCTTGTCAACGTACTGGGGCATTTTTACGCAGGTTTCTTCTTATCACTATGGCGAACGTTCAGGAAACACAGAAGGCCGATACTCCCACTGTTTCTGAAGCTCACGGGGAAACCAAAGCTCAGAGTCATTGGCGTGATACAGAGGTTCAAACACTGCCAAAAAAGTGCGTATGAATCATCATTGGTGTCACACGCGTGTTGTCTGAACGGGTTTCTCTAGTAATTATGCTGTTGTTATCACCGGGTAGCCATTTTCTTCGAGCTTTAACAAACATCGCTGGGCTGAAGTCTTGATCGGTTTGATATAGGTTGATGCTTTCAGGCAAGTCGTCGTAGCCTTTTCACTCTTTTCGATCGTCTATAACTGACGAATTTCATATCATCAGCCTTCCTCGCTGCTATGGATCAGACCATCGGTTCGTCACTAAATCAGTCACATTGACTTCTCCACCTCAATTCATTCAACACATAGTTTCTACTGCCTCTGCCCACCATCATTCGCGACCTGGGTGGAGGGGATGCTTACTCATGGGCGGGAACAGCCTATCTTCTCACTGGTGCATGTAAGCTCGAATCGTGAACGCTCAATCCAACACTTTCAATCTGACTCATGCCGTTGCCGAAGGTCTAACTCCTTTATATGGCAAACTCTCGGTAGGCCTTCCCAATCCTCAGGCTACGTCAATGATCAGCGGTACTCATACCCAAGCAACGCAACGCAGGATATTGTTGGACGCAAACCCATCCTCTACTTCGCGATTGGAATCTTCCTCGTTGGATCTGCGCTATGCGGAGCTAGCCAGTCATTCATCGCGTTCATCATCAGCAGAGGTGTTCAAGGACTAGGGGGCGGAGGTATCATTCAGTTGATGCTGATTACAGTCAGTGATATAGTGACACTGGAGGATAGACCAAAGTACGCTGGATTGACTGGGTAGGTTTTGAGTCTTGTGTCGTTAGAAGCATGCTAATTATCTGGGCTGTTAGGGTCGTCTGGGGTATCGCGTCAGTTCTTGGCCCCCTTGTCGGTGAGTGATCGTATTTATGTACTTTTGTCTTATGGCCCACTGAAATGTTGATTACATAGGCGGCGCTCTGACGGACCATGTATCGTGGAGATGGGCATTTTGGATAGTGAGCACATTTCATATATTTCGGACTAGTCTCTTCCCGGGTCTGATCACTTCTGAACCCGAAAGAACATCCCTACTGGAGCCGTGTCCGTCGGTCTCCTCTATTTCCTCAATGTACGTATTTACCACCGTTCACTCCTTCCGATGACATAACGAGCTAACGGATATCATCAGCTCAACCCAGTCCCACGCAAATCCCTGCAACAGATCATCTCCGAATTCGACTTTCTCGGCCTCTTCCTCATAATGACGGGCGTTGTCTCCCTTTTGGTCGGATTTCAATTCGGAGAACAAGGCTGGGGAGAGCCTAAGGCATGGGCACTCGTGCTCGTCGCTGGACTGCTACTCGTCGGTGGTTGCATTAACGAGCTTTATACGAAACGTTCGCCAATTATTCCTCCTCGGGTGTTCAAGACACGAACGACAACAGCATTACTGGGAAGTGCAGGTATACATACGTTCTCGTATATGTATGTCTTTCCGAACCCCTAGATTACTGCGCAGTATTACTCACTCTTACTGTCTTGCAGGATGGCTACCTATTGTATGTGCTATCGTCGACTTCCAAAACTGGCTTTCTAAGATGAGATCTCGTTTCCCCATAGTCTTGCCAACTTACTTCCAAATACTCGGAAGCTCTGCGATCATCTCTGGTATCGAGACGTTACCATACTCCCTCGTGAGCTCGATAATGGCACTGGCCAGTGGGATCATCATGTCTCGGACCAGGGATTATCGAAGAATTATCTGGACTGGATTTGTACGTTGTTCGCCTCTTCATTTGTGCAGGCTGTTGATATCAGACAGGCAATAATGGCACTCGGCTTCGGGCTTATGATCCAGCTCGATGATCGATCAAATAGAGCAGAGAAAGAGCTTTACCCGTTCGTTGCGGCATTGGGTTTGGGGTGCTTGTTCCAGGTTCTCACTGTCGGTAAGTATCCCTTTGAGCCCTCTCTCTTGATCTCCTTGTTAACGACGAAGAACCAAAGCATTCCAAGCGTCGATGCCTCTGGCTGATATGGCAGCTTCAACGACTGCAATCCTCCTCTTCCGGACATTAATGGGTTCCATAGGCCTTAGTGTCGGCAACGTCGTTTTTGCGAACACGCTCAAGAAGAGGCTCGCAGAGGATGCGCCGGATTACAATGCAGCGGAGAAAAGTATAAGCCAGCTGACAAATGAGTTGAGAGATCTGGTGTTTATTGAGGTATGCCTCAACCCACTTAACTGGTTCAGAGCTGGGTCTGATTCAGTATGCCAGCCCCCCGAGTTAAGACAGCGGGTGCTGCACGCCTATACAAAGAGTATTTCGTCGCTGTGGTAAGGATGAGCTCCGAGATTACACTGTGGTTGGCCGCTCTAACGAGTTTGCATAGGATCGTGTGCACACCGCTTGTCTTTTCCGCGTTTATTATGGGTACGTACTTTGGATCCTCCTGCATCTTATTTGCCGCATCCTGATTTGCTACGGCCACAGTGCTCTTCATCCGACCGTATTCTCTCAAGAGGAATGTTATACGTGCCGATACCACGAGCTCTGAGAGCAAAGAGACCAGCCCGAGTACACCATCATCTGAGGAGGAAAAGGCCAAAGAGGATGCTCATGTCTGACGATGTCGGCGGTATGAACTAATGGACTTCCACGATAACGGTACATGACGCCTACACATGCTATTGTATATATGTATAAACTATATCCATTACTTAGACTTGCAGCAAATTCTATGTACACTCGGTATTTAATATTTAATGCCAGATCCTGTAGGCTGTCGCTCCAAGTTCAAGTTCAATTTTTTTTTGTTGCGGGAGCGCGGCCATCTGCATGAACGGCAGGCATCTCAATTGCCGGGTTCCGCCGCTGGACCCTTCGGAGAAATCACTCTTTCATTTTTCCACACCATGTTGTCCCACCCCAGTCTGTATTTTGGTCAGCTGCGGCATCTCAGCGGTTTCTTCTTCTTCTTGTCACCATGACGGACGTTCAGGAAACGCAGATCAAGGCCATGGATGCCAGTACTCCCACTGAGTCTGAAGCTCACGCGGAAACCAAGGCACAGACTCACTGGCGTGATACAGAGGTCCAAACTCTGCCAAAAAAGTGTGTATGGATCCTCGTTGTCGATGTCGAATGTCTCACCGAGTTTTTTTTTTACTCTCCAGCAACTATGTCGTCGTTTTCGCTGGGTAGTCGTCTATTCCGAGTTTCTAAAGACGTGATTGAGCTGAAATTTGATCGGTGACATATAGGTTGATGCTTTCAGGCAAGTCGTCGCGACTTATTCCTATCCTCATCTATCCTTAAGACGCGTATTGCCTGAGCTAATCAGTCTCATATTATCAGTCTTTCTCGCTGCTATGGATCAGACCATCGGTTCGTCACCTAAACCTTCGTTGCACCAATTTCACCACCGTAACTTGGATATAGTTTCCACTGCTCTACCCACCATTATTCGTGACTTGGGTGGAGGGGATGCTTACTCATGGGCGGGAACAGCATATCTTCTGACTGGTGCATGTAAGCTCGAATCGTGACCACTCAATTCGACACTTTTCAATCTGACTCATGCCGCCGGCGAAGGTCTAACTCCATTATACGGCAAACTTTCGGTAAGTCTTCTCTCCCCATGCGGTCTCTGCTTCTAAGGCTACATAATTCACTCATACTCGACCAAAATAGGACATCGTTGGACGCAAGCCTCTGCTGTACTTCGTCATTGGAGTCTTCCTCGTAGGATCTGCGCTATGCGGAGCTAGCCAGTCATTCATCATGTTCATCATCAGCAGAGGCGTTCAAGGATTGGGTGGTGGGGGTATCATTCAATTGATGATGATTACAATCAGTGATATAGTGACGTTGGAGGATCGGCCAAAATACGCTGGACTAAATGGGTAAGTTCCGCGTCTTTTGCGGTTTGTGCGCGTGGTGATGATATGGTTTTGTTAGGATGGTCTGGGGTATCGCGTCTGTTCTGGGTCCACTTATCGGTGAGTAATCGTATTATGTGCTTTTGTCTTATGGCCCACTAAAATGTTGATTACATAGGCGGTGCCCTGACTGACCACGTATCGTGGAGATGGGCGTTCTGGATAGTGAGCATACTCCGTACATATCACATTGTTACCTCTTCCTGTGTCTGACTGCTCCTCTGCACTTAAAAGAACCTTCCTACTGGAGCCGTGTCCGTTGGACTCCTCTATTTCCTCAACGTACGTATTCCTTCACTCCTTCCGACGATGTAACGAACTAACGGATATCACCAGCTCAACCCAGTCCCACGCAAGCCCCTGCATCAAATCATCTCCGAATTCGACTTTCTCGGTCTCTTCCTCATAATGACGGGCGTTGTCTCCCTTTTGGTTGGTTTTCAGTTTGGAGAACAAGGCTGGGGTGAGCCCAAGGCATGGGCACTTGTGCTGGTCGCTGGACTGCTACTCGTCGGTGGTTGCATTAACGAGCTTTATACGAAACGTTCGCCAATTATTCCTCCTCGGGTGTTCAAGACACGAACGACAACAGCATTGCTGGGAAGCGCGGGTATTCACATGTTCTCGTACATGTATGTTTTCTCTCTTTCTCTGGATGACTGCTTTGAATGGCTCATTATGTTTGGTACCTTGCAGGATGGCAACATATTGTGGGTGTATTTGTTGGCATTCAAATCTGGCTTTTTGACATGTCTTCGCTTCCTTGCAGTCCTACCAACCTACTTCCAAATCCTCGGAAGCTCCGCTATCATCTCTGGTATCGAGATGTTACCGTACTCCCTCGTGAGCTCGATAATGGCATTAACTAGTGGAATTGTTATGTCTCGAACTGGGGAGTATCGAAGGCTTATCTGGACTGGATTTGTACGTTCACCATCTCTTTCCCCGTGCCGGATACTCATGGCAGACAGGCGATAATGACACTCGGCTTTGGACTCATGATTCAGCTCGACGATCGATCAAATAGAGCAGAGAAAGAGCTTTACCCGTTCGTTGCAGCGTTGGGATTGGGATGCCTGTTCCAGGTTCCCACTGTCGGTAAGCAGAATTGTTGCTTCCAGGTCTCCCTGCTAACGACAAAGAACCAAAGCATTCCAAGCATCAATGCCTCTGGCTGATATGGCAGCGTCGACGACTGCGTTCATTCTCTTCCGTACCTTGATGGGCTCTGTAGGTCTCAGCGTAGGCAACGTCATCTTTGCCAACACGCTCAAGAAGAGGCTCGCGAAAGATGCGCCGGATTACAATGCAGCGGAGAAAAGTATAAGCCAGCTGACGAATGAGTTGAGGGATCTGGTGTTTATTGAGGTAGGCGTTCATCTAGTTGATCCCGAGTGAGATGGGGCTAACTCTCTATCCCAGCCCCCCGAGTTAAGACAGCGGGTGCTGCATGCGTATACGAAAAGTGTTTCTTTGATGTGGTGAGTATGAGGTCCGAAATTTCACTATGGTTCGTAGTGCTAATGGGTTCCCAATAGGATCGTATGTACTCCAATCATCTTTGCTGCGTTCATTATGGGTATGTGTCGAACCTCCCGCATCTAATTATCGTGTCCTGACATTGCCCTAATCGCAGTACTCTTCATCCGACCGTATTCTCTCAAGAGGAATGTTGTACGTGCCGGTGCTACGAGTTCTGAGAGCAAGGACGCCAGCCCCGCTACACCTCCATCGGAGAAAGAGAAACCCGAAGAGGATACTCAGGTTCCTACTCTACCTATGACCGATAAAAAGGAGGCGTCGGCGGTATGAGCTCATGAGCTTGCTTGCTTGGTCACGATAGACGGTTCACGAGGCACGCTATATATGTAGAAAATGATCTTGGGGGTTTTGGGGGTCTTAGATTATCTATCATGGGTTTCAACATCATGTACTCTGCACATTAGAGAACTAGTCCAAAAGAGCACGGTGTTCAGTGTCACTGCTATCGATCGATCTGCCGGACAAAGAACAGAAAATTTTTGCCGCCGGCGACTATGGCATCTTCCTCCATTTCACCATGTCCTCTCCAAGACCACGACGCCTCGTCGTCCTCATATCTGGCTCTGGCACCAATTTGCAAGCCCTCATCTCCGCACTTAATACCCCTGCTCTCCCTCAGACCCAGATAGTCCTTGTCCTTTCCAATCGAAAAGCCGCTTATGGCCTCACTCGCGCACAACAAGCTTCACCACCCATACCTACGGCATACCTTGCCCTTCAACCATACTTAAAAGCCAACCCTGGCAAGACGAGAGATGACTACGACAAAGAAGTCGCAAAAATCGTCTTAGAAGCGAATCCTGATGCCGTCGTGTTGGCTGGTTGGATGCACGTTCTCGGAGAAGGATTTCTCGATCTCGTGAAGGAAACACCCGTGATAAACCTTCATCCGGCTCTACCAGGTGCTTTCGATGGAGCAAATGCTATCGAGAGGGCTTTCGAGGCTGCGAAGAAGGGAGAGATCACAAAGTCGGGTGTAATGGTACATCGGGTGGTCAAAGAGGTAGATCGAGGCGAACCGCTGATCGTGAGGGAGGTGGAGATCGATATTGAGGGTGGTGATACGCTGGAAATGTTTGAAGAGAGAATACACAAGACAGAGTGGGAGATCATTGTACAGGCTACGAGGGTGGTGTTGGACCAGGTGCTGCCAGTCCAAGAGGTGAGTTTTTTTTTATATTTCTTCTTGGATTGAAGAGTAACTGACTTTATCGTTGGCCTAACTCAGTGAACGTGCAGAATGGCATATTCGATCTCGCATGCGCAAAAGCATACCACTTTCTGAGACTTCAACGAGCGGCAGTAGTGTTCTCTACTCAACAAGTCGAGTGTGGACGTTCGAAATAGACGTTTTCCCCTGGGATAACACAAATCACAGGTGGCAGGATCGACTATTTGGGCCGGGAAACAGTAGCGAAAATCATCAAATAAATGTATTCTTTATCGTCCCAAATATATCACATTCATAGGTCAACATTGGTCTTGTTCAGCCACCCGAATCCTTGCTCAATACAGCCCGAAATGCGTCCTATTTTTAAGCCCATGAATAGATGAAGAAACCTTCACGATATATCTGCTTTTCGGATAGGTTGACGCTTGGCGCCCACTTTTCGGGTACCAATTCGAGCACCGTGATCTCGCGTTTTGCGACAGAGGTTTGGTCAAGAGCCCCAATGATTCACCGTCATCTACCAGTGATTACGATGCACTCAAGGACATGTCTTGCTAGATATAAATCGGGAAGTACTCGGGCCTACTAACCGGAAATTGGTTCATAGTAAACTCAACGTGCTCGCCAGCCGACCTGAAGGATTCGTAACCGGGAATAGGGTACTCGGACTCTGTTCTGTTGCCTACCATGCAGCTACCATGCCCTGACGTTTGTACTATGAATACACAGTAACGGCGTAGATATAATGTTACTGCATGAGGAATTACAAGACGTTGCGCAGCCCAAAAATTGGCTCTATTTCAAGTTGCAAAAGAATCAATCGCGTGAATAAGGGGGCGGAGAAGACGAGTCAGGTAAGTCTGTGAGTTTAACAGTGAGCGTGGCGTGACTAGACGCTGCAACCACTCTTTGCTGCGGCTCTTCGGAGCCAGAAGGGAATTGTTTCCGATAAATTGCTTGTCGGGGAAGAATTTGGGTTTGGAATAGATCCGGTGCTGCTTCCTGAGATACCGGAAACGCGTCAATAGAACTAGAGCCCATAGATCTGGTGCGGCGACGATGACACAGAACAACTGTGACCAGGATACTGATGACAGCCAGTCCACCCATGGTTCCGCCAACTATCGGACCAATAGGAACTCCCACTGAGGATGTGGAACTCGGAGTCATGGAGGCCGATGGTATAGAAGACGAAGTGGTTACAACTGTATTGGAACCATCCTCTGGCGAGACCACAATTGTGGCCAGCAATGCTGAAATTGCTTCAGACTGGCCTCGATCGTCGAAATGGCTTGCCGCAGGGCCAGTCCACGACGAACCATAGATGTCACCATAACCGGCTGCATTCACAGCAACGGCAGCATACTGAGATCCGTTTCCTCAGTTCCTGGCTGAAGATACGTGACGAGATATTTACCTGCGTAGACAAATATGCCGTGATGTAGTCCTGCAGAACTGCATCGGTGGATGTGTTGTACACTTGCATCAACCCCCTTGGTATGTAATTTTTACCGACATCCTGGGCTACCAAGAGGAAATCAGACACTGACAGCATTCAAAAGGCAACGCATAGTACCTGTTAGGATTCCAGCATCGCTATGCCATGCTGGTTTCGATGTCACTGTAGTGACCAAATCCTTTACACTAGTTTGCTAAAGGTTAGTGGACTGAGATTGTATAAGAGGAAATCCCACATACAGCGCATTGTACTCAGTAGTGAAGTTCGTAACTTCGTTCAGTAGGGCTATCCCTTGCATGACTATGCCGTTCTCGTATGTAGTGATATTTAAATCCATCAAACATTCGTCTTGCTCTCTACCGGAGAGAGAAGTTGTAAACAATCTGTCCTGGTACAATTGGTCCCGCAGAAATTTGGCAGCCGCGTTCGCGGCTGATAGAAACCTTTCGTCTAGTGTTATCCTGTAAAGAGCTGCTGAAAGACTGAGGAACGGCTAAGCTTTGTACACAGGTTAAGGATCCATCTGATACTTGCGCAAGAAAGTTTCTACTTAGAATGCGTTAATGATCGGATGTTGCTACATCAGCGGAGTAAAAGAGCTTACCCGGTAGTCCACGAGTCTATTGTGGCATTACTAGTCCCGTTGAACTGTGATTGGGTGCCTTCAGTGAGCATTCTGGTATCTATATCTGTCCAAATAAATCGCACCTTGAATGTACCTCCTGCCATGGATGCTTTGCAGGCTGTGATTCAACTGCATGTCGGCGGTGAAAATGACTTACCACCACGACAATTTTTTTGTAGAGTAAAGTCCTTCGCCAGAATAACACCCGCACTGACGTCATCATCCGATATCGTTACGCGTCTTCCAGAATCCCAGGCCATCTTCGCAAAGTCTAAGAATGATTCGTCTCTGTACGCCTCGTACGCACGAGCCGCAGCATAACCAAATCCGCTATCCCAGAATCACGACTTGCTTTAAAACAAGTAAAACATCACTTACATTCCACCCCTAGTCGAATCAGACACAAATCCTGGCTGGACTCGTTCCCCCTCAGAAATGTATCCCGTGAGGGCTTGTCTAAACTGACTCTGGCCGGTGAGCGCATCGTATTCGGCCATATGTATGCAAATTTGTGCCAATGCAAGCAAATCGTCAGCTGTGCTCGATGGTCAGTATTCTTTGTGGCAAGGAATGCGTGCATAGTTTACATAGCTTGACATCTGCTGGGTTCGGTAGTGTATCCTGGTATCGTATAATTGCTCTCTCTGCTTTCAGCATGCACTCCGCGCGAGATATCATAACCTGTTTCTGTACCCATCATCGGCCACTATCCAGAATAATAGGACGAAGAGACTCACCTGCCATGTTGAAGGGATCGTCTGGGCTGCGATGATATGAGAGAAAATAGTCAAACATCCGAGAGATGTCCAAGTGTTGGGAAGCATTATGAACCGACGGAACGTACTTGGGCCATTGCTTTTAAGTATAGCACCATTAGCATTCAATCCGATCCGTATCACAGCTTTTGCGGGAGTGCCAGGGTCTATTTGGTAACTTTCTTATCCAGTTTACGCAAACGCCGCACCGAGCTAAACTCGAACCAGCGAAAGCAGTGGAACTGGCATGTGACAAGCATCTTGATCTCCGGCTCGACCGTGAAAGTCAGTTGGGGGGTAAAATTCAGTCACCCTTGTACCCGCCCTCATGACATTGGCATCCGCAAACGATTGACCAACCACGGCTGAGCGGGAAACTGGGAAACTTGTCTCGATGAAGTTTCACCTCCGAGAAGGATGCTCCTGGTTGACCTGTTCTTTAGTTATTAGTAAACCAGACTGAAAACTATACTAAGCTTGTCACTCACGAGTCATACTTATTACTTCGATGATGGACTCGTTGATTCCTGCGTTGCAGCCTGGAAACCCTCATGTTGCGGAGGCAACTCACAGCTGTGTGGGAAATAATTCACTTGGATAAACTTGTTCCGGTCAACAGGCCCAGCCGGAGAGCTTCTTCGACGATTTCAAAGCCATCAGCTGAGCGAACTATCGAGGACACTGCAATCTATGTACAATCATAGATGCTGTGAGCGACTCTGGGTATCAATAGAGCCCTGGTAACACTGAACCCATATCATAGACATTGTTGGGCTAAGACCTCAGCTGAGTCCCAGTCAAGAAATTTGAGCATCTCGTATCTACATGCTCAATGAACATACATATATATTTAGCTGGAGATGATTGCAACGATGAAAAAGTGAAACATACCGTCAGTGGAAAAAGCATCAGCATTTTTGTATCTCTCCTGTTCACTTCCGTCTGACCAGAAGTCGCAACGTTGTTTTCAAGGCCATATATGGTTATTGATTGGCACTGCTTGAAAGCGCGGAGAAGCTGCATGGAAATGTAGAAACGAGGAACAGCGAAGCATGGTGGTGGTAAATGAAGGACAGCAGACCGGCACAGGCGGTGGGCGCTTGTTATGGCCGCTTTTTGCTGGACGTCCATGTTCTCAGCTGTTCTCAGCTGCAGGCACGTCCCAATTCCCAACTCCATCCCAACCACAATGCGGATTATTCATTCTCAGAGTCAGAAGCCGAGGTTTACCCATTCTAATGGGTGTTGCCTGATCATTAGCTCCGCACTTCGAACCAAGTTGTTGGAACCTCAACGTTTGAAATTCAAAGGGTGTCGTGTACGGTAAGTTTTCAGCTTTCTTCCAAAGCCAAGAGGCTAAGCAACTATTCAACGGGTCTAGACGTACGCGAGACGTACGACACAAGAAGGGGAAGACGTTTTCATACCGAAAGTGCCTACGGACCGCCTCTGTCTTCAAGTTTGGCATTCCGCCCGGTAGAAGGAGACGGACGTGATTGCTGAGTGCAACACAGATGAGATCGACAGAGGAAATAATTGGTGCATCAATCACCTGGACGGGACTTCAAACTGGGAAAGAAGACGGTCGGCAGCTCATTCCACCTCAGATGATTTGAGATTAAGTAGGGTGACTCACCGAGAATCCTTTTTTCTCCAAACCCATTACTGAACTATGACCTGACAGGCCTTTCTCAACTTTGCCAGCATCTCGTGTCAGTTTGTCGACGTCCGACGAGTTCGATCCTCAGTGCTTTTCCCCGTTGACAAGCATCTTCATCCCTTCCGAAACCAAAAATGTCCGTTCCGTTCCCGTATTCGTCATAGATCAATGTTTCAACTCTTGGCCTCTCGGTTCAACGTTACCAGCACCCTCGGAAATGCTGAACGCTGGACGGCGGGATTTCGAAATACCCCTTCTACCTGCTCCACATGCAAAAAATTTTCACTGTCGATGTGTTTGATTTTCTCGGGGTTGTGTGTATGTCATAAGGCGGTGGCTTTTCCTGCCCTGGATATCCTCAAACTCCCCAAACTCGACGATTCCAGGACAACATGCTCAAATTAGAATCTCCCCGTGCCATTCCCCTGGCTAACGCTGCCGACTTTGAGTTCTCGAGCTCTCCCACATCTTCCGTATCCCTCTCTCTAGACTCCAATACTCAATCCATCTTGCACTCGTTCCTGGCGGAGAGGGACCAAGAACGTGCTTTGTTCAACCAGTTTCAACTCGCTGCTTATGGCGGAGTACCAGTGGTTGCTAGCACTCCCCCAAACGAAGTAGGCGAACTCGAGAAGTCCGAGGAGGACGAAGACGAAGAAATTGCCCCGTCGATGATGTCTTTAACAGACTACCGCCTCGCATTCCGCGAAGACTGGCAACTTTCCCAGTTTTGGTATTCGAATGCGTTTGCTGAGAAGCTTGCGCACTGGTTGCATTGTCTGAGCGCCACCTCCAATCCGAAAATCGCATTCATCAGTTCTCCGACTGCGTTCGTTGCGTTCCAGTCTTTACATCCTTCTCCACATGCGCGTTTGCTGGAGTATGACGAGAGGCTTAGAGTGTTGGATCCGAAGCGATTCGTGTCTTACGATTTGGACGAGCCGGAAGATGGTATACCCGACGGAATAAAGGAGAAAATGGATATCGTAGTGGTCGATCCCCCGTACTTGAACGAGGTACGCACTCTGGCATACACTCTTTTCTCATGTTCGATGTCTAACAGCTCTCTGCAGAGAACAAACTCGCGTGTATCTCGTACTGTACGCCTACTTCTGCGTCCAACAATGGGCAAGTTGGTGGTTATCACTTCGACGTCTGTAGAGGATGTTATATACCAGAGTTTACGCGTCGTATAAGCTGAGAAGGGTAGAGGCGCTGGAAGTTGAGCACGGTGGAGGACTGGCTAATGATTTTCGCTGTCTGGGTCATCTACGTCTAACGGCGAAGATGCAAGGGATGTGGGTGGAGATGGGAGTTGACTCACTCGGCAAATGTATTGGCAGATGTATTTTGTAGTAGTCAAGTCTCAATTAACCTCATATGGTCACTGGACTCATGATACGTTGGATGCAAGCCCTTACTTAGCCTAACAGATATCCTACTTCTACTCGGCTCGTAAGTCTACTATGCCACGTAGTGCTAGATAATTATCTGTGTCCTGGATTCTACCGCGTCGCGGGCTTACGTGGTTCACGGATCTGCGTTTCGACGAAGCGGCCAACTTTCACTGTAGGCTTCCATCTTCCCACTCTCTAGTCTCACTATCTTCTTATCCTCCGAACACTTTCATTGCGACGACTGTGCAATTCTGGTAAGTGACACTTCTAAGGGATTTTTTTCTAGCTAACGTCATCTCTTAGATCGGTTTGAGCGAGAACTTCCGCTTGCAGATATGGCCCAAAGATTCAATCCAATAATCACCTCTACAGTGCTCTGCAACAACTGTCAATATAGATTCAAATCTCGATGCAATTCATCACTCGCACCAGACATCCTTCGTTCTCACCGCCCACCATCTATCACAGAAGCTTCACAAACAAAATCATTCCTCGAACAAGACGAACTCGAACTCGAACTCGAACGTTACGATGTCGAGCTCGGTCGTATCCGAAGCATTGCGGAGGAGCTTGAAACGGAGCGAAAACTTCTTTGGCGACGAATTCAGGAGAGGCGTAGTTGGCTTGCACCGATTAGGAGGTTACCTACAGAGGTGCTGGAGAAGATATTGTACCTTGTGCGAGAAGGGGACAATTCTCGATTTATGGATTTCCGGCAACAGGTTCGAATCCGCCATGTATGACATCTCGCAGGTGTGTTGGTATTGGCACCGCATCGTCACAGGGAAACCAACATGGTGGAGTCGTGTGAGGTGGACATTTTTCAGCTAGGCAAGGACATGCTGCCAATCCTCGACACGTACATGGAGAATTCCGGGGATTCTGGGATATCGGTTACTATTGTAGTAGGCCAATACCCTTCCGCTGCACTCTTTGAAGATGAAGAATCGTCGGAGGAAACGCCGGAGGAATGGCCGGAGGATGTGTACCGAGATGGGCTCGGCAAATTTGGCCTCTCGGCTTTCAGGACACTGTCAGCAGTCAAGGCGGTTCCAGAGCCTCGCACTCGACATTCCCCTTGACATCTTCTTCTATCTATTTCGTTCACAGTTCTCCAGCCAGATTCTTCCGTTGCCTCTTCTTCAGTCCTTGGAGCTTACAGACAGTGTGTGTTGCAGAGATCTCTTACGTCAACAGCATCGTGAAATCTCTGCTCCCATGTTGACTGACTTGAGCATTCATTGGAATTGCCGGTCCCTAGAAAGGTTATATCACAACAGCTTGCTGCCTCTTCATCAGCTTTCAACTTTGACGGTGTCAGAAGTTGACAACCTCACGAAGCTGGTCCACGATATCCTTCGACACTGTACCCGACTCGAACGACTGGAGATAGCCGATACTAGGGTGCACTATAATCTAGGATTCTACTCAGAATCCACACTCGAAGTCGAATTATCTACCATGCGACACCTTTCCCTCGCCTATAACAGGAGTGTAAATTATGATCGTCTTTTCAAGATAGTACGTCTCCCGGCTCTAGAAGCCTTGTCGTTACAACAGGTCGGTCGACCAAGTTTCCAATGGCCAACCGCCCAATTCTTGGACATGATAAGGCGTTCCAAAGCGGCTCTCAAGTATATTGACATCGATCTTGCCGATGCATCCCTTTCCGATGCTGAATATAGTGGCTGCATATCCGAATTATTCAGACTTTGCCCGGATCTATGCAAGCTTCATGTTAATCTCAAGAATGGCGACGCTCTTTTCATGTCACTCGAGGAGCTTGCCGGGTGCGGATTCTGTTTTCCGAAGCTTCAGGACGTAGTCATCCGGACTGCCGATACTACGGATGAAACAGAAGATGGGAAGGCTAAGCATTACGGTGGTGTCGATAACAAGTTCTGCTGCACCTGGACTCTTAGTACTGCCATTGTTCCTGTTGTACGCATGCTATCACCATTTGCTCACCCACTGTATTTGTCCAAGTATCAAAGATCTAATTGCACATATCATCGCGTTTACTGTACAATACCAATGTCAACATAAATAACCAGGTTCGTTGATAGTAGCCAGGAGACAGCAAAAAGAACATTCGTGACATCCTAGAAGTTCAAGGAGGTAGAGTAGCATAGTCTGGAGGCGCACTGGACACGTAGCTCCGCCTCGCCGACCTTTTGACATCCGGATTCGGTCTCCGGTAAATTTCTTGTCGAGGAAGAATCTGAGTTCGAAAGAGATCCTGTGTTGATACCGCTACTATGTCGCGGGAATCTAAACAGGAAGTCGCGTTCTTCATACGACGACGCCAATACAAGTGCTACTACTAGCATAGTGACAAAAGTCAGCCCACCTAGGACTCCGCCAACTATCGGGGCTACTGGAGCTATGGGTAAGGGCGAATTAGGGACGACCACTTCAGAGTCATCACTCGGTGATATTGCTGTAACGGCGAGCAGGGCTGCAATTTTCCTGGACTGCACTCGCCCCGCTGAAGGGTTATTTCCAAGGGTATTTTCCATGGTGGCATTGTACTGGGTCACGTTCTTTAGTCAGTAGCCCCAGGAACTTAAGTGAATATTCACTTGTATAGACAAATATGCCGAAATGTACTTCCGGAAATCTGTGTCGGTGGTCGCGTTGTACACTTGCATCAATCCCCTCGGTAGATATGAAGGGGTGTCATCACCGACTACAAGTGAAGATCAGGACCGGGCTATTGACGAGCATATGAAGAAGACGCGCACCTGACAAGATCCCAGCATTGTTGTGCCAGTCTGGGTTAGATGTCACTGCAACAACCAAATCCTTTATACTTTCACTTGTAATTCAGTGGTACGCCGGTATTGAAAGGAGGAATACTACCTACATCGCATTGTACTCGGAAGTTGAGGGCCTGACAGAGCTGAAGATGGACATTCCTTGCATTATCAGGGCATTCTCGAGTCCGGAAGGTTTTCTGTCCATGTTGCATTTGTCCCGCTCATTTACGCATATGGAGCCTGCAAATAAACCACTGTCTTTGAGTTGCATCTGGTTGAATAGGAAACCAATCGTGGTGCTTGCAGCGGATAAATATATTTCGTTTGTCGTCAGTCTGTAAAGAAATCCCGAAAGGCTGCAAAACGACTGAATTCCGTATCATCTGGTGTGATGCACATGATCGCACTCACACGAGAAAGTTTCTAAGTAGCAGGGGACGAAAATTTGAGCGTTGAGAGTCATGTAAAGCGAAGATGACCCACCCAGTTGACCATGCGTCTATCTCGGAGTTATCCGTCCTGTTAGTCTGTAATTCTGATCATTTAGACTCGTTGCCGCCTTGGCGGATTAAGTCGTACCATGAATGTCCCTCCTACCAGGGATGCTTCGAAATCATGAGTTATCCGTGTATCCAGAGGTAAAGGTGCCTTACCACCATTACATGACTTCTGTAAAGTGAAGTTCTTTATTGGTACATCAGGAAATTCGCACACGCGTGGGGTGTATGGAGATGTATGGTCCATACATCTCCATACATCTCCATACGCGGCCCCGTGCGGACCCAGATGTATGGAGATTGGGGGAGTGCATAATCTCCATACACCTCCATGCGAGACGACCGCAGCTCTCCATACATCTCCATACAACAGGATTTTCAGGGTTACTGCTGGTTACTAGCTCGTTCTCGCCATGGATGAAATGGATAGAAAACAGTTTATTGCATGGTACTACGATACACGCGATGTAACTAATAAAAAGCTCTGCCAAATACGAACCTCACTACCCTGACTACCCTCGACAGCGATGAAATCTTTGACATTGCCTGTATCGATGACTGTATGTGAGCTGGAGAAATATACCCAAACAATAATTGACTTACCAGAGCTAAATGTGACCCGATCATAAAGCTTGAAGGCCAGAGTTGCTCGGGAAGTCCAACAGAATAATCAGTATGAAAGACGACACAAAAACTAAGGACACGAAGAATACCTGATGCGCGGCAAACTTGGGGAATAGTCAGCGAAGGGAAATCTAATCAAGATCAAAAACATACCTATGCCTCGATCCTTGTGTGTACACTGCCCACTCCTCCTCGTCACTATTGTCGGGGACCATTGTCTTCATACATTGCGTGCCTGTATTCGGAAGGTAAGCCAGAATATAATAGTTGTGAGGACACAAATTACTTAACTTACTGAGTACGGGTGGTGAAAGAAAGAGGGAGATAGATCCGAAGTCTTCACTCGGTCTTCACTGACAGGATGATCGTGGTCGGAAGGGAAGAGAGTCAGACGCGATGATGGGACTGAAAATTTTCGCATCAAACAAGGTCACGACACCGGTTTGAAACTCCGACTGAATCACTCGGATCTTGCCAGCATCAGGATATCAAGATATCAACTCTTCGCTCTCATTTTCTCCGACCGTTCGGATATCCCCTCGTTTGTTAAGTATCTCCGTCTCCTCTGACCGTCATACTTCTACTTACTTGCATAATGTCAAAATTTGAAGTAACTTACCCGCTATAAATTTACATTGACTCAGACATCGTTCAGCTGGGAAGCAATGAGGCTCCTATGAGCTTGACTATTCACCCGCTGGTAGTTAAGTACTATATCCTACAATACATGACTTGTATCTTAGAGACTTATAACAGAAAATTCATTCACCCATACTCTCCATTCTCTCCATACTCCCGATACCACCCATACATGGTCGCGTATGGGAGTTTTTGATGGATTTTGATGGAAACCGGGTCTGGCGCGTATGTAGTATAAAACCTGCACTAATATCTTCTTCCGAAATCGTGAATTTTTTGCCCAAACTCCATGCCTCTTTTGCGTAATCGAGATATGCATCTTCTCTATATGTCTCATATGCACGGGCCGCAGCATATCCAAATCCCCTAGTCGACGGTAACTCAAAACGGATGATAGATCGACAAAGTCTCAACTTACAGCGCAACTCTGGTATACTTGTGTCCATTGAATCCTGGCATGACTCGCTCAGCAGAAGATATGTACCCCAAGAGAGTTTGCTTGAACTTGGTTTGGCCAGTGAGTGCATCGTAATCAGCCATCTGTATGCATGTCTGTGCTAATGAAAGGAAACCATCCGCTGCACCATGACAGTGCACTTGATTAGTATCTAACATAGCCAACGATACACGCGAGATTATAGCTACTTGTGTTGATGTTTGCCGGGTCGGGAAAAGCATTCCGGTTTTGCACAATAGTGTCCTCGGTTTTTCGTATGCACTCATCGCGAGAGATTGTTATGTTCCGTTCCTGCATCTGTGTCAGTTCAAGTTGCGTGTGATATCTTGGAGCAGAGAAACTCACCTGCCATGTTGAAGGGATCCTCTGAGCTGTGATTACACGAGAGAAGACTGTCAAACACCAGAAAAGAGACCAAGAGTTGGGAATTAGCATGACAAGGGCATTGCAAAGGGACCTCTTAAGTACAGTGCTAGGCCAACAAGGCAGAGCTCCAGGTTGTCCCGCTATCATTTCTTTGATCAATTAATTCAATTCCACATCTTTCGCGGGAGTTTCGACAATCTGATTCCACATACCTTTTGTTGATTATGGTTCAACGTTCAACGTTCAAGTTGAACAATTCAGCAAAAATACACATTGCGTTAAAAATCTCGACGCATCTTCGCTGCCTTCCGGTCTCAAGTATGACAAAACTCAACAAATTATCACGAAAGAGTCGCGCTTGGAGAGCCCTCATCAGCTGCCTCCACGCAACCTGAACTTTTGCACGGGAGAGAACCTCATTTCGAACATGCAACTGAGCTGATGATCTGATTCCTCGCCTTGGATGTGTTAGGGTTCCCGAATTTATAATTGAATGTAGTTAACACAGATTATTGTAGCACTCACAGATTTCACAGCATCTAGTTTGCTTCTACGCCCTGAGAGTGCCTAGGAATGAGTGCGAATTGAAGCATAGTGGTGGTTGACAAGAAAGCCACGGGTGCTATATTCAATGTCAATGGCATCATCATCTATCTATCTAATTGGGGTTGATGGTGATGCAGAGAGGGCCTCGAAACTCATCACAAACCCATCTATTCCTCCGCATGGTGGTGAGCTGAGACATCTTCATGGTCTCGAAACTCATCCCAGATCCATATCATTACACATGCACTCCTTGCGATACACATCATTTCGTCGTTGTGTCGCCCATTATACTCTATTCTACCCAGCAGTGGTAGCTGCAACACGACGCTGCGTCGTCAACTCGACAAACGTTCTCGAATTTTTGATCACCAGTCCTGGCAAAGTCCTGGTCATGGGTTACTATGACGTAACTCGTGACGTTTCTGGTCATCTGCCGATCTGAACACTTACACAAAGTTCCTGGTTATGTTCTCAGTGCCGTGAGGTGAACTATCATACGAACCGGTGGGGAGCATAATTGGCCGTAGCATGTAGTTACTTAGTATACACTCATCATGTACGTGTAGTACGGACCCCCTGTCGTTCCGAACTGGGACCACTGCAGGGTAATATCTATCTATCTATTTGTCCTCCAACCGTCAACGCGTCAATGTTGCCAACCGGGATAGGATCATGCGCGACTCCATGGAAGGTCCTTTCCGGGCTCCTCGCCATCACATATGTCAAACGAGAAGAAAAACAAGGACCTCACGGCAGACACCCAAAGAAACAAACGGTGAACGCAGACTGAGGTTGTCGAAGCATATGCCTAGCCTACCGCAGTGGCAGTGGATTGACTGAGGCTTACCTGATGAATATATCTGATGAGAGATAGAAGCGTATGCGACTTGGTAGTGTGTAAAGCACTGTCTATTCCAGTAGATACCAACTAGCTTATATACTAAAGTACAGAAGTAACCCGCATAGGAGTCCAAGTGGTACGTACAGTAAGACAAAGGAATTCCGAGTGGTGCTCGGAGATAGAGTGGATATAATCTAATCTAAAGATAGTTTCAACACTCCCCCTCGCTAAGTGCAGCTAGGATTGTAGAAGGACTCTGAATATGAGGACAAGGAAGTGAAGGCATCATCTATTATCGCTAGGTCTGCGTTGTGAATCTAGATGTGCTTTTTTTTTGCTCTTCATTGCGAGTCGTTTTATTTTCTACTGCATTGAGCGAGTTTATTGAGTATAAAACTCAAGCCCAAGATGCTTTCTGAACTCCAAGAACTTGACATGGCCAAGATTCTTAGTGAACATATCGGCAGGATTATAATCTCCGTTTATGAAAAACAGATCAACCTTTCCATCCTCAACAGATTCGCGAACATAATGATAACGTATATCAATGTGCTTAGTTCGACGTTCTTGTACAGGGTTGGAGGTGATAAATATCGAGCCTTGGTTGTCTCCACAGATTGGTATAGCTGGATTTGGAAGTCCAAGCTCTGTGAGAAGAGATTTGATCCATGCAGCCTGACGGCTACAGTCCGAAAGAGCCATATATTCGGCTTCAGTTGAAGAAAGGGCGACAGTCTTCTGTGCGCGAGATTGCCAACAGAATATGCCATTTGCCAACTTATAAAAGTATCCAGTCACAGAACGGCGCTTAATGGGATCAGCAGCCCAGTCTGAGTCTGTGTACGCTAACAATCCTTTATTCGATCTTCCGTCATATACTAAAGCATAGTTTGACGTTCCAGCAAGATAGCGGCAAATATATAGCGCTTTGCTGAGATGATCTTTTGAAGGATTCGCAGAGAATTGCGATAGCTTCGTAACGGCATAGGCAATATCGGGTCGTGTGCCTAACATAATGTATAACAGTGACCCGATGACTGATTGAAATCTGGAGCGAATAGCAGGGTCGACAGACTCTTTGTTCTCTACTGGCTTATAGCCTGCAGGAAGAGGTGTCTTTGCTACCTTAGCATTTTCCATTCCAAAACGTTGCAGTACTTTCTTGAGATATGGGATTTGGTCAATTAAGACTCTATCACCATCTCGACGAATGCGCATACGTAGGAATTCATTTGCTTCTCCAAGATCACGACATTCCCATTTCTTCATGAATTCGGCTTTCTTCTGGGCAACGTATTTCGGATCAGGTCCGATAAATAAGGCATCGTCAACGTATATAATAGCGATTACGAGACGTCCTTGATCATCACGATGGATGAATATGCCTGCATCAGAAACTAAACGTTTAAAGCCTAATTTCTTCATGGATTTAGTTAGCGCTCTCCACCATACGAGTGCAGCTTGTTTCAATCCATAAATAGCTCGGCGCAAGCGTAGAACTTTACGTTCTTGGCCTTTGACTTTAAAGCCTTCAGGTTGTTCCATATAGATTTCTTCTTCAAGTTCGCCATATAAGAAAGCGCTCTTGTCGTCCAGTGCGGACACATGCCAGTTCGTCGGAGTGCTGCAAAGCGCTAATAGCATGCGAACAGACTCATAACAAACAATGGTGAGAAGATTTCATCAAAAATCTACACCTTCGACTTGAGATAAACCATTCGTAGTACAAGTCGAGCTTTCTTTTCGACCATCAGATTTGATGTCGAATATCCCATCTGTTCTTAACAGTCTTGCGATACGAATGGAAGATCAACAAGTTCGGAAGACTTTGCGCTTGCGAAGGGCTTCAAGTTTCTTCGCGGCAAGCCGTACTTCCATTCCTTTTGCTTGCGATTTCAGGCATTCAGCAATATCTTGGAAAGTCCATTCTCGAACATTAGAAGGACTTGGTAGGTTGATTAGGAATTGCTTTATTAATGAGCAAAATTTGCTAACCCTACTCCCCCTTCCTGGGATAGTTTATGCATCAGGGTTTCAGCTGTAGCGTGACCAGTCGTGTCGCGTTCAGATGGAGATGATGTGGAGAACTAGGGCCAGGAACGCGTTGAAGAGCGCTGATCCACGAGGTCGCTCTTGCGACCTCTAGGCCTGGGTATAGAGCTGGCGCGACCAGGCTCTACATCACCCGTTGCATTTCTCCAAACTGACTGACGGTCTACGTCCCGCTGTACTTGCGCAGGATTATTTGGATCAGCTTGTTCACCAAATATATGTTGCTTTTTTGTTTGATGTTCTGGGCGCTGAACCCTGTCCGCTGTCTAGCAGAGCGTCTTGGCTGAGACTCGCTCTGTGATGGACAGATGTTGGTTCAACAGGCTGGTGGTGTCGGAGGATGAATCACTCCGTGATCCGCACCTAATTGTTTATCGCCATTCTGATTGATCCAAATTTCACCCGGAGGTGATCTATCTCCTTCGGAAGCTGATCTGCTTCTGCTCGGTGATGACGGCGGCGGACTCTGCCTTGGCGATGATTGCCGTGGACTCTGATCACCGTCGTGATCAGGTGCAGTGTCCTTTGCAGGTGTAGGAGGTGAAGGACGATGTGAAGGTTCGTCGTCTTCGTCCAAAGATAAAGGAATAAATGATGGACCTGGTTTAGAGGCTACTGGAGTTACACCTTTCGGTTTAGACTCCGGACACTTCGGAAACAGGTTCTCGTCGAAAAGAGCGGTAGCGGCTTTGACGATATAGTTTCGGGAATCCATGAAAAGAAAACCCTTCATTCCCTCTTGATAGCCAATGAACGTCATTAGTTCGGCTCTAGGAGAGAGTTTATTAATTCTCTTGTCCTTGGGAACGTAAACGTATCCGCCACAACCTAATACTTGGAAATGCGAGACATCAGGAGCTTTTTCATATAACCGTTCAAAAGGAGTCTTTCCTTGGAGACGTCCAATGATCGGTGTACGGTTGTAGACATGCAAGGCATGCAACACACAAAATTCCCACCAGGACTGTGGTAAACATGCGTCGAAGCGTAAAGCCTGCCGCTTTTGTCCAATAACAGTCTCATTAAAACGTTCGGCACGGACCATTTTGCTGTGGTGTATGCGGTACGCTTTGTAGAATTTTAATTCCCTGGTCTAATAAGACCTGATCGAATTCCTTTGATTTAAATTCTCCCCCTTCATCCGACATCCATTCTTTAATGACGGCATTGTGTTGGGTTTTAACCATGGCGATAAAGTTCCGCAAAGCCGTGATAGCATCGCTTTTGGCGCGGAGTAAAATTAACCAGCCATGGGAAGAATGATCGTCGAAAAACGTCATGAAGTACTTAAAGCGGTGATAAGATTCAACCGGAAAAGACTTCAGATCTGAATGGATTCGCTCGAAGGCTCTTGAAGCTCGAGAGCCAGAAGGAGGAAACGACTTTGATTTCATTTTTCCTTCAGCGCATCCAGAGCAAAATATGCTCAGTGTGGGAATCGAAGATTCTGAGGGAACTTAATGGTGTTCTCCTTTGCTTTTTCAAGCACTCGCTTAGACGGATGTCCGAAGCGTTTATGCCATAGTTCGAAGTTCGATGATGAAACAAGCGAACCGGCAATTAATTCCTCAGCAGGTGAAATGCGAGTTTGTAACCAATAAATTGGGTCACCAATAGAATGAGGATGGCAAAGCATAGTCTGCTGCTCATTTCTATTCAAGAATTCGAGTTTTCGGCGACTGCCTATAACAACCGAATCTTGTAAAATTTCTCCCATAGACAAAAGTCTAATTGATAAATTCGGGATATAATATACTGGATACAAGCGCGTAGTGCGTCTTGTAAATGAACCGGTTTTGGTCTCAATGATGTGATCAAAGAATACTGATCCTTTGCCTTCGCACTTAAGCTCAGTTTGTTTAGATGCAGTATTGATCCTTGGACCATTCCGTAAAGGTTCATAATCGGCGAAATCACCCAAATTACCGGTAAAGTGCATAGAAGCACCTGAATCCATGATCCAGTCGGCAAGAATGAGATCATTCATTGGTTTCTTTCCCTTACACTTATCACACAATGCATAATGATCAGACAACGAATTTATTCTATTGAATAATTGATACAAATCGTTCGTCGATATACTACTAAATGCGGCTGTAAGATGAGCGCAATTAGAGTTTGCATTATTGTGTGCAGTGCGAGGTACTTGCCTAAGTGGGTCAAGCCCGTCTACCTCTTCCTCGGTATGACCCATGTCCTCGTCGAGATCGGTAGGGGGTACCTCCTCCACGTCGGTTCCCCAATCCAACTTCTCCTCGATTTCCTCTGAACGCGCGCGTTTCTGAGCTGGCGCGGGGAAATCTTCGAGGAGTCGCTTGGAACTGGACGCGACGACGTTCTCGAGGGCTTCGAGATTGTGCGCGAACCTGGGAGCTTCGAGACGCTCACAGAGTGCTCGAGCGTAAGCGACGTCACTATAGACAGAGTCGGAAGGTACGCTACCTTGATAGGTCTGCGGAGATCTAGTCTCGACTCTCCTGGAGGGTAACTCCATTTCGGATTAAAAGAAGCGACGAAGAGGCGCATGGGTCCGATCCGAGATGCCAAGGAGGCAATAGCCGTTGTGAGAGTGGATGATGATGGGACGGTGCTGCTGCTGCTTCTTCTTCTGTTGCTGTTTCCCAGCACGCGATCCACGCTTAAAGGGTTTACCCTTGCCGTTAGGCTTAGGGTTCTGACCCTGGCGGGATTCCCTGTAGTTAGGGTCACGCCCCTTGCGTCTGACAGCCGAAAGGCGCATAGCAGAGGCGTTATTCGCGTCACGGCGCTCAAATTCAGCAACTATAGCGTCGCAAATTTCAGTGAACTTGAGTTCATCTGTCTTCTTTTGCAAGAAGAGAGCCGGGACTGAGTCCCACCTTGCTGGGATAGCGGCAAGAAGAATAAGCGCACGTTGCAGCTGTGTAAGATCCATGCCGTTCTGCTTCAAGCGCTCGAAAATAGTGAGCAGCTCGTTGATCTCTGGCAATGGATTACCAGTTCCAGAGAGTTGGAACATCAATGCCTTTTTGAAATCGGCAAAGATAATGGCAGGACCAGGCGTACTATAGGATTTCTTGAGCTCATCAAAGGTGAGTTTAGAAGTCCCCTTGAGGTGATGCTTGAGGGACTGCTTGATGGTGAGCTCAATAGCACCTAGGGCCTGATCGTCGAGGTTGTCCCATTCGAGAATCTCCCTATCGCGAGCAGCAACTTGCTCAGCGGTGGGACCACGTTCAGCAGCCTCTAATTTGGCAGGTCGAACGTTAAATCCCTTCACCACTTGGTAGAGTCCCTTGAATCTAAGGAACGGGATGAGTTTGTCCTCCCACTGGCGGAAGTTAGACCCATCGAGGATAGGGACCTGGTTGATGGAAGAAGCGGATGATGCGTCGGAAGACATAGCGATAAAAGTTCTGATGAACATAATCAGCATTGTGTCATGACAACATAAATGCAGCCATAATGGCGCAAATTAAAAGGCGTGAAACCAATGTCCAGTATAATGGACAGGTACAACCAGTCAAGCCTGACAGCGGCTAATTACAGCGCTTATCATTGTGGCGACCGGGGCCCATAACCTGTCGAAGCATATGCCTAGCCTACCGCAGTGGCAGTGGATTGACTGAGGCTTACCTGATGAATATATCTGATGAGAGATAGAAGCGTATGCGACTTGGTAGTGTGTAAAGCACTGTCTATTCCAGTAGATACCAAACTAGTTATATAAAAAGTACAGAAGTAACCCGCATAGGAGTCCAAGTGGTACGTACAGTAAGACAAAGGAATTTCCGAGTGGTGCTCGGAGATAGAGTGGATATAATCTAATCTAAAGATAGTTTCAACACTTTGTTGGTGTATGTAGGTGACTAGAGCAGAACAAAAGCGTGAGAAAATGAAGACGTGAAAAGTGCAACAACCAGGTCTGCCGGGGCGTGGTTGTTGCACTTTTCACTTCATTTTCTCATGCTAAAACTCTGCCTGCTTCACTGCTGCTTCACTGAGGGCTGTTTCTCTCTTGTCTACTACTACTATTCAGGCAGTTATGGACTTACTCAGTGATGTGTTCAATCAACCTGTGTCTTATTTTCTCATTTTGGCTGAAATTGGTCATTACTACTTGAAATTAGGATTTAATAGCATATATATACCTATCAATCTTGTATGGGGGGTATGACTCTTCCTTAACATTGCCCCGTTTAAGGTTTCCGTTGTCTGACACAAACACATTCGGCACAAATACGGGGCATGGAAATCAGGAGGCCATTCTTAGTGAGTGCCCAGTATGCGGATAGTAATCTATTACTCACTCAAATTCAGATGAAATTGATGAAGACGCAGGTCAATCCCTATGGCATGGCAATTTTTAGCCAGTATAGCGCTGCAACCCCCTCCCTTTAGAACATTTTTGTACACACTTCCTCAAGGGCTTTGTCATTCCCCATAACTATCCCAATCAACTAATTCCAATGTCAACCAATCGCACTTCTCCCTCACAGGTTATACATATCCTTCCTCACCTGTCTGGACAAAGACTAGAGACGAATCATATGCACTCCATTGGTGCTACGTAGCATCACGCTCGGCAGACCTAGCCAGTATTCAGCAGGAACGAGAACATCAGCTCAATCTTGCTGTTCCGCCTGAGGTAGATGCTATATGGGATGTTGAGCAAGAGAAATACTCTTATCCTATCGTACCGGGCTGCATAACACCTCCTGCATCCTGGCCATTACGAACCGATATAGATAACGGTGTCGGTCTTAAAGGCTACCGTTACATTGCTGCCTATCATACGCCGTCCTCTCTAGAACTCCACTATCCTGAGGTGTGGAAGGAGCTTGCTCCTTTGGCGAGCCGATTGAAGGATCTGGCTTTTGGCCATAGAGCAACAACACCTTCTGAGGAGAGCATTCTCCCACTCTTTGCGTATGCGCAACTGAAGGAAAATGATCGTTCAAAGCGGTCTGGAGTTAAGAAGGGTACAGCCAAAACTCGAGTACAGTTCGAAGGTTCGTACAGTCTTGGCACTACGATAGAGAAAGGACACGGAATTGGAATAGTCAAGCCTGTATCGCAACTGTCTACGCCCAAGTTTGAAAAACAGCTGGCCGAGGTCTTCCAGATTCTGGCCGCCTTTTACCGCATTCTGGTTCCACTTTCAATATCGAAGTACGAATGGGAGATGTTGAAGTTTCAACTACAAGACAATAACGTCTTCACACTAGGGGGTAGGGGACCGGCAGGAGTATCGGTTCAAATGAATGTTTCCGCATCATACTATGTGTATGACGGAGCTGACTTGGGCGAGTCGATTGGGCGAGTGCAAGGGTCTCTGCATCCAGATTCTCAAGATTGTCTCACAACACCAACATTGCTGACCATCATGATACGCCTTCCGAAACGTATGTACATGCTTTATACTTGTCAAATTGTATGGTTTTGACTCAGCATAACAGATAAAAAGGCTGCGGGAGGCTCATTTCTACTCGCTCGTTACGGCATTCACATACCCTTTTCCGACATATGGTTCATCAACATAGTGTTTGATGGGAGAACTATCCATGGCGGTCGTCAGATCTCTATTAAAACTGAAGAGGCCGAGGATATGGAGAGCCTCGTGGTAAATGTTCGACTCGACGAATGGGAGACAGATCCTCTTGCCAACACTGCCCAGGAATTGTGGAATGCTGCTGCTGCAGTCAACCGCCTAGCTTTTGTTCAATATTTTCCAGACCAAGCTGTAAAGCGTACGGCCAATATTGCTCTACATGGTCCCGCCTTGTTTGGCAACTATGGAACTCATAGCCCTGCTGTCGGTCGAGTCAAGACCTTCAGTTCTGGCGGCAAACATTTGATGGGTACATTGCAGGAGTTCTATTCGACCATTGGAGTAGAGCTGGTATGGGGCTTTTTAAACAGTTTGTCGCAAGCAAACTTGACTCTTGTCGGTTTCGATGCCACGCGCCTTTTACAACAGATACAATACACCGAGTCAGGGTCCAATGGAAATCTAGAAACGACATCTCAACAAATGACGTCTCAACAGCATGCTCTCATTCTTCCTGAGTTTGACGTTCTAAATCCAGAACACAGTGCGCACGTGCATATGTGTCGGGGATGGCTGGCATGGCTGATGGCATTGCGAGAGTGTAATGCACTAGGCATTATGGCCGACGAGTTCTTCAAGAAGCAGGATCTTTTGGCCAAACAGGCAACAAGAAGCCGCTCCAGTAAGGAATGTATTGAAGCACAGAGGCCCAAGGATCACCGACAGGGTGTACTCGTTCATCGGCAGGAGACAAGTCAAGTTGTTTTGCATTTACCCAGCACGCAGATCCTGCCTACAAACGTAACGTCTGATACGGAAGATGTATTGCCCGTGCAAGTGACAGAGGGTACTTTAACAGGAAAGCGACGCAAGCGAAACTCCGAAGGGAAGGAAATTCAGCCGAAGAAGAAGCTACGCCAAAAACCAGAAGTAGTCGGAATGGTAGGGCAGGTAAGTAGGTTTTGCACATTCTGAAGCAAAGGATTCAAGCCTCTATCATTAGGAATTTGAAGAGGGTACCCGCACCTATGCTGAGTTCGAGATTGAAGCAATTATCGGACACGTGAGTTGCATTCTTGGTTTCCGTACGTCCACTGACTGGCAAACCTTAGGCATTTCATGGCGGAATGTACAAGTACTTGGTTCAGTGGAAGCATTATTCAGAAGACCACAACGAGTGGATTCCAGAGACAGATTTGAAGTGAGATTTGGGCATTCCTGAGAACTTAGGGCTATATACTGATACTATGCAATCTAGCAACGCCCAAGACCTATTGCGCGCTTACAAGAGCTGCTGGAGTCTTCATGATACGTTAACAGTCTGCGATTCAAAGCGGTACAAAAACTTTTCCAGACACTGCTTGGATAAGCTTTTTGATGCGGAAAAGCTTTCGAAAGAGCTTGACACATTCAAGAAGCTGCAGGACCGGTTCATATCCAACCGATCCTCCATTTCTGGAGGATATTCCGATCTTACAGCATTTATTACTAGCTATACTGCGATGAATGATCGTCAGTTTGCCTGGACAAGCATGCTGATTAAATCACCTCTCAGAGTCCCAACAAGTAGCGTGGAGCCAGTCGATCAAAATGACAGCCTTTGTGCTCTGGTTTTTCGCTTCCAGGATGCTCTCTCAGACCTTTCCAGATGCCAGTCCACCAGCTATACGCTTAAACTATGGGATGCTGCAGTTCGTCGCCAGGAATGCCGCTCTCTTCTCATCTTATTCGATTTCGTTGTGTTTGGAATGCCAATGCTTCTTAAAATTCTAACACAGACCTATGTCAAGGACCGAATATTCTTGAAGCAACATTACCCGGCATTTTTTCCACTGGTGGATGCTGTCATGCAAGATCTCACTGCTTTACGATCACAATGCAGGCGTCAAGGAGGTAAAGCTCCGGATGCCTCCAATATTCTCCGTCCAATTCCATCTAACCTATATGGGTTGCGCCGGGACTCTCACTTTTCAGAGGAGCCTTTGTCCCTCAAGGCGAAATGGATAGATGGTGGAGATGACGCTCTCACCAATGCTGCAAACCAGGTCCTTGAAGACGCGCTCATTGAGTTCCTTGCAATGCCTTACTTCCGGAAGTTCAGTGCCAAAGGTTCGACAAAGCCTGGAAAGAAAACAAAGTGCCAGGAAAGCGATACAAGTATCTTTGAGGACTGCTTGATACGAGGGGCAATCCTTCATGCACTTGCCGAGGGGTTGGATGATGAGTCCATATTCTTCTCCGCCAGAATTGAGACTTTCGTCTTACAAGGCGGCGTAACTGGGCTATGGAATGACGGTGTCTCAAAGATGTCAGTAAAGAGGATTGCAAAAAACATTCGGGATGATCCAGAACTGCATCTCTCACACGTTCGATTATGGGCCTTCCAGGAAGTCCCGAAGGCTTCTCGGGACGCTGCATGGGATTTGGCTTATGCATTACATAAAGGAATTACAGAGCTGATAGCTGGAAGACGAATGTCTGATGACGAGTATCAGGGAGTAGAAAGGTCTAACCCCAAGCCCAAGCAGAAGAAACCAAATGCTAAGATGCAAAAGGGAGCAGCTTTGGCAGGTTTGACTCCCGAAGCATTATGTATTGGTCGAAGCCATCTTTCCTTCGGAGCATTGGCGCTCATCCTCCAGGAAACATGGCGGGATATGAATCAAGCACCCCCCATACATGAAGAACTACATCGCTATCTCAAAGGGCTAGATATCCGCACAGGGAGGATACTTGCCTCAGGAGATCCAGATCATGCGTATCCCATACGCCAAACGAACCAGGGAAGCTTGTTATTGAATGAGCATTTGCCGAGGGAGAAATTAGTTACCAAATATGGACTGTCAAACCTGTTGTCTTGGCATGGAACGGGTCAAGGTTATAAAACATCGCGGTTCCTAGCCTTTCTTAAACAGAAGGCGGGTAGTAGGTCGTTTTGGTCGGCATCATTGAACGAATGCATCAACCATTTCTTAGCTGCCCAGATACACAATCAGGTCTTGGCATCGTCCAGACCAGATGTTCAGATATCGCCTGAGCATGAAGGTTTATCTGAGGCGCTAGAATCTCAGGGCTTTCTTCGTCTATCGAACTGTCGGGTGTATGGGCAGCCATCCAACATGCTCAAGCTTCTGCCAACACTCAAAACATTCAACTCGTGGGGTAGAACTATTCCCGCAAAATGCAGCTTTGAACAACGCATTCGAGACAAGTTTACGCCCTATTGGACCAATACAATATGCGAGAAATGGAAGGAGTTTCTCGGAGATATGTTTGATTGCAACAATATTGCCGCGTGCTCTCAAAAATCGCGACATTCCTGGTCAGAAACGATTGAGTTTGTGAATCAGCTGAAAGTGCCGGGCTTCAATAGTGGCCTCACAGCTATGCAACTGGTCAATGCGCTAGCACTGGCTGAAGTGGTCAGTTCCCCAACATTGGCAGAAATGGCACATTGGATCTGGACGCATTCGGAGCTTGGGGCATTCAAAGGGCTGAAGCTGATTGGCTTCAATATGCTTAGTGAAGATGCCGTATTAGTTGCTCTTACATGCTTTTGCAGGCATATCTGGAAAGGCTGCATACCGGAATGGAGGGAGAAATTAGGGTGCGAAGAAGATAACGTTATCGGAGCAGAACATTTTCTCTGCAAAATCTCACGTTGGACGGATAAGATCCCACATCTGAAGGAAATTGCTGAGGAACTTGAGTCGCGAGTAGGCGAACTAACACTCTCGGGCACAGGATTGGATATTCCGATTCCTGTCACGGCTTCTATGACCTTTGTGCAGGATGTTTTAAATGAGATAAGACAGTAGATCCAAAGTAGCCAGACCGGAGGGTATAATTCAAGTTCCAGTATGTATCTTATTTTATCTACAGTACTTACCATGTCCAATTCAACTTGCAACTTGCCACTGGCGGCGCGTCGTTACCAAAAAAAAAAATCCAAAACATGGTGTCCGGGGTCCCATTTCCATGTTTGTTAACTGTACCAAGGTAGATACGTCCTAACTGAGCGTGACAGTCCGGCCTTCCATAGATTCCTGTCTCTCTTATCCCCAACTTGTCGACCACCACCTCCCTCAGCAGTCAGCAGGAGATTTTCGTGATGGCTCTCACCTACTACTCTCGCCAAACTGGTCTCAGGGGTCAGAGGATAATCGAACAAGTGCGTATATCTACTTCTCATTCTTAGTCAACATTGACGTCTTGTCAGTACCAATATACCCAACTAAAGGTTCAACAAAATCGACATTGCCCCTTGAACGACATCCTCCATTACTGCCAACAAATCCGTTCTAGCGATATCCCATCACCACCAATTCACCGCCTTCCCACAGAGCTTTTGCTCGCCATTTTCTCCCTTGCCACCGACTCCTCTGCAGATAGTCTAGACCTAAAGCAAGGTCTATGGCTCTTTTCACACGTCTGCTCGTCATGGCGACACCTTGTCCTTGCGATGCCGTACCTTTGGTCTCACATTCAAATCAAGCCAGCGCCAGTGGCCCTGTCGGCTCAGCCAACACTCAATAGGGTCCAAGCTCTGGAGACATACCTCAGTCGGTCACAGAATCTACCTATCTCAGCGAAAGTTACCCTCAAAGGAGATTCAGACCTTCCCCTTCTTCATACCCTCATGGCCCACTCCCAGCGGTGGCGTGTCTTCAAGGCGTGTATGCCAGCCATCTTTTACCACGATCTGTCGCCTATCAAATATTCTCTCCCCCTCCTCGAGCACATCTCTCTCTCTCTTCCACATGCGTTATCTTCACGCGTTTCTACGGGAATTCGCATTGACGCGTTCGGTCATGCGCCTGTACTTCAGCTAGTAGACACGCCAAATTGGCATTTCGACTTGGCAAATTCGCTGGACGTTCCTTGGGAACAAGTACGCCACTTCAGGAGCCGGTGTGCTGCGGGATTGTCAGGGATTCTGGAGCGCATGGTGAATGTTGAGGAGATCGAGGTTGAAGGATTTCCGTTCGACTCCTATACCTCAGGAGAGTCAAGCCTCGAGAATGGCAAGAAGATCGGCCTACCACGTCTTCGCCGCCTCCGCACTCGGATCGACTGCACACCGATTTTCGAACACTGCTACATGCCAGCGTTGGAGGAGCTGGCGCTGACCCATACGAGGTACATGACCGATTGCCCTTTGCTTAAGCGATGGTCCTCCCTCGACAGGCTCGAAGAGAATAGTGATATCCCCCGGCCATCATCGTTGCACAAGATACATATTTCTCATCTGACCACCGGCCTCGCCGACGTTTTACTGGAATTCCTTCTATCGCAGACGGCTACTGGTATCGAAGAATTAGCCCTGGGTACATGGGCTGTGGGAGGGCTCGAGAAGATTTTGACGTTGCTTGCTTCGCCTTTCGGCGGGTGTTGTCACTGCTCGCATGCTTACTGTGCACCAAAAGTGTTACCAGATTTGCATATTCTTAAACTTGAAGGCAATTTGATGGATGGCGGAATGTTTGGTAGACTCGGGGAGATCCGGCAGAATCTGCGAGTAAAGGCGAAGTGGTTCCAGGAATACCCAAACTTGGAGGATATTAGATTTCATTCACCTAGATTAGATTTCTCGGATGTATAGCAGTCAGGTCTTACCCACGTCAAATATATACCAAATGCTCAATATTCCCTAGATAGTTCGGCACACAACCTCTCAGTGTCCGAAGACAATGGATAATTTCCGGTTGCATTGCGCTAGGTTCCCGAAGTAGCAGGGTGGTAGAAGTACTGGGCTCGTCTGATAGGATGTAGCGCACTAAGAACAAGGAAATCGCATCGAGGATAACTGATATCGGATTCGACAAGGGTATGAAGTACGAATACACTATTTTTACATTGTCAGCAGACCGT
This sequence comes from Paramarasmius palmivorus, assembly GCA_037176845.1. Lineage (NCBI taxonomy): Eukaryota > Fungi > Basidiomycota > Agaricomycetes > Agaricales > Marasmiaceae > Paramarasmius > Paramarasmius palmivorus. The sequence goes on along the minus strand of JAYKXP010000055.1, from coordinate 219,786 downwards.
GGGTAGCTAGGCTTTTACACAGTGTTCCATCGCACCCCTTCAACCTTCCTGATTCCCTCCTGTGCTTGAGCATTGCTCCTTGCTCTTGCACGCACCGTAACATCTGAAGGACCCTTAGTTTTTCCAAAGCGAGAAGTCACCATTCCCATCAACATTGCCTCACCCTCAATTGATGCGGAAGAACGAACAGTAAGCTCCTCCAACTTGGGGAGTAGACATCTCTGTTCATTGGATGGAGCAGTGAGCAACGAACACACTGCGTGTATACCCTCCGATACATCCCAATTCAACCCTCTGATATCTGAAGCGCCGGGGGCGCTGAACAGGTCTCTGAGTGGTGCCGTCATCGTTTGTGCAGATGATTGGAATCGGCCGGTGAGGGTTAAGTGTTGCAAAGAAAGGGGTTCGGACCGAAGGAACTGTGTAACAAGCAAGATATCCTCCGAGGACATCAGCTTAACATTCAGTTGTTTCAATTGAGGAAGCGATGCCTGTCTGAGCGGATCTGGTGAGGGTATCGATAGGCTCTCGAGTCGGTCATGGCGCAACTCGCCCAGAGTGCCACATCGACAGGAGATGATGCATTCTTCCAAGTCGCTTGCGGCAAGCAGATTGGGACGGCATCCGTGGTATGAACGAAGCTGACCCCAAGGCAACTCCAACATTGGATGCGAACCTTCCAAATGTGTACCACTGAGTTTAATATGAGAAAGAGAAGGGGCCGAAAGGAAGACGTCGTTTGGTTCCATGTGGTCATTTTGAGGCTCATGGTGGATGTAGAGTTCGAGGCTCTTTAGAGATGCCAAACGGCCTCGCATGGGCTCAAAAAGCGCTAGTTCGTCGGAGAATAAGCCATGCACGGAGATGAATTCCAGGCGCTCGGCATGGGGCAATAGCCGGCTGAGGTATCGTTGAAGGGCTTTGGAGGATGTAGGAGATTGATCGACCAGCGCTAGCCTGATAGACCGTTTGATGGAAACATGGAGCGGGCGGTTATATGAACGGGTGAGATACGCGTCCAAGATCTCCATAGAGCTGTCATTCTTCGACGCAGACTGGTCGACATCGATTTCGATATTCGACCAAATCCAGGGTATGTTGCACACTACACTGCGCCAACGTGCAGAGACGTGCGCGAGAGTCCAGATTTCTGGCATGGAATGCAGGGAAATGGGAGTAGAGTTGGTGGTATACGAGAAGATCTGAGTTATGAGCTCAGTGGGTAGTGTGTCGAACGGTGATTTGTTAGACACTGAGGGTGACGTAGAAGTGTAGAGGACGTCATCGAGACCGATGAGACTCGGATGTAAGATATCGCTCATTGGTATTCTGATAGTGAATAATTAAAACATGCCACAAGAAGCAAGGTGATAAACTTACCTTGCGGGTAGTATATGGTAGCTGAGATTGGTCGAAGCGAATAATGGCTTTCAATAGCTAAGATGTAATCAGTATCTGTATCTGAACGGCTTTGATGGACGGGAACTTACTATCAGCGGTAGCGGAGTAATTCAGAGAGGTGCGTCTCTCTCTCAAGGAGACCTAGGTTTATATATCCAGACGAAGGCATACGACACATGACAATATTACCTTCGCCAAGCTTGTATCCCTCCCCACAAATCTTTATTGGACCTGTAACGTTATCACCCGACAGCGCGACAGTGGGAATTGACACTTTGCCCAAATGAAGGCCGGAAGATGTCCTCGGTAACTGAACCGAGTCTTGGCGGCTGTGTAAGAATACAACCACGGGAGGGACATGAATTCTATCTCGGGAGTGAAGTGGGTCTCGTCAAAAAAGTGGGTTGCCCAGTGTCGGTGAATCCTGCCTATTGGCTTGACGAACAGGGCCGTACTGCTGTTGAACCTGAACAAATATCCAAAAGCCAAGGAGAAAATAGACCTTGAACAGGAACTAATGCCGATAGCGAGAGTTAGACATGGAAGATGCAGAGTCAAGCGGGGAACTTACACATCCAAACATCCAAACAGACATGTGCTATCTTCGAAAACAGTGCCCACTATCCGACCAATGCTCAGGAGACTGTCCATGGCGGCCGCGACTGGATGAGTAAGAAAGGGTCGGATAGGCTTGCGGGTGACGAATTAGCTACTAGCACACAGGAATAACTTGGAAGTATCATGACGAGCATGGGAGCTGTTCCTAAGTAGAACATCAACGTGATACTGATGACCGTTCCTCCGCCAGAAGCTATTTGTGCCACCGCGCTATAATTGCCTGTGCGACTCCACGCACGAACCCTGACCAAGTGGCCGAAAAAGGAAATATGGATTCCATCCGGGGAGTCGCCAAGCGATGGCGCGTAATACGATATCGCCGAATCACTACACATGAAAACCACGATGCCTTCGCTTGGCGCAACAAGGTGCTATTTGCTGTTCATACGCATAGAAGAGGTGGATAGCAGTGTCGTGTGAGCTTTGGGGACAAGCCATCTACCGGTAAGACAGAAATAGCACATTCAGGAATGCATCGTTATGTTATCCGTCATACTTCAGAGTTCAAGGCTAGCCATTTGTAAAAAGTGGCCGCCACAGGAACATTACTAGATGCAGGGTCATGTCCTTGAAAGTGTCCTTCTAGTCCCTTCCCGAACTGAAATACCTGTAGAACGATATACCGCAGTGGCAAGACCGACCCAGGAGCGGACACGTTCGAAAGAGTCGTGACTCGGTTTCCATCCGAGATGCTGGTGACAAAGCTTCTGCATGCCGAATATGTACCGACCCCTTCGTGGGTTTCGCATATGCTTGCGTGGAGTAGACACACTTCGGAGCTTCTGGGCTGTAACCGAAGATTCGTTCCTATGAGGTAGATGTATGTATGATGCAGTAAAGAACATCGTTATCGAAAAGGTGGTGCCCGAAGGCCGAAGGGCCCATGTTCGCCGCAGAAACTGATGGAAAGCACAAGTAAAAGTAAAAGTAGCAACTGCGGATCGTGAATCGTGATTTATCATCAACGATGTTGCGGGAAGGAATGATGTTGTGCCAAAGCTGCGAAATTGATAGCACGGGACCGGCGACATGTGATGTTGCACAGGTCGGTGCGACGGGTGTCATGATGAAAGCCGTGCTGAAATATTCCAGCCACTAAGGTTTAGACATAAAGGTGTGGCTGCACCTGACCAGGCAAATCAAGAGATGCCCCTACGGCTTGTTCCGAGCGATACTCCTGGTATCGTCAGGTGCATGAAGCGACTGCACGCCTCAATTGAACCGTGGGCGGCGAAATGAGCTTGCCCTCCTAGCCGAGAGCACATAAAGCCACGGAGGTGACGACTAGATGCCGAATGGAGGTGTTATTGCTGGACCCTATCGGTATAAAGTGGGTACCCGCCATGGGCGTCGGGCATTGCAGAAATCTAGCGACGGACATAATTCGTCTAATTCCCGATGCTGGCAATATCCTTCCACCAAAGATATCTGGGCCGTATACAACGAATTCCAGGTATGCGCATCCGAATCCAGCCCAGTGGCAATGATCTTGAAGATGGCAAGGGATGGGGGGTTGCGCAAAGACGCATAGTTGGGATTGTGAGATGCAGGAACAGTAAGTTCGTATCCTGCATGTCCTGAAGCACAAAACAAAGACGCTCCCCGAGGAACACTTGCAATTCGTTTGAGATATCGTCATCAAAGAGCTCCTCGGAATACAATCCCAAGTCCGAACGACACTGCGAATTCACTATCGCCATCATGTCGAGGAGTTTAAGGTGGGGACATGCACAAGTGGGGAACCGGACATAAACGCGTCTTTCGCCGACTCGCGTCCCAGTTTGAGGCCAAACCACTACGCCTCTGTAATCCAGGAGCACAGACGTTGTATGGCATGGCCAACGGGGAACGGATAAGAAGTTGATTCTGGAGAATCGATTGCAAGTGAAAGCGAAATGTGGTTTGACGCCAAGATGGCCCCTACATTCTCCGTGCAGGACATCTGGAAGACGATGGTCTTCAGTTATCGAGCCGCGGATATTGGACAGTGGGCGTTGAACAAATGTCTTCGCCTGCTCGAGCGAGGAGATAAAGGGTAAGCCTTCGTTATCGCGTCGGTATGATGGCGGGATATGTGGCGCTAGATGTATATGTTCACGAGAGATGGCAGCTAGAGCTGATACAAAATGAATAGCCCACAGGGAGGGGCAACGCGCTGCGATGCATCGATGATGCAGAGTCGAAAGCTGATAATCCAACGTTTCGGATGATGTTGGATTCCAATGTCAAGCACTTGTCGATTTCAAGACAAGAGTCCGAGGCCATTGCCAACATTCCTTCGGGAAAACAAGTGGGTTCCGAAAATCTAGGAATGAAACTAGCTTGTGAGTTAAGAAGATTGCTACTTAAGTTGACGGTAAAAGCTCACTAGATGGCTGAACCATCCGCCCTCATACTTTTCAGTTGTCGTTCTTTCTCCTGACCTTTGACTGAAAGCAGATCAGCCTACCAACTCTTGAATCCAGAGAAGTGACAGAACACACCCAGCCTAGCGTCCTGATAGCTAGTCAAGTAGTCGGGGTGAGTCCCAAGATCCATGACCGGGTTTCCTGATGAGTTCCTGCAGGAAATTCTCAACCTGCTCCCGATGCATAAAAACGGCCAGCTTACATGAAGTAGCCTCTTTCTCTCTGTATTCTTGCTTCTAATCGGCATCGATTCGACAGTGATACCACGAGACAGTACAAGTGGCCTGAATATCGCGAGTTCCTCGAGGGCAGAAGGGGAACATGGTCGTTTGCAGCGGAGTTTGGGGTTGCGGGTGAAGTTCCCACGGTCTAATGGCAGCTCGAAGGTTGTTGATGTACAGTGAGCTGTTTGTTCAAGCTTCAAGGTTCCACGTTGAATACAACAGATAGGCGACTACAGATAATACACCGGAGACTGCTAAAGACACCGATATTTCAAGAGCGAATATCCTAATCTGACCCATAATCCAAGTCCGCTCCAGACCCAATGCCTTTGGATAACCAGAACGATCTCTTCTTGTCATTTGACTGCGAGGGAGGCTTTTTTGACTGCGTCTGCTCTTCCTCATTAAGAGCATAGTGAGCCTCCTCGTTCAACGTCACACTAGCATCGTCATCTGAATCAGAGCCGACATAGTAGAGAGGTTGACTTCGAGTTCCAGAACCCTGCCCACGCTTCTTCCCAATAGCATATCGCCCTTCTTCCTCCTCGTCTTCGTTGTCTCTATCTTTGCGTTTGCCGGAGCCATTAGCACGACTGTTTTTACGACCATTGGCAGGAGCCGATTTGGAGCCGAGATACGTGACTTCCTCGTCCTCTGACTCATCCTGATCCTCAGAAGAATCAGAGTCGATGATATAAGGCTTCTTAGCCACCCCGTTCACCGGTTTTTCTGAAGGAGAAGGATCTGGTGGAGCCATAACCACAGTTGGTCTCGGAGCGACACCAAGCATTCGATGTAGCGTTCGTTTGTCGTATACTTCTTGCACAATTCTTCTGTGATTTATGATCTGCATCACATACCGATAAGAGTTAGGCCCTGAAAGTAAACAGCGCACACTCACGTTCATGCCAACATCTAGGATACTACCCAAAACACTCAGCTCGCCCGAATCCCTGCCCCTTCTAAAGCTGATTGTGCGCCCATCTAACTGAGAGCGCAAGATATCCGCCTTGAGATAGATAGTGCTCAAAAGGATCTCATATGCTCCAGCAAAGGTCGCCTTGACCTTTGGGAAGTTATATGAGCCTGACGATATATCATTTGCTATGAGACGTATTGTGAGTAGGGGTTCACGAAGGCGAAATACGAAGACACAGACAAGCATCAGCCGGATCCTCTACACTCAGTAAGCCCTTCTTCCACTCCACCTGCCAGCCTCGCCTTCTCTTGGAATAATACCTTCCACCGTCCCGTAGGCTGACACCTACTTCTGCAAAATTGAAATATCTAGTCAAGCCAATCAGCGCAATGAAGCGAACAGCAAAGTTAAACACTGACTTGCCGTATAGTTCGAAAAATTCCACAACCAAGACACCCAAGTTCCGATCTGGATCTATTTCTCCTCTCCTAATCTTGGGATGCATTTGCAAGAAAGATACCACGAGGCATGTGATAGAATACGATGAAAGGCCGCCTGTGTAGACCTCATTCATGCTCCTCTGGGAAAGGTATTGTTTGGTGAGGAGTATGAGAGCCCGTAAAGCTACTGAGCCCTCCAAATTGGCCGTGGAATCGCCGACTAGTAACATGTCCTTGAGAAAGCCACCGACTATCTTCGCGCCGCCTAAACCACCAGGCTGGTTGAAAGATATATCCACAGGTATACCGCCCAACTCGACCCGAGTGACAAACTTGACAATAGGAACACGAGCTTTTGCGACGACCTGAATTTGGTCTGCAATTCCTGCTCGACGTATCACATCAGCTATTGTTCTAAGAACGCTTTGGGGCGAGGAGACGGAGAAGTGCGATTGTATGGTCGGCGAGAGAACAACAATGTCGATGTCTCCCGTAGGCAGATATAGTTTTGTGGCGTATGAACCAAATGGGTAGATTTCCGCATCACGATACCGAGTCTTGATGGAAGAAGAGATGAGCTGCACTAAAAGTGAGCGTATCTCGTCCTCGACAGGAGATGGGGATATATATGTGGCGAACGCAGACATTTCCCTGTGCAACCTTTTTTTTACTCGTTCAGTGATCGATACATGAAGACTAAGAATAAGAAAACTTACACCTCAGAGATATTCTTACATCCTTCGAAGCTTAGTCCATCCAGCCAAGGGTATTGTTTATTCTCGTGTCCATACGTCGGTGGACGGTCACGATCATGGTATCTGTCTCTGCCCCGTTCTCGACTCCGTTCTCTAGGCTTTCCGCGATCCCATTCACGTTCTCGGTCTACAGAATTATCAGTAAAGCAGCCAGGTCAAATTTCAGATAGATACCTTTTCCTTTCCTGTCCCTTTCTCGTTCCCTGCTACGGCTTCTACTCCTGCTTCTTCTGCGTCGTTCTCTGCTTCTGCTCCTCCTACGACGTTCCCGTATATCCTCAGCAGCATTATCCTCCTCTTCTTTCTCATCATCAAAGTCACCCAATGCTATGAAATCCGCACCCATCTCTGCATCCCCAGTATCAAGTTTCCTCCTTTTATTTGAATCTTCGTCACTCCTGCTCTTCTTCTTCTTCCGCTTCCTGCGCTCCCGTCTACTCTCGACCTCGCCTTCTTCGGGCTCCTCACTGTGGTCTTGGCCATTTATATGGATAGCCGGCTCAGGCGTGGACCCGCTGTTCGGAGTTGTGACTGCGGATGATTTAGACCGTTTTTTGCGTCGTTTCTTGAGGAGGAGAATCGGACTTTTCGTGTTTCGAATTAGATTTTGAGCTCTCGGGTAATCTTGAAGGCCCTGCGGTCGGCTGGTCGGAGTCCATGATGGAGGTCGAGGTTGAAGAAAATTGGCGTTAGTATCACGTTGCTCAACCCCGAATAGATATCTATCTATCTTGACCCTCAACATCTCCGATGCATTTACTATTTGCGTATGGAAAACCCCAGCTATGGTACTTATCTATACTAACATCAACGCAGAGATGAATACCAAAAACATGAATCAAGAAACAAGAAGTGTGGAGGAACACGAGTGCAACGTTTCGACATGGCAAGGATTAAAGAGGACTGCTCAGATCGCTCGTTATTACTTCAAGACGCAGGAAGATTTGTATCCGTTGGATCTGAAGTTTCAAGGCCAGAGAAGAAAGCAAATCTAGACACTCCCGTCGCCCTAGAAATGACAACAACGGGTGTGCTGTCCGTGGTACCACAAGTCACGTCCAGGGATGAATCCAGCTCGCGAATCTCAGCCGGCGAAAGGAACTGAACCTTTGGTTTTGGGGAATCACAATCTACCACCAAAATGTCTGTAGAGGCATCGCGTTTGCGCAGGTCCTCCGTACAATCGTCATCTGGTCTCGGAGTTGGTGGTGTGTCCAGAACAGAAGGAATTCAGGATCCGCGTAAAGTGGTGCAATTTTGCCACCTTCCCAAGTGATACTGATAAGCATAGAAAGCACCCATAAAGTAGAACAAGAACACACCCTTTCGGTCTTTCATCACAGGTTTGCATAGATCTCTATGTCCCGTCTTCCAGTCCAATTTTTGACACCTTTTACTGCAGTATATATTCGCGAGGCATCCCGAGCAAATCTTTGTGTGCCGGTCGGGCGCTGGCGAGCTGGTGCACTGTTGATCCCAAACCTGTGAGCATCAACGCTAATCACTGGGCGTTTCAAACACTCACCGAATCTCGAGAACAGGTGCTAGTAGCCGTCTCAGAGGCTTCGTTCTTCCGAAGATCCATTAGTTCTCGAACACGACATACTCGTTCGTAAAGCAGCTTCCAATGACCCTCGAGAGCTCTCGAAGTCACCGTCCTCCTCGAGAAATAACGGTGCAGTTTCATGAGAATAGACGGGACTATAACGTGTGGGACCAGGCTGTCTATGAGTTTTGCAAACTCATCCCTGATGTGCTTCGCTTCCGTCCGTGCATGGTACGAGGCAGTCAAGAAGAATTCGGATGCGCGCATAACAGGCAGAAGCTTCTCATCTAGGGCCTGGAGGACCCAACCCGAGCTATTGGGTTTTGAGAAAACCTGCCGGAGATATCGTGCTGAGACCTCGAGTATTTCGCCCTTTCGGTCGACGTTTTCGGATCTGGCGTGTTTGCAACTCCCTGGGGAGGCGACGCGATACATGATCGCAGTAATCCACTTCACCGCGTCGTGTGCCAGAAAGGCACTCGGTGCGCATCTTTCGAGGATACATGAAAGCTTTCATGCACCCGAAAAGAATACAGTGGGAATAGCACGATGCTTGCAAGAGGTTGATCATCCGTTTGACCATGTTGCTAACAATATTTCGGATATCGTAGCAGTCATCGAGAAGGTCCTCTGAAAGGTTGCTCAAATGCGGGGATCCTGTCGTGCAGTGACGCGCCTGGTTGATAACGTCCATGACATCCACAATGGGCTGTATATCCAATTTGTGGCGGTCCATCACGAACAGAAGAGTCTCAGCGATGGCGGGCTTTAACTCTCGTTCAGAGCGAATGAATTTCTGAATTTCTGGCTTGGATGGATGTAGTAAGAGGAATCCTATGACACTGAAACAGCTTGCTAATGGTTGTTCTCAGTCCGGCCCATATCCGTTCGCCGTCGTCGAAGACATCTCCTGGAAAGAGATAGGTGGATAATATTTCCTTTATCCAGCTCCATATGTAGTACCACGATGTTTTCGCATCGGCTGGTGCTAGTCGAATGTCAACAAGGCGTTTATTGAGACCGTCACTGCCAACGAGGCAGTCCCCAAGCGCACCGAGGGCGCGAAGTGCATTAATGTAGCGAATGGACACTATATCTTGATCCTCGTTGGTTTTCGACAAGGAAGGCGGTTCGAGGGAGAGCGCAAGATATATGGACGAAGGTATGCGAGTGATGGGGTGTTTCAACTGGGTGAAGTCCATCTCCCCGCGTTGGCGTGACGAACTTGGTTTCTCTACTCGCCAGGTTGGCCTAAAAGTTATCGAATATATAAAGAGGTCGATATACGTGAGGCAAATGGCTTACATGGTATGATATAGACGCAGGCTGGTTCGAGAAGGGAGTAGAGCGATTACAAGACGCAACTCAACGCTGTTCTGAGAAGCTCCAACATCAGACAGAACCCGAACATGTCGGGCACTAGAGATAGATCTTCGAAAGCAGACGATGGCTTTCCTTTCGTAGCTGGGGCTTTACTCAATCAAGTAAAGCGCGGAACATCGATGTGCCATGCGCCTGAGGGTGTCTGGGGTACCCAGAATTTGACTCTGACCACCTTGGTCGTTGCGAAATGGTTGTGAAAGGATCAGCCTGCGCATTTACAGAAAAGTAAGGAGGTTTGTTGCAACTGGAGTGTTCTACTAGTACAAAGCGGCATCTCTGGTAAGGCAGAAACGTTTGTAGCTTAAGAAAAACAAAGTCATTAATGATGTAAAATCTCAAGAATTAGGAAGCAGACATACCTTTTTCTATCCCCTGGACCCTGCATTTCTCATCACTTCCACTTCTCCCGATCCATCCATATACCGTGTTTCCCTACATATTCCTATGATCACAGTCAAGTTATCCCAGTGCTCCCACCTGCTAGGACTACGCAAAGTGGAAGACCGTATGTCAAGCGCTGTGGTCCTGCAAAGTCCCAGTTACTCATCCAATATGTCGTTTCTCCATTGTAGAATAGGCGAGCAAAAGGATTGTTCAGAGTAGCGCGAGATGATACCAAGTAAAGACAAAGCATGTGGAATCCATGGCCGACGTCAACAACGACGTTAGAAGAAAAGAGTTGTCGCGGCAATAGATATCTATCTCTGTTCCATCTAAAAGGGCTGGAACACTCGACTTCATTTGTACATACTACACACATGCCATTGACATCAACAACGTTAAGACATATTACGGCTCAGCAATGGCTACACCCGTGGCAACTGCAGCAGGGAAGACAGGGTTACTCCCAGAAATACTGAAAGGCTGCACTCTCGTCGTCCTCACATCACCACACCCTTGACCCGGCGCAGACTTGCCGTGATACGCAAAGTACCAGCTATCTCCCTTTTGAAACATAAAGCTGAAAGAAAGGTCAACTGAAGACTGCATTGACGATATGGGAAGAATGTAACGTACTGATGACCAGGACCATAAACACCAGCACTGGTGTTCTTGGTGAATACCGGAGAGGATCCCTAGATACAGAGCAGTGAGCTGGTGATACACAAAAAAGGATGAGGATGCCAAACCTTAGTCCAACTACTAGCCACCATGGGGTCAGCACCCGAACTAAGAGTCAGCAAGCCGAGCGCCTAAAGATTTCGGGGGTCAGCTATCGGAACAAAGGAGAACAAAGGAAGACCTACGTAGTCATCGGTAGAGCAATGGGATGCCGAGTACACAATCTGTATACAGCTTGAGTGAGACTTCGAAGGGATGCAGCAAGCACTGACATGAGTTACTCCATTAACTGTGATGACCTCTGAGAATGGTATGAGCTGGGAAGCAACCAAAGGGTAGACTGGTTCGACTTACCAGGACCCTCTTGCACAGGGGTAGCGGCGGTTTCCTATGAAACAGATAAATATCGAGCACGCATCCTTTACAAGACGAAATGTATACCCAGCTGAAAGTCGGGCAGCTGATCTCGACCGCATTCCCACTCAACGTCGTCGGATTGCTCATCTTCACGATATATGTACACTGGGTCCATGGCGAGTTGGTCTTGAGTCCCGAGAACACAAAGTATAGCTGATTATTGAGTTGCAAAATGCTTCCATCGACAGCCCATTTGTCGAAGTTGGCCGGAATGAGCGAATTGACGTAGGTGTAAGTCCCAACAGTAGGGTCGTTAGGGTTGGTGCCTCCGCGAAGGACATGCAGACGATGGGTGTTATCGTCACGGTTGCCGGCAACTGCGTAGTATCTAGGGTTGATTGTTCGTTAACAAGAGATGTGTGTGTGTGATGTTAAGCTTACATGTACCAGTTACCATTCAGGAACCTGATCATGGAATGATAGTTGCGGTAAAGATCATCGAAAGAAGACTCGAAGTACTGACCAGAATTCGGGAGCCCTTTGAAGCAGTAGTGAAGCTCAGTCCTCCCAAGAAGTAAACCTGACACTGACCAGAAATTGAAGTTTCTACCAGCTGTGGAATCCGTGAACAAGACTTGCAAGGGTGCGCTCTTCAGTCCTTCCACGGTAGCCGACGTTTTAATTGCAATATTTGTGCCTTGTGTCGAGGTAAGGAAGTATTTGCCATTGATATAACGCATGCATGGGTCTGCTCCCTGTGAAGGCGTCAAATGTGTGAGCAAGAGGACAATGTGATCATGGATACCTTCTGCTGATTCAAAGGGTTGCTGTATGTTCCTGCCCGAGACGAAAGTGTCACATTGGTATAGCCTTCGTGTTCGGGTAATCCGAGTGCGAAAGCCGAAACGACGAAAGTAAACAAAACCAAGAGAGCAGATACCATAGTGCCAGAGGAAAGGTGACGATCGACCTTCGCACCATTTCCATGCAAGGTTTTATGTGAAGGCTACCCGCCTGCCGTGGTGCGGACCGGGAAGGCAGGTGATTCCGTCATTAGGATGCACGGGAAGGTGTTAACTCGGATGACTTCACGGTTTCGCATTTCGGTGAAAAGTTTATAGGGTTACGTCCTTGAGCGTCCATGCGATGAAGCAACACGAAAGTGTGGTACGGAAGCTCCAATGGTCATTGGGTCGACATTGGAATGATGGGTACCAAGCAGCTGAATTGCGAACTGATGTTCTCGAGGAAGTAAAGATATCTTGATCAATCAAACAACTGCGATTGACGAAACCAGTGATGTCTGTGTTCCGACGAAGGTAATAACCCTTTAGAAGGTGATATGAAAAGTCATTAACGATTCTAATCAACATAAGGAGGCCACACGTACTCTCTGTGACTTGCTACGCCGAGTCGCAATGAATATTCTCTTTGGCCGAACACCTATGAGCTCTGAGCTGTCAAAACCAGGGACGTAACACGAAGAAGAGACAGAGTGCGGTGAAGAGTGAGCGTGTGTACAAAATTCCTCTTGTAGTATCTGACTCAGCGCTCAGCCTGAAGCGAACCGCGTGACCCTCGTCGTCGAATCTCAACCTAAGCCTTCCCCACCAAAGTAGATGAAACGAAAGCAAAAGAAAGCAGTGAGTTGTATGACTTTATACTCGACGCGAGCTGAAACTGTTAACACAGGTTTCGGATTTAAGTAGCGTTGAAAATGAACGAAGATCCCCGTGTCTACCCCCCGAAATTCTGAAGGTCATCTTCGAGGACTTTCTTATCTATCCAGACTTCCTCATCGATATGCACCATGCAGCCTGGCGACCCCCATCGCACAGGGAGAACGCGAAGATGAAAACATCAATTATAGCCGTTTGTCGCGATTGGTACCATGCAGGAATACATCTTCTCTACAAAGAGGCGTCGCTTTGGCACCTTGCAGAGCTTGGTATGCTCACTCGTACCTTGCGGGAGTCTCCTCGCCCATTGAGGCGCATTGTGACAGGGCTATATATTGCATGTGTGGTGCCCTGCGTGGACGAATTGGACATGATGTTATTTCACACATTATATTCCATCATTCGCCTCTGTCCCAATCTTCGCAGGTTGAGTTTCGTCCCAAATCCTGACCAAGAAGAAGTGGTCAAACTCCCTGCACTGGTCGACATCTTGACGCAACCCGGACAGATGGACCAAAAAATCTCCACAAGCCTCACAGACCTTAGGTTAGGTGGCCACTGTTTCCAAGAGTGGGGTTTTGAACCGTTCATCCCGTTGCTGTCACCAACCGTGGAGACCTTGACCCTCAACAATGTAGGGATGGATGTACATACTCCTCCAGCTCCTCCCCTCACATGGCCCAAACTCGAATGGCTTCGATGCTTCACCAACGATTTTCGCGAGGGGATATCACCAGTCCAATGCTCGATGGTCTGGGCCATGCCGAGCTTGAAGCGTCTGTCACATATATCACCTATTCCGGTCACTCCAAGTCCCTTGCTGGACAAGTGTGGTGCAGGGCTGGAATACCTCAACATTTACTCCGATGCTCACAGCTTGCAGGCCTACCTTGATAAGACGCCCAAGCTGAAGCATCTCGTTTTGCAGCGTCATTACGAAGGGTTCCAGGGCTTCATCTCACATCCAACGCTGCAGTCCTTGATGTTTGGTCGCAGCAACCGCTAAACACTAATTGGAACACTCGCAATGAGCATAACGTTGTCAGAGACTTCATCAGGCGATCCAATCTCCCCAATTTCAAGGAATTCCGTATTTTCGATAGTACGCTCCTCATGTCGAAATACGACAGCGACTTGCCCGCATTTGTCAATTCGATATGTTTTCCTCGGTCGAAGGCACGTCAGTCGCTCGGTTTCGATTCTTTGGGATAGATATCGTGCATGATGGCGATTACGTTGTCCATGCATTTAGTATCAGACACTTGAACGCGTCTGGCATCCCAATGCAGTACGATTCTCCAGACCAGGATGAGGAGGAAGACGGAGATTACAAGTCTTCCGAGGATCCTCATGATCAAAGCAGCGACTCGGAATCAGAATACGAGGATGGGCCCAGGGATTTTCCAAGAGGTTGTTTCCTACCCAGATATCCGTGTGAGTATTCGGGTATCTATTGTAATAGTGCTATGTCCTCCTGTAGTAGCCGTACAATAGTGTTGGTGTATCGTGTCAGTTTTACTGTGTTTCGTCACATGATCGTTTCAGGCGAGCAAGGAACCGGAGTGACTGTCACTGTCAGCACAATTACACCATTCCATCTCTTCTCCTTCCACCAATACCCTTCCCGTTCCTCTTTGAAATTGATCCCAATATTTTATCCGCTCGCGAGGAATGATGACGGTCAAGGACAAAAGACCCATGAAGACGGCGAGACTTGCCCACGAATTTTTCCTCTTTGCCCTGGAGCTATAGTCATGGTCAAAAGGTTATGGGTCCTTGCGGCCTTTCTCGAGGTCATCTCTGCAGCGTCTTCACCTTCGGTTCAAGATGCAAGATCCGGCGTAACGTACCACGGAATCGCCTCCAACGGCGTTGAACAGTTTCTCAACATACCTTACGGAACGATTCCAAAACGATTTTCGAACCCAGAGGCCTACGTGTTTGCGGAGGTACTAAGGATTACGATGCTAGCATTTCAGGCCCTGCTTGTCCGCAACCCGTGCAGCAAAGTTTTCTCCTTTCAGACCCCTGCTTCGAACCAGAGTGAAGACTGTTTGAGGTTGAAGGTTGTAAGGCCAGAGGGTGTTACAGAGGGTGCTAAATTGCCAGTAATGGTTTGGATCTATGGAGGTATATTCTTGAACGCTTTCTGTTTGGATACTGAGCTAAATGATATGGTAATCTAGGCAGTCTTTTCAATGGACACATCAACGATGAGACATACAACCCGGACGGTTTGATTCAGTATTCCATGCAAAATGGGAACCCCGTTCTCTTCGTAGCAATGAATTATCGTTTAAACAGTGAGGCACGATCATGACCTATCCATTTGTCTACTCATACCGGTTCGATTAGTTTTTGGCTTCGCAGTATCCGACGACCTCAAGGCCGAGGGTTCGCTCAACGTCGGGCTCAAGGATCAAAGACTGGCGCTGGAATGGGTACAAGAACACATCGCCTCCTTCGGAGGTGATGCTTCCCGGGTGACGATCTTCGGACAAAGCTCTGGAGGTACGCAGCTCTTCGTGATACGGGTGCTATACTTCGCTGACGACAAATCTCAGCCTTTAGCGTAACCCTTCAGCTTCTCGCCTATGGCGGTAATGACACTGCCCCCTTCCACGTTGCCATCATGCAATCCGAGACCATCGAACCCTTGATTACCAGCACCGTCTCGCAAGATACATTCAACGCAGTCGCAAAGCTGGCCAACTGTACACAGGATACCATGTCCTGTATGCGTGCATTGCCATACGAAACTCTTCTCAACTTCACTATCACCCAACAAACCTCAGGCGGTGTATACCTTCCCGTAGTCGACGGAGATTTCCTTCCCCAGGTGCCATCTATGATGGTAAAGCAGGGCATGTTCACTCATGTTCCTGTCATGATTGGATGGACGGAAGATGATGCGACGGTTTTCACCGACTTCAACATCGCTACGTCGAGTGATACATTCAACTTCATCAAACTCACGTATCCGGGTCTTTCCAATGATACCCTAACCAACCTCCTTTCTCTTTATCCCTCCGACGAATTCAGCGCGAACCCAGTTGGCCTCACAGCCGAGTTCTACCGTGCTGCGAGGATCTATAGGGATATCCTATTCGTCTGCCCTTCGTTGTTCTTCGGCTCAGCCGTGTCCGCCGATCAACCCGTCTACTACTACCACCAGAGCCAGACTATCCTCACACAATTCTCGCTGATCGTGGTCTTCCCGGCGTCGGTGTCATTCATGCCTCCGAGCTCGCGTATGTGTTCGCGAACTTTGGGATCTACAACATCAGTGGAGATATCAAGCCAACTGCGAGTGATGACGGCTTGAAAAGGCGGAATCGAGCGCTTGGAGTTATTTTGCTAATGGGAAGGAACCTAGTTTAGGTTTGGAAGGATGGGAAAAGGCTTACTATGGTGGTAGTGGTGTGAGCGTGTTTGTTGCTGGAGGTGGAAGCCCAGGGTCGGCGACATTAAATGGAACTACACCGCTAGGGAAGCAAAAGTTGGAGGAAAGGTGTGCTTTTTTGACTCGGGAGGATGTTATCAAGGAGCTGCAGTACTAGAAGTGATCACCCATGTCGGACAGGTTCACTAGAATTAGGAAGGTCATATTATAGAGTTACTGTATGATACATTCCGCATTACTATACTACAGTGTCACTTCATGACACTCAAGGGATTTGACATAAGACTAGAGTGACTGTTACTTCCCGAGGTCACAGTCACGCGTTACATACCTAAAAGGGAAGGTGTTTCACTTTTCTGAGGTCGGTCAAGGTCAAAACCTCACTCCAGCCACTAGTGGTTTACACCCTAGTTTATGGGTATTAGCTTTCCTTTCATCGTGTTTTCGATTGATATTGCATTCCTGTTTACATTACGTGATGTGACTTCCGGCACTTGTACAGTGGCTCGTGCCTGTCCCGTTCAAGAGATAGTGATTCTCTTTGGCGGAATTTCTTGCGGTTTCTTGGGGAACGAGACAGTAAGAACACCGTTCTCCCGATTTCTTCCTCTGGATTCCAATGACTTCCAAATTTTTATAAAACTTTTTCCTCCCGGATGGAGCGGTTCGAATTGATTGAAATACCCAGTATTGACTTCTGGGTACTAGAAAACAGTAAGCTCACCTTGACACCTTGAAGAAGTCTCAATGTCCTAGAGAACTTTGCGCGAACAACATACTAATCCTTCTCGTGCTCTTCAGAGATTTTGGACTCTCCGGAAATCGTGAGACGGCCGTCCCGCGTGTCGCACTTGGTACTTTCGTCGTCGTTGGAACCGTTGGTGATTAGGCTGCCAGTGTGGTTACTTCACTACAGGTAAGTTGGCTGCCTTGACACTCGGTCGCGGCGTAAGCGAATGTGTGGGTTGTGTTTTCTCTCGTTCCTTTGATTCCGACGTTATCCTATCCCTGACCACTATTGTGAGTGTTCCTTTTACATCAGACTGGCTGTGACAGTGTACGAGTGTTACCCTAAATTGTCATAAGTTGGCTTATAATTGTCTTCATCAAGAGTCGAAATTCTTGGTGCTCGGTGTTCTACTGTGAACTCTGAAGGGCGCAATGTAATTGTGCACGTTTGAATACAACAAACATCAATATCATCGATGTAACAACGTAGTAACGTTCTGTAGTGAATACAGATAGTTCCCGAGGGCCAAAAAAACACAAGGCAAGACTGGCAAGCCTACCATCCATGTGGCACACGTACCATGACGCGGCAGTCTGTTCCAAGAGGCAATAGATACGGATAAAAATGGGTGAAATGGGGCAAAAGGAATGTCTGGCCCCAATAAATAGGGAGGCAATTTAATAGTCCGAACGCGAAATCGGGTTGAGAAGAGCGTGGCGGCCTCAACAGCCACAATAAATAGGGCAAAATAGGTGGTAAGCTATAATACGTGAACGAACGAACGGACGGATTCGAAGAAGGATCCATGAGGGAGCGGAAATTCATGACATTTCATGAGGTGTGATTTAGTGTTGGTGAATCACCACTTGGCGACTTGAATAGATTTGATCAGATTCCGTTTCGCCGAACTCGTCGGGATGACCGACTCTCTTTCGACGAGACAGAATCTTGGGACAACACCACGAGGGGAGTCTGCCTTTCCGATTATTTGTGCCAAGCACCATCCATCGTTGTACTCCTCGAGTAGGCGCACGGTGTCCCCAATCTTAACGAGGAGCTCGTCATCGAGAGATGGTTCGAAAGTGTTAATGACCGTCATTAAGCGTGGAAGCGGTAAAGCGCCGTTCGCTTTGAATACGGAAGAAATGTGTTTGGATAATCGCGAAGATGACTGCAACCCTTGCTGTTGTTGGTGCGCAAAGGATGTTGAACGAGCGGGGCTAGGAAGGGGCTCAACGCCACCAGGTGTTCTGGGTGGCAGAGGCGACACTGAGAAGCGAGAGGAAGGTTCGTTTTTCGAAAGAGGGGAAGGTTTGAATGAGTTGAGTTTCTGTGTCGCTGGCGGAGTAGGAGGTGTAGGCGGAGTGGTGTCAAAGTCAGGCGGAGTAGGAGGGAGCGGAATACCAGGTGGTCCTTTGGGAGCATTGGAGGCGGAAAGCCTGTCAGGGCCACCGTTTGCAATGACATAAGACGGAGGAGGAGTCATCAGTGACTTCTCGCTCATTCCACTTTTGGACAGTGATTTGAGCCATCGCCTCCCTTCTCTAGCTGCCTTGACATGTCCCGGTAATTGACCATCCTTCAAAGGTACGCCACGGTAGTTTCGGATCTGAGGCACCCAACCTCCATGTTGTTCGTAAGGGAAGGGATCAGGGATGAATGCTTTGTCGGGCTTTTCGAGCGAAACTGTACTATGTCCGGTGGACGACTCGACATCCCCTTCTCGGAGCCAAACAAGGTGCTCTGTGGACTGCGAGCATAGTATGGCCGTGTTCCACTGGATTGACTTCTTCTCCTCTTCTTCACTTTCCAATAGATGCAACCTAGGAGAAATGGCTCAGCGTGCGATGATATCAGAATGTGATTGTTCGTACCTGAAATGATACCCAACACACAAACCGCCAGCACAACTGCCAATGCAATCGTAGATGGGGGAATTGTATTTGCAACGATTTGTTTTGCATAATCGTTCCCTGGCTGTTCAGTTGAGATTGCTTGACCTGTTGCTGGGTCAAAGGTGGGCGTTCCTTGTGGGTGGGGTGCACGTCTGAGTACCGCGTGTACTCCTCTGCCAACGTGACCACGTATCATCGTCAGGAAGAAATAAACGAAAGGAAAAAGAAAAGGTCGTTAGAAGGAACAAAAACGACCAGAGAAAGAGAAAAAGATGAGGGAAGGGGAAGAGAACGAAACTTGCGGCCAATTGTTCGATGCTACAGCTATAAACCATCGTGGCGTGTATCAGCCAATGATGAATCACAGGTCAGCATCCAGCCATCTGGTCGAGCGAATCAAATTAGTACGGCTTGCGAGCCAGCATCAAAAAGGCGGTGCGGCGTCGGTTTCATCACACAAGGTGAAGACCGTGGCAACCATAGCAATCCATTAATATCTTCCAGCATTCAGCAAGAGGCAAATCCTAGCGCGTGCATTGATAGTCAAGAAACACCAGTTTATAGATCATCCAGAGAGTCAACCAACTGGCTTGATACAGCCCTGTACAAAGATCGTGCACCTTCGGATAAAATAAAATCACTCATCGCGCCCTTGATAATCTGTTCTCGCCATCTCTTCTCATCACTCTTCTCCTTGCTCAACACCATTTCCTTGACCAACTCGGATTCCTTTTCGCTCTGTGAGATGAACTCGGATGCAATGGCTCGCCTTTCCTGATCTGTGAATGGCACGAAAGGTAGACTGGCGGAAACGCGGGAAAGCACAGAGGCTCCCAATTGATCCGAGAGACGTGGGCGAACAATACCCATGAGTTCGACGTATTCTTCCCTCGTCATCATTTCGTTTTTGCGCTCCCGAGCCTCATGGTACGATAGAATTATATCTTGCCCTATGTTGGATGTGCCGACCCAAATCACATTCCGGACATCAATAGTTCGGGAATTGGCCTCAAAGGTACATCGACCTATCAGAAAGTGGAGTAATCAGAGGACGGACAACAACCCTGAAGAAATAAGCCGGATCTTACCAAGCTCCCAAGGGACAAGCAGAGACCAGAGCGCCTTTGCATCTTCGGTTTTTTCGATCTCCTGAAAATGGTAATATGTTCGCGTCAAAATCTCACTGCCAGCTCATAGGACTGAACCCACATCGAGGACAACAACGCATCGCTTCCCCTCATTGTTGGCAAGGAACTCGACAAGCGTGCATGGAACCGTGTCCTAAAATCCATATTTCAAAGATGAAAGGTAGGGTCAGAGGCGGAAAAGATTTGTTTGAGTCGAGAAATGTGCTTACTTCGTTTGAGCTGATGGAATACGAATTCCAAAGATCATCAGCTGATCTCAGTGTGGTCATGTTCACCGTGTGAATGGGCACATCGAGCAAGGAACCAACTGGGATGGTCCAGGTCAGCATTCAGGGTTTAGAGAA
Source organism: Paramarasmius palmivorus (assembly GCA_037176845.1). Taxonomy (NCBI): domain Eukaryota; kingdom Fungi; phylum Basidiomycota; class Agaricomycetes; order Agaricales; family Marasmiaceae; genus Paramarasmius; species Paramarasmius palmivorus. The sequence goes on along the minus strand of JAYKXP010000055.1, from coordinate 199,474 downwards.
TGAAGAATGCCACCCGTATGCTTGATGTCCGTCGCTGCCCGAGTCTAGGGCCGGAGGATGTGCAGGTCATGATCGGGAGGCTGGGCGAAATGAAGATGATAGCAAAAAATTACTCACATTGATGAGCCAGCAAACTTTTGCCGTGTCCACTTGGTCCTGACGCAACATGAGCTAAGCAAGAATTATGTCGGCACTAACGCTCACCACAGAGGAAAACCACAATCGGTTGCGACGTCTTTGAGATGGTACCAGAGTGCATACTCAACACCCGGAACAACTGCTCAAGTGCCCTGTCCTGTCCAATAATGCCATAACGCATCCGCTCGAGTGGACGAAATGCGGAACGTTTCATGAGCGCGGCAGTCTTACGTGTAACATTCGAGCACGCCCGGGACAAATAATAACTGCAGAGTAGTTAGCAAATGGCCAAACACTGACCGGAAGAAAGACCCACCGGGTCGCATCGTCCAAGTCGGCTAATTTGCTTTTGATACCATCAAGTGCCGTCTCTTTGCTCCCACTGGCACCCTCAGCGAAGTCCAGACCAGACTTTTGTGGATCGGCCCCATATCCTAGCAACACCTTCACTATATCCAATTTGTTCCTTCAAGCCTTCATTAGTCAAGACAAACTCTAAGGCCGACTGAGATTGTGGTCCAATAGCGTCATTGGCAGTGACGCAACCAGCAGATGCCTTACCGGCATTCGATGCAGCGCTCGAAGGAATGGCTGTAGTTGGCTGCGAGGCTTCTAGTACTTTTTGTACTTCTACTGCATCATCGCTGGCGATAGCAAATAACAACGTCGGGCATGGAGTAGCAGGCGGTTCTGGAACAAGTGCGGCTGGACGATCCTTCTCCACTTCCGCGAGTGGCGAAGTCCTCGAGGATCTCGTCCTGACTTGAGCAGAAAATGGCGATTCGGCGCCACTCTGGATAGACAAGGACGATGCTCGTGACGGTGCAGGAATATGGATAGGCGTTGGAGTAGGGTGCCGAGGTGATGCTATGGGCTGTCGAATCGAATCTTCTTCCTCATACTCTTCCTGCGTGCTGGCAGATTCTCCGAGTGGTTTCACAGTCCGACTTCGAAGATGTGACAAGCGGCTATGGGGCAGTACGAACGTCGAGTCTTCCATATCTGGCTCATTTCTTCTCTTCAAACCGAAGGCTACTTCTCTCCCTGGGTGGTAGAGAAAGCCTTACTGAAGACCTCATGGAGCTTCGGTAGGAAGACGCGGTGGCAGAATTATTTGAGCCAACCGGGGGCGCCGATTGGGGGACGTCGGACCGGATGTAATGGATCCTAGACTGCCGTCTCTGAGGTAGAGACAGAGGCGCACAGCTGCTGGAGCGGGTTGGCGAGGAAGGAACAGAAGATAGAATTGACTTGGATTGTGACGACACCAGACCTAAAGACGAGGAAGGTCGGGGTGTAGAGTCCGAATCAGGCATTGGTATCCAAGATGGCCGTGGTGATGGTCGGTGCGTAGAATGCTAGACATAACTATTAGATGGAATAGCATTGTGCCTAGATCAGAGACTCACCGATGAAGATGAAGTGTTAAATAGCGAAAACATATGCGAGTCCGAGATAGCAGATGCAGGTGTAGATGCAGTTGGTGGTACAGATGATGCAGGCGCATTGGCAGTCGATAAAGATAAAGAAGAAATAGATAAACGAGAGCGTGAGATGTCGTTAGTATTAGTTTCTAAGTCTCCAGAAGATTGACGACCTTTAAGGGGGCGCATCAACACACATCCAGGGTATGCTCATGAAGTACACTTACCAGCGTCATCTCCGTGTCCGAAATGCGAATGAGATGTATCAGCAGTAGATGGCGTGAATGTCGGCGAAGGTTTTGTGTTCGTCAATAGAAGCGTAGACTGCAAGAGGTTATCAGTATTGTGAGTGCTGAAAGACTCTAGAAAACGAACCAGTCTTAGAGGTCTGAGGCCTTTACTAGTGCTTGGGACAATCTCCTCCGTCTGCTCTTCTTGGTCGGCGGTGGTATCTTCCACACTATCGTCTCCGTCAGAGTTTGATACTTCCTCGTCTACGGAATCAACTTCGTCCTCCTCACATCCAGCTTCCAGCGACAGCATAGGCAACGGCTCAATCATCGTACTAGTCCTTTTCTTATCCTTTTCGTACACAGCTGTAGCAGCTGGCGCCGAACGCGGTGTACGGGGACGTGATGACTGGGACTGCTGTGGCGGTGTTCGATGTTCAAGCTGTGATATCGAAAGTCGTTCTTGAGGTATTACAGGGCGTTCCGGTTGAGATGATGTAAGAGGTGGTGTGAATACCCTTTCCCTTGGTGGAGATGGTATGGATGAGTCGTTCAGCCTGGGCGATTGTGAATGGGATGCAAGAGATGGAGAAGTCAGAATAGGTGTGGAAGCCTCTTGAGATGCATCTCTTGTCGTGGGTGATTGTAAATGCAACGAACGAGGCGGGGAAGCAGCACCATCCTCTTCTGTCGGTGAATAAGAAGGTTTGGGTGAGTCGTCCATCCTGAGCAATTGTGAATGGGACGAAAGAGGAGTAAAACTTGTGGCATTTTCATTTCTTGGTTGAGAGTGCATTGAGATTTCTCGAGACGCAACTTCCGACCTAGGCGATTGTGAATGAGAAGACAAAGGTGGAGGCGTGAACATTCTTTCCTTCGGTGGAGGAGAGACGCTCTCCTGAGACTCAGCTTCGACCTTCGGAGATTGGGAGTACAATGAAGGTGGCGGAGGAGTAAAAACCCTTTCCTTTAACAGAGGTGAAGGTGAAGGGTGTCCTTGAGACTCGATCTCAACCTTGGACGACTGAGAAAAGGATGAAGGGGGCGGCGTGAACACCCTTTCCTTTAATAAGGGAGAAGGCGCCAGTACTTCGTGTGATTGTGATTCCGCTCTGGGACGTCTGCGCATGCGACAAGAGAGGCGGTGGCGTGAACACGCGTTCCCTCAACAAAGACCGAGGTGAACACATATCCACAGGCGAGGAAGCCGAGATTGCCTTTTCTGATACCTCCGAAGTAGATGAAGTCATTGCAGCGGCTAAGGCAGACATTGCAGCAGCAGACACAACAGACATGTTCGAAATCAGTTGATCTGAAGCCGACCTAACACTCCCAAAGCTCCGATCCTGTTCATACGAGTCATTGCCCTTCTGCGACGAGCCCCCCGTCATCGCTGCAGCCAACGCAGCCATGGCCGCCGTTCTGGAAACTGAGCTACTCGTGCTGAAACTCTCGTCTGGTTCGTATGCCCACGCATCACCTGGTGAGATGCGCCTTTGCTCCCGCTTGTTCTTCTCAAATAGATCTAGCAAGGCGTATGCATGTACTTCGGAAGGTGTAGGAGATGGAAGCGGTATGCCACTCTCCAAGCAGTCGACCTCATCGGGATCATTGGGAGTGAGGTCTCGTTCCGTACGGTCGGCGATATCATTCGCAGCCTCATCTTCTTCGCTGATGTCGGAATAGACATCAATAAGAGAATTGAGAGTATCGTTCTCCCGGTCCGTGATGAGGTATGCTAGACGAGCTGTTTCCTCCTCGGCGTCACCTTCTTCGTCCAAATCGCCTAGAGCAGTACCTGATATTGGCTGAAGGTCAAGCTCCGTTGTGGCGACGCTATCTGTTCGTCCTCTGAAAGATGAACAGCCCTGAACTTCGTCGTCGAGGAACTCTACTGTTTCCGAAGACGGCTGGGAACGACTTTGACGCTGTCCAGTGTAGACGATGGTATCCTGGGTATCCCAGAAAGAAGTGTGACCTGAACCAGTTGGCTCTGTGGCATCCTCAACCTCTTCATCTTCGTCCCTATCTTCTTCCTCGTCCTCGTCGTCCTCATCTTCCATCTCCTCATCACCATCGAAACGATAATCGTCATCGTCATCGTCCTCAAACACTGATCTTGGCGTGTCTTCCTCGGAATCGTTCTCCGATGGTTCAGGGATCTGAACCGACAACGGCGAACGACGCATCGAGTCCCGTCGTTTCAGGAGGCTGAAGCTCCCTTCAAGTGAAACAGACTCCGAATCAGGCCGCTTGAGGATCTCGAGACTCCCAATACTGTCATTCAGCCCAACATCGAAGTCACTGAAAACAGATTCCCTTTGCGCCTCCTTCTCCTTCTGCTGGTAATAAACAGTCGGAGAGTCAAGCGACTCCACGCTGACATTTCCATCATCTGTGGCCTCACCTTCTGGTTCGCAGTCTGCACCATAGCCAGCGATCTGGCCTACTGAGGAAGGATCATTAGACGCGGCGTGTGATAGTGAAAAGGTACCAGAGAACGGTGAACGTGGCACATAAGGACCAACGGGCGAACGATCGCGAGGTGACATTAAACCTGGCGACATCAACCCATTTGGATTGACCCTTGAAGATGGACTACCAAACGGTGAAGCAAGGAGATTGAATGTAGTGCGCGGCGGACTGAGTGTCAACGACTCGGGTAGGTTACGAAGCTGTGGACGGGTGCTATCATAGAATCCTGAATCTCCCTCTTCTTCATCATCATCTTTCCCGTCTGAGAAAGAAGTATATGACGGTGGTACAGGGAACTGGGAGAGACCCAACGAGGATGATAATGCTGATAATGTGGAGAGTTGCGAAACGTGTGATGCGCGTGAGAGTCGCCTAAGATTGGCAATTTCGCCGTCTGGGAATGTGGACAAGTGCCCAAGTTCGTCGTCTTGGAGTTGGGGTGAATTCTCGGGGGAAGGATGTGATGTTGAAAAGGAAATGTCAATTGGGGCTGGTTTGACGGTGGATATAGATGTTGAGTTGGACGTTGCAGATTCTCGGTAAAAATTCAAGGTCCCTGACGTTGATGCCACTGGTTGCTCGTTGCCTTCTTCGTCTTCTTCCTCCGACCCTTCTTCCTCGTCTTCAGCAGCGTCTCCAATCACGTCCTTTAATGCCAATAACAGACTCGTACGTCTTGGTGAGCGAGGTGGTGAACGTATTCTGGTAAATGGTGACTGTCGGCCATTCTTAGGATGTCCCAATCCGACCTGCTGGCGATCTCCGTCCATGGTTACGCTCATTGTCGACGAAAAACTCGTTTCCCCCGTGAATTCAGAGTTTTGAGCATGTGCCGGATTCGTATGCAAGAAATTACACCTGTCGCCGAATAAACATCGACCTTTGAGATAGAACTCACAAGGCCTCGCTACAATAAGCTAAAATTAAGCAAAATTATGATAAATATTTTGAGGAAAACTCACTTTTCACCCGCCAGCTGGGTTCATTCAGAGAGCCATGAGAGGTACTAGAGTATGCAGCGGTAGCAACGGCCATCGACTTGCTAGCAGTCCCTAAGTATGGCTCATTGAACACTCGCTGAAAGTAGCTGTTCAACCCTGCGAAATTGCCGCCGGCAAGTTGAAATGCTGCAAATTCCCACGCAGTCTCTTTCCCTGACGCGTTCACCATCAACAAATCACGGGAAGGCGTCCAGCCTCCTCTGGTGCCGGACAGCTTGTAGGGAAAAGGTGAGGCAGACTCCAATGACTGTAACTCAGATGCTGACTAAATTTGCTATGTTATTTCGACTACGCGGGCGATTCATGTATCTCAGGCTCTTGTATGAACTTTGACATTGGACAGTGGATCATTCATCCTATCTTAATTACTTAGATACGGTATTGACAAGGTATGTTGTGCTTTACATCAACAAAGCAAGCAACTACGAAGACTGATGAGACTCTCAGAAGCCTCGTCGTTCATTATCCACCGCCAGTTGTCTGAGTATGTCGTTTCTTAGCTTACTATTCGCTCTCGAATCTTAAGTTTTGTAGCAGTGCACTCAGGCTGTAATGTGCAGGAATTCAACTTCCTTCTGAAATCATTGGAAGAAATTATCGACGCTTTGCCCGTCATCTTACCACCTGGGCTTATTCTTGACCGCACACTCATGTCATCTTGCCTCGTTGGACGTGCTTGGGTTCCTAGATCCCGGTATCACCTATTCCGTGGTCTCCGCGCTGCTCGACGTTCAGCGAAGCACTTTTTGGGTTTGGTCGAACTCCTCAACCATCCTTTATCCACTCTTCAAACAGCCAGACCCAGATATCTCATTTTAAACCTTGCCGCACGTCCAAAGCGTTACCTTCAAAGGTTGCTCGATCCTTCACCCCGAGTGCCTTCGTTGATGTTGGCTAATGAGCTATTTGGGAACGTGCAGAAACTCGACCTCCTGCTTTCAAGCGAAACCTGCTGGATTGACGTAGCGGAATATGCATGTTTGGGATGGTTTGCGAATGTAAAGGACCTCAGAGTTCATTCAAATTACCACGAAGGTGAACCCAAGGCAGAGCTTCTCGCCAGCATTTTGTCGTGCTTGACACGCCTCGAATCCATTACACTTCATATCTCCAGGCTTTCATACGATCCGGAACTAGTCATTGCATTGACTGGCCTCCGAAAGTTACGACTCGAAGGGACATTCAACCAATCAGCGATGTCTCTTTTGCGAGGGAGTCGCTTACAGGAGTTCACATTCCAAGTGGACACAGCTTGGGGGGCATTGACACGGCGATATGGTCTGCTTCCAAACTTGGAAGGATTCAGACATTTTTTGCTAGATTCATCGACAAGCTCATTCAGCGCAAACCGTTGTCGGTTGGAACTGGTGGGCGCTGGCGTCCTGTTCGACGAATTTTATGCAGATAGTCGTATTATACCATTGCTTCAGCTGCTTGTTGATTGTGGTTTGGGAATACGAGAGTGGGAATTCCAGCTGTCCCATTTGCCTGGGAGTCTAAACCAGGGTACTCTATCACAGGTTATTGGCCTATCTGTGGATGAAGTCCGGGCGAAACTGAAAGATTAATTAGTTGTTGGAGGCTAGGCTTGAACTTCAGGATCCAGGGAGCGACATCTATATTTTTTACTGGTATTTTCTTGCTGTGGCCTTTACTATAGATGTAGTCTTCAAATTCACTTCGAGCTTTAAGACGAAGAGTCGCCGTGGGAAGACTGGGCGCTTCTGTGCTTCGGTAGTCGCGGCGGATGAGCGCTGGAGCGCTTAAGCACTCGTTGGCATTGACCACCACAATCAATCATGATATCGCGACACTTCTGAGATCCCATACAGACTGCGGACTCCTTATGATGGCTGAAGAAAGCCACTAATCTGTCATAAATCCTGTTTGCTGTGAAGGGATGATTAGGTTTGACTGGTATGGAGATGCATCTTCATTGTCAATCCTGAGCTGATTGTAGTGATTTCAGAGCAAAGATTGGACATAGCAATACTTCCCGCCCTCAACGTGATGTTACTCAGCATTTGATACATGAGAACAACACGCCGCCCAAGGGAGACATCCCTCTGCCTCAAACCATGGCGAGCACCAGTTATACTGACAGTGGGCCGACTACCATGCATGGAAGGAGCACTGTGAGCAGTTTTCCCGTTTTCCTTCTCGAGTTCTTGACGCTAAATGCTGCTTCTTAGACACCCGTTGAAGAAAGAAGGTCATTCACGACCGAAGAGTCTCTAGAGACCCTGCTCAAACTTGTCAACAAATATGACGGTGGCATTGTAAAGAACTGGAAGGAAGACATCGATACTCTCTTGGTTTTCGTGAGTCATATCCTTTTCTAGGATTGTACAGCGCTTACCCATTCCTTGATTAGGCCGGTCTATTCGCTGCCGTCGTAACTGCGTTTGCAGTAGAATCGAATAAGCTGCTTTCGCAAGATTCCGGGGATGCGACCGTGATTCTCCTCTCACGAATTTCTCGTCAATTGCAAGATCCCAACGCTACTCTCCCGGAGCCAGAAGCATTTCAACCCTCTCCATCATCCGTTCGAATCAACTGTTTTCTATTCCTGAGCCTTATATTGGGTCTCATTTCCGGGCTATTGGCCCTGTTGTGCAAGCAGTGGCTCAGGGAGCATAGACGGGAAACCCCCACGCGAACACCAATGGAAGCGCTAGCCCTTCGCCAACTACGTCGTGACAGTCTCGAGAAGTGGTATGTACCACAACTGGTTGCAACAACACCCATACTTCTCGAGCTGGCACTGCTTCTATTCTTCGCCGGACTTCTTGAGTTCACCTGGACCCGCAGCCTCGCACTTTTCATCGTCTGTTTGATCGCAGTTGGTCTTGGAAGCGCGTTGTATCTTGTTACCACCTGCCTACCTATGGTCGTCAACATTCGCGCCGATTTACTCCGAAAAGCCGACGATTTATCGTCCTTTCGATTTGTTTGTCCTTATAAATCGTCTCAGGCGTGGGCGGTATATCACTTCTGTTGCATGATTTTGCGACAGTTACCGTCCATAGGAAGGTTGCTAGTGAAGCGAGGTTACGAGTGGTGGAGAGCTGTCACGCCGCCTCCGGATTGGTTCTTCAGCGACATCCGAGTATTAGCTGCTTTCGATGACACCCCAGATCCGATCAATTTGAAGGTTTATGAGCTACGGGCTCTCGATTGGGCCACTCGGATGTTCCAGGACAGCCCATCGATGGTTCCACACTTTCCAAAACATCATACAAAGTCTTCCGTTACATCCATCCGTCGTCATATCTGCTGTTCTCAATTACTGGAGTCTTCCGATATGGGAGACACTCACAGAGTCAGATGTACAGGAGGAACTTCGAGATGCGAAAAGATTCCGAGAGTCGAGAGCAGAAGGATTGGGCTGGTACACAACCGTCGCACGTTCGCCGCGCATTCCTGATCCAGGGCTTCATTCGGACGTCGGGATACAGGTCTTGACCTTTCGCCAGTATTGGCTCACTCTAGTCGACTTGGAGCGTGTCAGCACTGGCGTGGTCCGCGATTTGAAAGATTCCATAGACCGGTTCAAGAATTTAAAACTCGACAAAGCGATCGGCATTCGTTTTCTTCGTGCCATTTTCCATCCTCGATGCTCTGTGGGCACATCCGAACCCTATGATTCAGGATGCGAGTCTTGAGTCCTTGCTCCCGGTCTGCCAGTATTCGTGGAATTCCTACCCGGGTGTCGAAGAGGACGGGGACGAGAGGTTGGCTTTTATGGCGGTTCTGATAAAGCATCTCCAGCGAGGCGATACCGGACGCCGTTCATGTCTCTTGACCCACACATCTGGGCAGGAGTTTATTCGCTTCATTCACAAAAAGGTCATTCATCACGAACTGTACGAGCCACGGGGATGGGATAGAGAACGAGAACTGCGAAATATGTTAATGGGGGAATGGACGAAGGCGACTAGAAGCATTCCAGGTCTTGATCCTCTCCCCAATGATCGTCCCCCAGCTGAAGGTCCTTGAAATAGACTCCCCCTTAAATAGACGCCTGAGTTGCACGTATTTCTCAACCAGCGTATAAGTAGTTCTCCTGCCTATGAACGTTTGGATGTTCCGCCACTGAATCCGACTTCGTTGAGTGTGTAAGTAAAATATCTATATGTTACATGTAAACTAGAATATGCAATGTAGGAGCAAGTGAAATCCAGAGGGGTCGAGAATGAGAGCATAGAGTAGTTTATACTTGAAAGGAAGCACTGGCAGTAGCACGAGAGCACTAAAAGAACGAGCGTGTAAAATATCAAAAAATGTAAACCAAGATTGAACTAGTCGAGTTTGACTGTACTTCGACTGTCCTCTCTGCTATGTCCAGGTATGGGAGTGGTATCCGGCACCTTGGGAAACGCGTCAAACAACTCCTTATCCCAGAGCGGAGAAGCGGTTCCGGTTGATGAGGTGGATATCCAAGAGATTCGAGGGGCATCGGGATAGGAAGAGGTAGAGGAAGACAGAGAAGAAGACAGAGAGGTCGAAGTTGGCGTCTTGACTTGGGGTTGTTCGTATGACACAGGTTCAGATACTTCTGGTATACTCAGTGACAATGGCTCTGAAAGGATGAGTTCATGAAGAGATGGTCCCGGCGAAGGAGGAGGCATTAGTGAAGGTGAGGGTGTAGTAATGAACGAGTATGTAGAAGAGCCGGAAATAGAGACCTTAGGTTCGTAGTCTGCAAAAATAGTATCAGCATAGGTATAGCCTTTTAACGCACTACACCCACCAGAATCGTTAGCCGTACTAGCCGTACTAACAGTACTGACACTGGATTTTGTCCTCGTCCTATTCCACATCTTCTCCGCAAACGATGCAGCCCGTCCTACTTTGCTCTGCTTCTTAGGCGATGTCGCTGTAGAGGGCCATTTCAGGCTCCCACCACGCGTGACCTCCTCTTTATTCTCATTTCCTCCTTTGACTTTCCCATTTTCTACTCCATTCTTCACACCAACCTCAGACACCGACCCAGGCATCGTACCAGTACCAGTGCCCACGCTTGCAAAGTACGAACTCCCCACGCTCCCGTCGGACTCGCCGCACCACCTACAAGCACTATGCTCCCCGATCTAGATCCAGATCGTGTTCTGGTCCGGGTCTCAAGCATAGTCCTTGAGCTAGTGAGATCTGGGCTGTATTCCGAATTCGGATTCCAGTTTCCATTGGCAACACCAAGACGTTGAGAATGAGATGAAGGAGGTCGTCCACGTACAGGATCATCAAAAGAGACACCACCAGAACCAACACCACCAGAACCAACACCACCAGCCGAAGGGGATGAGTCAGCATCCTTCTCCGCAGCGGTAGAAGCAGCCGACGACGCACCGGAAGAGCTGGCAAACCTACGAATCGAGGCGATATATCTGTTCTGATGGTTTGGCGACTTCGGTGGTGGTGTAGGGGGTACATCAGAGTCAGAACCTCCAAGGGTCGTTGTTGAGGTCGCGGCAGAAGCCGACGTCGATCTCGTCCTCGGAGCAGGAGGGGCAAGACTCTGAGGGGAAGGATCTGAGGGAAAATGATTCATCGGTGGAGGCGGAGAAGTCAAGAGCGCTTCCATCGATTTGCTCTTGGCCTTGATTGCATGCGAGTGAGTCTGTGCCTCAGGACCTGGAGACGACGGTATAGGTTCTAGAGGAAGAGGCGGTGTCTCTTTCTTGGCACTTTTCGAGAAAGCCTTCTTCAAGCTCAACTTCCTGCTCCTGTTACTATCCTTGCTCTTAGTTGACGGAGTCCGTTTGAGCTTGAGCTTCTCCTCATTCTCCCGCTCCTCTTCAGCTCTCCGCTCTTCCTCCTCCTTCCTCCTTCTCTGCGCTTCTTCCTCCCTCAACCGCTTCTCTATGCCAAACTCCAACGGTCCGCCATCAGTCAGCTTTTGTTCTAACAAGGCGCTCTGAGCCATCAGCAAAGCCAGTTCGCCGAAACCAGGGCTCATTGGTGTTTCCGGGGCCGAGCTTTTCTGCGGTGTAGCTGGTACAGGAGCACGTCTAGGTAACGTATGCGAGGTATATGTCTCCTTAACCTTCCCATGTACCACAGCAGAGAACGTCGATGCTCGATTCGACTGTTTCTCAGCGGTAACGGTGAGGTTGGTTCGAGGCCTAGCCTTGTGCCTGACTAATGACACCAAACTCATCTTGCGCCTGATTGTCAGGAACAGGCGCGATCTGGGTCTCGGGTGGTGCAGTGGCAGTAGTTGTGGATATAGACCGCTCTCTTTCCTTTGCGCCGGGAATGAATATAGCCTTTCCTTTCTCGGTGACGGGTGACAGAGAGATTTTATGGGCAATTGCCAGGTGGCTGGGACTCGCTTCAGATTCGGTGGTGAACATGGAATCACGCGTTGATGTGGAGAGTACCGAATCCCGTGTATGGACGGAGTCTCGGGAAGAAGGGACTTCCAAGTTCGGTGTCGCTGGCATAGACACGGTCGAATCTCGTGGTGTTGATGGCAGAGATCGATTTGGAGTAGTGGAATGCGGGCTTGGTGGCGAGCGGTGTCCATCACGTTTGATGGGTTTCACGAATAGATCTGAATCTGTTTGATTGATATCTCAATAGGATCCTATGGTCGATGTAAATCCAAAGACACTCACCATCTTCATCAGTATCAGCACATAACACTGGTTTTCCATCAACGGTGGTGTCGCTATCGTCAGACAGTGTGCTCGAGACGCTTTTGGGTGATGTGATAGATACTTTGGAAGATTGGGTTTTCGGCGGCGATGTAGGTGCCTTGCTGTCAGGCACAATGTCAGACGGCGGAGGAGACACAACTCTCTCTGGCACCGGCAGTGGTGCTTCGACCTATGAAATCGTAGTTTAGCCGAATTTCAAGGTATTGGGACATGTGCAAGCTACCTTGGGAGGCGAAGCAACATTAACAGGTGACGCAACGATTTCTGGTGTCGATTCAACCTCATCCGACGCCTCGGACTGCCGAATAGCCGCTCAGTTGCGAGCTAAGCCCACAATAACGATGAAGCGCACCTTAGATTCAGTGTTGATAGCGGTCGTGGTAAGTGGTGGTTCAAATCCGGGGTTCGGAACAGAAACTATTGTCTCTTCCTGTTCAGACATTAGCACTGTTATATCTAGTTTATTAGTTGAAATAATCTACCTTTTCCTTTGTTTCGTCACCATTGATAGCAGCACCGAAGGTCGAGTATCTCCGGCTAGCAGTTGGCGGTGGAGACGGGGAAGGTGACGTTGTCCGTGTGTAGACACCTTTGTTTTCACTCTCCGCTTTCTTCGCGAATTCTAGTGCCGCAGTAAAGGCCTGGCCGCGTCGAGCATTAGACTGCGACTGTTGCCTAGTCAAGAAATCCTCCGGTGGAGGCGATGTAGACCGTGCCGATGAGGGCAGAGGAGAAGCAGGCCCCGGAGAGGGCGGTACATCCCCTGCGAATGTAAAATCCAGTCCCTGAGGAACTCCTAGCGCTGAATCAGGCGGCGCAAAGCCACCGGTCGATTCGTCGTCCTCGTCGTACTCCAGTCCCGGAATTTTGGCGCTAGTCGGTGTAGTCACCGCTGTCGAGCCCGTCATATGAGTGGTAAGACTCATGGAGCCTGTTGTATGAGCTGTGACCCCCGTTGTGTGTGCACTAACTCCTCCCATCATCCCATAACCTCCAGTTGTTTGTGCACTCAAAGGGCCAGTAGGGTGTGATTTGACTGATGGTATACGATTCCCGACGAGTTCACCTCTCCGTCTGGGCTGGCCATTTTCAGCGGGAGGGGGTGCACCTAAACCAAACGAGCCCCGTGGAACTGGAACTCCACCTTTTTTCTCGAATCTCGCGATTTTGTCTTTCAAGGCTGATGTTCCGCCAGTCAGCTGAGGGGTCAAAAGACTTGAACTTGACGAGGGTGTAGAAGTAGAGAAAGATGAGGGAGGTGGAGTGGCATTGTTTCGCTGTTCGAGGGCCGCAATACGTTCCTTCAGGTTCTGAGGTTGCGGTTGATTCCGTGAGGACCTGTGTTGAGCAGCTCAATACGGAAAATTGTACACGAAACCTGTCAAGACGTACATTTCAAAGTTTCGTTCACTTGTTACAGACCGACCAGCGACTGTAGCTCAGTCAACCGCCAAAAAATATGAAAATTGGAGAGTAAGGAATGGCAGGAAGAGCTCAGTCTGCGTATGCTGGCTGCCTGTGCGTATGATGAGGAAGGAAAACTTGACACTTGTCAATGTTCAAGATGGACCGAAGCAGTGCTGAAATCCATGACTAAGCAAAATTCGGTTAGAGGTCACCGGCGCTCACTCGGAGCCTTTTCATTAAAAGGAATGTTTGAATCCTTTCTAAGGAGAATAGATTACGGGTCTTGTACATGGAGAACGCGGAGAACACAAATTGTGAGGATATGGGTACACAGATGCACTATCGGAGAATGCGCAGAGTTATTGCAAATTTCTCTCCTCCTTGTTTGCAGGTACTCTGCTCATATTGCCATGGCAGGTGTCATGGTGATCCTGTAATTTGTACGGCATGATAAAGAACCTGAAGAATCACGGACGTGAGGGAGTTTGATGATATGATACTGTAACCGCGAGGTAGGCCGAATGATAGTAGTATTCGAAAACATGATAGAGCCAGGGTGTGTTGAGACCGAACTTCAGCACTACAAATCTTGGGGTGACTGCGTCGAAGCGTGTTGTACACATACCGAAAAACTCGGATATGAAGGGACGGCATCCTAGCAGAAAACGTACAGCTCAGTCTTAACGTTTGTGTCGAGCAAGTAGGCCCATAAGTAGGTACAATATCGAGCGTTTGACGAGGGTCTGGCCGAAATGGCTCCGGTGCTATGGGTGTCAGCACCGTGAAAATCCCGAAAGCCTGCACAACAAGTGTCACGGAAGCTTTGGTGTAGTCGCAACGCTTGAATCGGAATGCAGATAGCCTATGTCGCGCGCGCAGTACTCGTAGCCTTTTGGATACCGTCCTGATATGTAATGAGCACAGATAGCCCAAGCGACAGGGAATACGCACCGAGAAGAAAGGCACGCCGCCTTCGTTCTTCCGGAAGCAGTTTGATTGGGAAATCTGGGCGTTCCGGGTCGGTTGACATGCTCCCAGCTTCGGCTTCACTGAATCAACCGGCAAGTTCAGTCAGGAAAGGTTGTTGAGCCTACCTTCACAGCCATATCTCTGCTGCGAACAAGGCCCTCATTGTGCCATCATTTGCTACGATTGAAAAGGCGACCGAACTTGATATCAGTGATTCGAAAAGTTCTGAGACCAAAGTTTCCAGTCACATTGACTTGATAACGATATCGAGAGCATCGTCGTCGACGTCCTTTAACTCCAGTAGTGAGAATGGGTCACGTCACGTCTTTTGTGTTGCTCCTAGCTGCACACAGGGCCCAGAGACCTTCATTTTGCTTGCAACGGTTTTATCCCATGACGGTTGTTATAATGCTGGAGCGAATGACGGGAAGTAGAGAAGTATGTTGGCAGAGCGAAAATGGTGGGCAGGAAGAGAACGTGCCGATCAAGGACTGCCTGCGGCCGAAGCAAAATTCACACACCCCTATCTTTTGACTTCTCCTTGACATTCAAACGTTCACAACGTTCACAGCTTGCACTTCAACTTAGTAAACGTGAACCATTCACAAACCCATCTCAAAAATTAGTGATCAGTTTGGTATAAAGGATCGAAACCAAAGACACCGTTACTCATTTTCGATTGAACAGGATATGTCTATAGTTCTAGTCACATTACTCTAAATCGACTTTTACTGAGTACAGAGAGAATTATTCGTCCATGTCAAGGTAAATCCGGAAGGAAGGGAACATGTAATTGTGGATCAACTGATAAAAGGGGGTTGCATCAGAATGGTAGATAAAGGGAAAGAAATCAGCAGCAGAGAAGAAATCGTAAAATCGTGAGTATAAAAATGAACGTCCATGACAATATGTATAACTTGCGTGTTTGCTAACGTCGACTGAGCTCAGCGCTGACGCTTTTCGGATTTGCCGCGTTCGAGGTGGTCACCGGTACGCTTACTGCCGCTACTGGCACTACCAGCACCGGCGAAAGTAAGGTTATTTTTCACGTTGCGGGCAACGCGCTCGTCGGCGAGTTTCGAACGGTCTTTGACAGCTTCACAGAAATGTCCAAAGATATAAGACCAATCTTCGAGGTTCTTCATATCCGTATCGTACCGCCAAACAGCTTGGCTCTTGAGTACATCCTCTCGCTGCGGGGATGGTAGATGTTTTGTCGATTCAACGATGATAGCATAGGTCGCTCTGTCTGCTGGTGTCGGTGGAGAAACGACATATCGTACTGCAAGTAAATCCTCAAACGTGCAAATGAGTTGCCGAAGGGGTCCAACAGGGAGCCCGGCTGTCTTCATGTCCCGTGCCATGATCCCCTTCCTCTTGATATCCCCACCGCCCGACCAACCAGTCTCTCGGTCAATAAGGCGGAAGTCAAACCAAAGCTTCATGAACTTCTCCACTGCATTTGGCGCGATACCGTGTGGGGTATAGTTCAAAGTCAACCAGCAAAGCACGTAGAAGAACGACTCCAGGTCGTCAGCACGCGTGTGCCGTTTGGATGTACCGAGGAGCAGTTGTGCCGACATAAACTGCCAGGTGCCCTACAAAACCATCCATGAGCATCATATATAAACCCTCTAAAGACTGCCATACCGTTCTTTCCCGCTGCCTTGGAGACTCATCGTCGGTGACCTCCTTGCTAAAATCCCAGTCAATCAGGAAGCCTTCTTTGCCGTCGTGTCGGATGAGAATGTTTCCTGCGCTGACATCCCGGTGCAAAATCTTGAGTCTGTCGTAGGCTGCACGATGCGCTGCAAAATTATCTTCAACAGCATTGAAACGGAAGATCAAATTGAGGCTCACCTTCCATACCATCTTTTATCGCATTAACAAATTCCCAGGTGGTGTCGAATTCGTTTAGAGGACGGCACACTTCTTCGAAGACAATGTAGTAATGACAGAAAGGGCGGAGCTGAAGATTGGGGAATTTTTTTTCGAAGAATTCGGGTATGATCAACGAAACCGTTTTCTGCTCGGCTCCCGCAACCTTAGCGTCGCCATGAGCGATGACCGTCAGAATATGCGGTACCTCCTTCTCGTGAAGCTCCTTGTAGATTGTACCTTCTTTCTTCATGTCATCAAGGCAGATCCGCCACGTCTCCTTCAGCCACACTTTCTGTCCGTCCGCAGTGATTGCAATGAAACCTCGAGTGTATCGACCAAAGGGACACGCCGATAACCCGTGAGTGTCAAGAAGAGCATAGAGAACGACCGTCTTGCCCGAAATCTCGTCGTAGATGTCGAATTTCCACAATACCGTATGCCTATTGTGCTTCGGCAGCATGGTCATGGCCGTTGCAGCGTCAGGGTCCTTGAACACATCGGCAGGGCTGACAGACGGGTCATACCCACGAAGCGCTCTGTCTGCGTGGTTGAAACGCCAAAAGAAGTCGACGAGATAGTTATTTTCATACCAGCAGAACGCGCTGGTCACAATAGCTACTTCACGGTCGATGCGAATCAAACGCGCCATCTTTCCAGCAACTTCGATGCAAAAGATGTGCGTCCTGAACTGTGATGCCATCGTCGCGCCTGCATATGTAGCCAGCTGGCCTCGCGTATGCCGGGATTGCGCCGTGTCCTTTTCGAATGGCACTCCTTGATCGTCGAAGCCAGTGTAACCGGCGTGGAGCTTGAATTCGAGAAAGGCGTCGAGCTTGGTGATGTCGAGAGGCTGGCTGGGAGATGGGAGATTGTCCTTGGAGTAGATAGACATGTCGACCTTGATAGTTCCCGACTGATGGGACCAGGTAATGTCGTCGGGTTTATCGGCAGTGGTTTTCACCTCGATCCTCGTGCAATATGGCTGCAGAAGGGTCATCTGAAATCAATGGTGAGTACAGGAAGGCCAATAATCTTGATGACACAGTGACTCACAAATTCTTCGTACATATCTGCTTCGACTTTGCATCTTTCGAATGCCTGTTCCCATGACTCTTTTCTAAAAGAAGGACGTCGCGGCAACCCATCGGGTTTTGGCAAGAACTTGTCGAGGAATTTGGAAGGGTCCATGGGACCGTGCCACTTGCCGCGGGATTCGATCTCGACGTGAGCAATGCGAGCATCACCCCCGAGCCTTTCTGAGGCGTACTGGGAACTGGCGAGGGTCTGCTTTAGCGGGGTGCTCTCGGAAGGATTGTCAAGAGGAAGCTGACTAGAGCGAGGAGGAGGAGTTTTCGTCTTCGGATCCATAATGGTCAGTGAGGTATTCTTGATTCATAGTTGAAGAAATCTAGAGGTTAAATACTCTTTCAGAAATTGGGCCACGACTTGGCGGTATAAAGAGAACAATGGAACGTGATCGTGGCCGCTTCTTTTCTTCCCATATCGGGGCGACGAAAATTCACACGCCGAATAGCCGAGCAACAACTCGCTCTTCGCCCCCAACCCAGATTTTCTTAATCCGTAGGATAATGAGCTCTCGAGTTTTTGTCCTTCCGGCGGTCGTTCAGTGTAGTGACTAGCGACTAGTCAGGTTTTCGGACGGACTCGGATTCGACGAATTCCTCAAATATGCCAGGTTTCCTCGTCGCAAAAGCACCTTGGGCAATTCTCTTCAATCTTTCGATAGCCTATTCGGTTTGCTCTGGGTAACAAGACGTGTCGTAGTACGTTTTCGATATTCCTGTGCGATACGCTGAATGAATGGGACATGCAGCATAGCGCAGCCCAGGGACAAAGGGTATTAGATCAAATCGAAAGATCCTGAACATGGTAAGTAACATGTCCCCTTTCGCATGCAGTGCTGATAACGAGCTTGTTCAGACAGCACTAAACATGATCAGAGCAAAAACTGCCACAGAATTCCTCGTTCCGAAGATGTACACATCGGGCGGGGGTCTTTCATCGAATCGTATTTCATTATGCATGTCAGCCCATTTCAGGTTACGCACCTTTACCAATGCCATGCTTTCCGATGCCTCGACCTCAAGCAAGAGCCAGAACGATTGATACTATTCAGGGGCTATCTGGCAACCGAAAGAATAGTATCTTTGTGCTCATATTGGCGGGCATCTGATTGCTATGGTGTCCCGCGTTTTACCTGTCATACCTCAGCGCAGTTCGGGAAGACAATTCAATACCGTTACGAAGCAATGAAGCATTACCTTGGTTGTCGATCCTACGATGCTCGGAAGGCCTGCTCAAGCGCTTACAGCTCTTAGTATGGTGTACAGGCTCTGGTACCGCTTACAACAATCTCCTGGCCAGCTCTCTCCGCATTAGTCGAACCTTGTCTAGTAGCCGATCGCAGTTGATGTACACGACATGCATTTTTCTTCGCCGGCAGGATCGTGATGCGCGATACCATCAACAATCTGCATTATCGTGATGTGTATGATCTTCGCATGCTTCCTTCAGCGGCTGAGGGTCTGCGAGGGTACTTAAATAGCGAAATCTTCTTGCGCTTGTTCACACTTCGAAAGTGTAATATATCTAGATGGTCCCTGGTAAGGCTCTATTCTTTCTATTGCAATGTATCGTCGTATACTAATTAGAAACTGCAGGAGGACAGCCAAATGCACATTGTAAAAATATGAAGTCTCCCTTCTCTAGGGACAGGTTCCCATCAAGACCCGAGAATCCTGAACGTGGTGTGTATCAGAGTATCTTGCATTGTGCTTCCTCAAATCTTACCATATGTTTCCGCAGATAGAGCCTCCAGGACGAAACCTAAAAAAACATCGCCTCTTAGGAAGTTGGTGCACAGTTCGGGTAGGTCACCCCCTTCAGCCATTGTTTAGCTCGCCATTCTTATTGGCGTCTTGCAGGTTACACGCCCTCTACTCCTATAGGTGAGGAACAAGGACCGCGGTCTCGGGTTGACATTGTTCCTGCCAACAATGTTAGTACTCCAGTATTCAGACCAGGCGAGTTTTCTTCAACATCATCTTGCAATACATCACGCTCATCTGAATCGTTTAGGTTATAACCCCTGCTATGATGTACGACCGGGGCGTAGACATGATCAGGCAAACATCTCTAATCCATTGGTGGTTGAGGGTGCACCCGACGTCAATGAAGAGCTGAATGATGTTGTCGAGAATCCAGATGTCGTTGAACCAGAGCAGGTCCCTCAACAGCCGCCACCACATCGTCGGTCATCGACTCCGCGAGGGAATTCGGAATGGCGAAGAAAAGGACGATTACTGCGTCTATTGATAAGATTTGCTACCAGTAGTAATACGAGAAATGCATCCTGTGTATAATTTTCAATGATATCGATGAGACGTCGGCGCCGGCGTTACCGGTCTGTGGTTGCGGCGAGTTTATGACTGTTCTGACTCAGCCTACTGTTCCGACCTTGACGGTTCCTCGACTTGACCGACCGACAATCCTGGCCGCATCTCTTGCCAAGATACCTCCCCTCAGCTCATTTAATTCAGCTCTTCATAACACGCGCCTCAGCGTGCGATGACATACCGGTTTCTCCCGCATGCATGAAATCCTCGCCAATATCGGTAGTCAAAGAGTCTATTTGACTGGCCCTTTTGGAGTATATACTAGTATATGGTGGATGCGTCTGGGGGCGGATATTCGCAATGAAATACACAGTTCAGGTGAGTTTTCCTACGTCTCTGTCTCTATATGTTCAGTCTTATCAGGATCTTCCAGGCTAGATATCCTCTATCATCCCACCAATACGGACAGGGCAGATAAAAAATCACCACTTGGCACCCCTACGAGAACGTCCACTCTAAACAATCAATCCAGTACCATCCTCCACCTATGAAACATGGTGCTATTTTTGACGCAACAGAAAATAGCTGCATTGGAGGTACTAGCATTAATCTGGCCCGTTCATCTATCAGATGTTGATTCAAATCCAATTAGGCCATCGCGTAGTACAGGAGACCTCACCACACTGCAGTGAGTGGATTCTGTTTCAGGAGAAACAGGATAGGATAAAAATGATGTTCGGTTTGCGGGAAAAGATTCAAGATATTTGCTCCCGGGCCGGCGATCCGGACTGCCATATAAGGCAATTCCTTTGATCTTTGTCGAGCAAAGATCCTTCATTTTTGCTCGGCTAACCCGTCATCATCTTTGTCGGGTGCTGTTTCTGCAGAAACAGCATCCAATCGCTGCAGTGCCACTTCCTCAGCACACGGCTTGCAACTGCCCCAGCGCTTATCTCGCCGCTCAATTTTGGCATCGAACATATACGATCTTCACATGTCAACTGGAAACTACATAGGAACCGGCCTGCGAGAGGTTTAAATCTCTATGAACGATAGAACACGGCGGAGTCTTTTCCCATTCGCCCTCAGTCAGTCGAGATGGACCCTGGTAGACATTTGCCACTATTACACCTGCAAGGTGTACTAGGTGACCAATCATCTGTTCTCAGCAACGCCGGTCGTGTACATGACACGATGATGGTTTCCGGTACTACCAACACCCATCACGAGAGCCACAGTGTATACTACAGTGGTATCACTGTCAGAGCTGAGGCGGAAAGGACCTGTGTCCGTGCATCTTTCAGAGATAACCCTCAACCAAACTCCCAAAACGCTGAGCGTGGTATGTTTCACAGTATCCTTTCTACACTTTGATGTTCACGATGGGTTTACGTAGATAAGGCACTTGGCAGGTCCAAGGCGAAAACATCTAGGACAACCCTTATCGTGCGTAGCATGCACAATGCAGGTGAAGTTTTGTATTCAACTTTCCATTGTTCTACCATTCTTATCAGGCTCTTCTAGGCTATACACCTTCTACGCACAGTGTACTAGCTGATGATCCAACTTCGGATAAAGGACGAGAACCATCATCCCGGGTCGGCATCCCTCCCAACAAGTCCGATGACCCTATATCTATTCACGTTTACGAACCAGGTGAGCTTCCCTACTAATCCACCTTGTACTTCATGTGTACATCGTCATGCTCATTGCATACCTTCAGGCTATAACCCTTCCTACATTGTGCCTTCCTCGGACAACGAAACACGGCAAGGCTACTCGGTCACCAGCTCCAGTGAAGCAGATATCTCGAGCCCGCGGGGTGCGCTCATTGCAATCGAAGGGTTGGTTGGTGACGCCGTAAATGAGAGCCAGACTTCCCATCCAGAGCTCGAGCCAAACCGACCCCCAGGGACTCTACCCACTGGACCACAATCCTCACGTTCACACCACTGGTCATCCAGACTGCGAGCGATTTGGCGGAGAATCAGACGGGAGAAGAGGTGAACTGTCGATCCGGAACTTGAGTGAAGCCAATGCCCATTGAAATTTCCGGGAAAAGTGATTGGGCAAAGTGAATCCAGATGGTCGTCGTATTTCGGATATGTAGACTGTCCTGAGTCCTTCGGATGTACATAATGTCAGTTCTTTGTTCTAGAAAGCAGTCCATGATCGAGCAGTGCATTCCGCGGTAGCTTATAAGGCACACAATGTGCCAAAGGCGTGTTCATAGTTCCTGGAGGTTTTAACACACCTCTTTCCACCATTTCTACCATCTCAACACGCAGAACGATGCAACGTGTAAACGCCCTCTCCATGCGGTCAACCAACTCCCGAAAACCCAAACCTGGACAAAAGCCAGAAAGCCGTCGTACGTCCGATTTCACGACATGTCCGCGAGTGTTAACGATGCGCCCATAGCGAACCTATGGCAAGCTACGGCTAAAGCTAACAGAGATTTAACGGCGAAGACGATGCATAACGAGTGTAAGTCCTCCATTTTGCTGTGGTTCTCTATTACTGAAGAGTTTAGCCTACACCCCTTCTACCAGCAAGGCCAGTAACTTGAATAACCGCCGCTGAATATCCGACAATGCCTTGTGTTATCGGTTGCATGTCCTTGTATAACTATTGAATACGGTAGTCATAAATACATCGTTCCCGAGCAATGTATGTTTGTATATACGTTTTCTCGACTTTACTTCTGGCGGCGATAGACCTTGTCCAAGAACCTCGTGAATACCTCCTTCCTCAGTACACCCTGTTCTCCAGGGGTGCCTTCAGGAATCTCGTCAATCATTCCCGTCAAGGTCTTATAAACACCATCTTCATATTCCCTATACTTCTCCCTAATACCGATCACCTCAAAAACTGCTTTAACCCTCTTCTCGGCTTCACCTAGATACCCCTGCTCCTCTCCACCGTTCTCCGCAGCCAACGCACGCGCCATGGCTTTCTCCTCCTCAGTCGGCTTTACACCGTAATTTTGGTCCAGAATCCGGCGTTGTTCGGGTGATGCCAACGCCAAAGCCGTGTTGATAACCCAGGAACACTTGTTATCAACGATGTCCGTTCCGACTTTGCCGATCTGAGAGGGGGTACCAGAAAAGTCGAGAAAGTCGTCTTGCACTTGGAAGTATTCGCCGAGGGGGAGAAGGATGGATTTGGCTGTTTCGTAGGGTTTGATTACTTTTCTTGAGGTAGTATCGGTGTAGGTTTCAGGAACACCACATATGTGCATACCGAGAGCGACAGGGAGATAGAAGGAGTAGTAGGCAGTTTTGTAGGTAACGATTAGGGAATGTCTGTCGATCAAAGGTCAAAGAATGTATAGCGAGCCACAAAGGAGTACACACCTCTTCAACGAGAACCTATTCAAGTCGACAGAACTTTCTGGAGCGGTGATAAGATCGACGAGTTGACCCATCTCGGTCTGATATGTGACTTCGTGGAACAGGTCGAGCAAGTCGACATAGTACGGCTCTTTCCTAAAGTGCTTCTTCAAAAGGTAGTAAATGGCACGCTCGAGCATGCACGAATCATTAACAGAAATGAGGCCGACTTTGTGGGGGTGTTCGACGCGATACCAACATGGCTGGCCACGGCGTGTAATGGAAGAATCGATGATATCGTCAGAGACAAGGAAGAAAGCTTGAAGCTAGTCGATGTTAGAAGGTAACCTGATCAGAAGAAACAGCATCACTGACTAGTTCCACACCCCATCCGAGAACAGCGGCTTGCAGATATTCCTCGTCACGTAGAGATCGTCCCTTCAAAATTTCGACAGTGTCAACAACTGCCATTCCACGGTTGAGTTTGCCTCCTAGAACGTTGTAATCAAGGCTCTGGAAAACGATTAGATATAACTGACAACTTTCATTTGTCTTTGACTCACCTTTGCGTACCATTCTACTGCATCCTGGGGCATACCCTCACCCTTAAAGTGTGTCAACAACTCTTCGCGGATGACATTCCATACATCCCCGAGCTTAGCATGTTGAGCGGTTTGGTCGTTAAAGGACATTCTTTCTCGATGGGTGTGAGTCAGAAAGGGTTAATTGATCTGGATCTTGGATTGGAATAGCCGTTTTCCTCGCAACTATCAACACCCCATAGTTAGCTTTGGATTTGATGTAACACTAAGAATGTATCAATGCTCAGCGCCAAGCCCCTTAAAACTGCAAATCCTGCAAAATTGGTACTCACCGACTGTTATTCCATCCAAACTAGCCTCAAACCACAATTTTTGAGGTATATTCAGTCCCAGGAGAGTCGTTCATCCTGTTCGACTCTAACAGCCAATTTCCAACAAATCCTGATGCGAATTTTTGGGTTGAGGATAAGAAACGTGAATTTGAGGCTCTTGCTGTCGAGTCTCCGAATTGATCGTATCATGCGACGAGTTCTAGGGTGAACGTTTGAAGGTTGAACATGGCATATGGTAATACTAATAGCAGTATGCGCAGTGACTACGACCAGCGCTTGCGACCTCAACGGGCGCTTCTCCCTGTTTCCAGAAATTTCGGGAAACCCCTCCGTCTTTCCTGCTTTCTCCACAACGACCATCCCCAAACCGAGATCCGTCAAGAATCTTCTGGATTACCGCGCTTGATATATAAAATCTGCTAGCGATGTAGTCTCTGGCCAAGCAGAACAAACCACAAACTTCTACTCAACTCAAGCTCTCCTCAAGCATGTCTTCACTCTACTACTACGAACCATCTTACAACTTCGATCGCTTCTTCGACGAAGTTTTCTCTCGTACCGGAAGACCTTCTCCAGCTGATGGCGGAGAGGCATCCCAGAAGAGGAGTAATAATGCCGTTGCACAGGCGTTCAAACCGAGGTAAGGTTGAAGCTGCGTTCTGCTTACTATGACACGGAAAACTGATACGCACTCCAGAATGGACCTTTATGAAGACGCCAAGAACAATGTTGTAACAGCAACCTTTGAGCTACCTGGGCTCAAAAAAGAAGACGTCCAAATCGACGTGCACAACGGCCGTCTAACCATTACCGGAGAATCCAAGATCTCTGAAGAGCACGAAACAGACGGTTACGCTGTTCGCGAAAGGAGCTTTGGGAAGTTTTCGCGGACTCTGAGGCTCCCTCAGAACGTCAAGGTGAGAATCAAACATGTCAATTATGACATTGATACTGACGTCTCCGTTACAGGAGGAAGAGATCAAAGCATCTCTGGAGGACGGTATCTTGACTGTCACGTTCCCCAAGGCAGCCAAGGAAGATGCTCCAAAGAGAATTACCATTTCTTGAACTTGATCCCGAAGGAGCTGTGGCTATGGAACTTTCAAGCCGGACTGGCGAGGACATTGTAATAACCATTGTAGCGTAACTATCTGTATCATTCTACTGCGGACATCTATACATAAAGCTGTATCATTTCTTTCATGAATTCATTCACCCCCCTTATCGCTTCCTAGAATTCTCTTCGGAGTCTTCGGGGCCCGATGACACGATGCATTTTGGTGAATTATGCGTGATTAAGCGTTGTAGAGCTCGTCTTCAGGACTCTGCAGCTTTGAACTAGTGAAAGAGGCTGGAACTCCTCCACTACGCCTTCCTAGCCTCCAGCACAATGAAGGCGATGGTTGGGCGATGGAGCTTGTAGCCTCCCCGGATGAGCTCCGCGAAACCATCACATATCGTGACATTTCCTTATTTAGCTAAAATGTGACAGGCGTGTAGCCATTTTTGCCGAGAACGAGCTCTGCCCAGGTGAACTTGTCATTCACTAATGTCGCATGGTACATTGATTACTTTCCCCAGGTTCCACAGCTTGTTGCATCCTTTCCTTCGACCATAACGTATAAAGGCCGGGCGATAGCAAGTTCTGCCCGATATTTGCCCCCCTTCAGCAGGTTGATCAACCTGATGAAGTTTTTGGATTCGTTTCCCTTGTTCAAGCCCAAGGAGGTCCCCGTTTTACCCCGCACGGTACATGTCAATGAGGATCGAGCTGTGGATTCCGAAGAAGATGTGGTCTTTTGCAGTAACCAGGTTATAACGTCCAGGTATACGCTCCTGACGTTTTTACCTGTGAACTTGTTGGAGCAATTCAAGCATTTCGTTTATTCGTAAGTGATTTACTGGTTGCATTGGATTAGAATGCTCAACATTTCAATGTAGCTACTTTTTACTCTTGGTGGTCATCCAGTTCTTTCCGCAATTCAGGTTGATCTCACCGGGCGTGGTCATCCTTCCTTTGATAGGCATGCTTGGGTTTAGGGCGGGGAAGGACGCGTACGAGGACTGGAATAGGCACAGATTGGACAAGCGTGTCAATCAGAGCCTTGTGGAAGTCTTAAGGGGCGGTTCCTGGTCTAATCCGAATCCCGCAGAGCCCAAAAAAGAGTCATCTGCTGTTCTACGTTTCTTGCCCAACTTTGCCAAGGATCGAGTAGCTACGGAAAGCGATGCTCCCGCGGGTGTTGATTCCAGTGCTCAGGTTAAAGCAGAGAAAGGATCATCACCGGCACCGCCTCCAGAAACTCAATTGGAAGATCCTGAAAGTCCCGACACGCCGCATTGGGCACAGATTGCTTGGGAAGACCTCCGTGTCGGCGACCTTGTCAAGGTCAACGAAAACGAGGCAATACCAGCCGATTTGCTCATCTGCGCAACGTCCGACGAGGAGAACGTGGCTTATGTTGAGACGAAGAGCCTAGATGGCGAAACTAACCTCAAATCCCGCACCGCCGTTTCCTCCTCTAACTCATCTTCGTACACCGGAGGAATGTGCCAGTCCCAAGAATGCCTTTCGGGTGAAATGCGACAAGCCAGAGAATAACATGTATCGCCTAAATGCTGTCGTGGAGTTTGGGTCTGGAGGGCAGAGGTTTCCGGCGGATTTGCAGTCGACATTGTTGCGCGGGACGGTGTTGAGGAATACGTCATGGGTCATTGGTGTGGTGCTGTTCACGGGAAATGACACCAAGATCGTGTGCTGAACGCCGGCGCTACTCCCAGTAAATCGAGTAAAATCGAGAGGCAGATGGGTCCGTTGGTGTGAGCAAATTCTCTTTGGTGGTGTAACTTGGTGCGAAAACTGAATAAACCTGAAACAGAGCGATCAATTTAGGGCTGATATTCATCATGTCGACGTCTGCGCCATTGTCGACTCGTTCCTTGAGAAGGAATATTACCCTTTGGATGCCCCTTGGCTTCTCTTCGCTGACGAATCCGACGATAACCCTGAAATCAACGGCCTTATCACGTTTTGTTATGGGCTCTTAACGTGAGTAAGCGTTTCTTTGAAACGACACGCGGCTAATGGCGAAATAGATTCCAAGCACTTGTTCCCATTGCTCTATACCTCACACTAGAGTCTGTGCATACCATTCAGTCTATCTTCATAAATCACGACAAGGACATGTACTACGAAAAGAAGAAAATCTGGACACAGGCTAGGAACTGGAATCTCACAGATGATTTGGGTCAAATAGAGTACATATTCTCGGATAAAACTGGTACATTAACGCAGGTGAGCAGGTCGCGTTTAGTCTCGAGCACATTCCTCCTAAATGCTTCTTTTGTAGAACGTCATGGTATTCCGTCAATGTGCTATCGGTCGCAAAGTGTATAAAGGAAGTGCAGCTACGAATCGCGAAGAGCAGACGCAGGACACCCCGATTATTGAGAACTCGCGGACGGCTGACCCGGAAGGACAATCCCCCACAGACGAAGACGAGCACCGCTTTTACGACTCCGACTTACACGGGGACATTACATCTGCCATGGCGTCTACAGATGAAAATTCCGATTCCCATGCACGTCTCCTTCACGGGTTCTTTACAGTCTTATCACTTTGCCACACTGCGTTGGCGTCGACGAATCCAGAAACAGGCGCGATAGAATACAAAGCTCAATCTCCCGACGAGGCTGCTTTGGTTCAGGCTGCTGCTGATATGGGATTCGCCTTCGTTGGGAAGGATAAGGAGGTATTGTCCTTGAAGAAGCCGAACGGGGTGATTGAGAAGTACGAATTATTAAATATTTTGGAGTTCGATAGCGCAAGGAAGAGGATGAGCGTTATTGTCAGGAGGATGGATGAACAAGACCGTGATAAAGGCGTTCTTTTGCTGTGCAAAGGCGCCGACAATGTTATCTTCGAGAGGTTGGCGGATGGAGGAGAGGAGCTGAAGCAGGCAACAGAGGGGCACTTGAATGAATTCGCGAACGAGGGTTTGAGGACGTTGACATTGGCGTTTAAAGTTATTCCTGGTGCGTATCTGTAGATCTGACTTTCTTGGTCGCTGACTGGATTGTGTAGACGATGATTACGAGGCCTGGGCGGAAAAGTATAACGAAGCTCAAATGGCAATTGATGATCGCGAAGCGCGGATCGACATTCTTTCGGAGGATATTGAGAAGGATCTCCATCTGTTAGGTGCTACTGCCATCGAAGACAAACTCCAAGATGGTGTCCCAGAGACGATTGCTGACCTCAAACGAGCCGGAATCAAGGTTTGGGTTGCCACAGGTGATAAGATGGAAACTGCTATTGGTGAGACTAGGCATCCTCGCATGACGACAGAAACTGAAAATTTTCGCAGCTATTGGTCGAAGCACGAACCTCATCTCTTCGGAGTCAAATATCATAATAATCCGTGGAGGCGGCGGTAAATCGGTGCAGGAGCAATTAGTGGCCGCAGTAGAAACTTTCTTCTCGGAGAAAGTTTCGGAGATGAAGGAAGTATTGCCACAAACATCGTCCATCTTTTCGCAACCCCGTTTGCATCGCGTTAATACTGGGATGTCGTCTATCGTCGGCCAAGACAACGGTGAAAGACCTGGTGGATACATTCTTGTGGTAGATGGCGCAGCACTACTACAGGTGAGCATCAGTAATGCTTGCATACAACTGACATTCTCATTCTTTGAACAAAGGCATTTGACACAGAAGAGAACAAGGAGTTATTACTTCAACTCGGTACAGCCTGCGAGGGTGTCATTTGTTGTCGTGTGTCACCATTGCAAAAAGCTCTCGTCGTCAGGCTGGTTAAGGACGGTTTGAAAGCGATGACGCTGGCTATTGGCGATGGGGCAAATGATGTCAGCATGATACAGGCCGCGGATGTTGGTGTTGGGATATCAGGTGAAGAGGGTCTTCAGGCGGTCAACTCATCGGATTATGCGATTGCGCAGGTAAGGTATACTGACTCTACGTGACAATTGATGCTGACTCAGAAGCTCTAGTTCCGTTTCTTGAAGAAGCTCCTGCTCGTTCATGGACACTGGTCATATTATAGGATTGGGACCCTGTAAGTCCTTCTGTCACGTGACACTCTCGCGACTTCCTAAGCGCTCAAGCCACTATTCAAGAATTCTCGCATTCTTTTACAAGAATACCGTACCCAGCGGGCTCTCGTGGTGGTATCAGATCTATTGCGGCTGGAGTGCGACATTGTGAGTCCTCCCAAAGCCTACCGCCACCTACCGTCCTCCCACTTCCTCCTCCTCCTCCCCCCCATTTTTTCCCCTCATTCTTTCGACGCATATAACTGATTAATGGGCAGCGGCTTAGACTACGTCTATATACTCTTCTACAATGGCTAGTTTTGTGTCCAAATAAGGAAATTCGTTCCCAGGATGCTAACCTCCCGCATTTTTCAGGAATTTGGACACTTTGTTTGCCATACGCGATCGGAGTCGCAGATCGTATATTAGGTATGTCGCATGGTCTTGCAACCCATAGTAAATAACTCATTCTGTCCTCAGACGACCGCACCATGATGGATTTGCCCGAGCTGTACCGATACGGGCGTGAAAGGACATACTTTTCTTTTCGAACCTTTTGTTCGTTCATGATCGACGGTGTCTACCAGGTATTTCTTCTGCATCTCTCTTTGACACGTTTTAAATGCTGTCTGCAGTCAGCTATCATCTTTTTCTTTACCATGTTAATCTATGACACAACGAGTACGCGCCCCGATGGGTACGACGCCGCATTCTATGAGCGATCAACGGTATGGAGCCTAAGGACTGCATTCAAGTTCATTCCTAATACTTGTATTATAGACCGCTGCAGTGTCTGTTGTCATGTCTACGAGTTTTTTCGTAGGGATGCTTGCGCTGTCTTGGTCCTGGTTCGTGGTAATTCTTCTTTTCATCGGTGCTGCCCTAGTTTGGTTGTATACGGCAAGTGGTATTTCTGAATACTCAAGGACTATCTTTGATATCTCCCTAGCTCATCGGGTCGACTTCTCCTTCAAATGAACGGAATTACCTGTTTTATGGAAATTACTATTACGTCTTTGCTTCGGCCCCCTACTGGCTGGGGCTTCTCCTCATTATTTCCATGTCACTGGCACCTCGATTCATGTTCAGGGCATACAAATCCGCTTACGCGCCCACCGACATTGAACTAGTCCGATTCATTCAGGCAAAGGAACGTGGTCGAGATCTGCGTGCCTTGACGAGCCAACAAGGGGACATTGGGCTGCTCGAGATGAAGAGGCCTCGTCGTGCTTCCCGGGTATCCTCTGTAGGCTCTCGAAGGTCTAGTATGAATATCACAGGAGCTGGGGCACCGCTGGCTCGATCTGCGAGCAGAGTGGACATGTCAACTGGATTGACATCTACAGACCGTGGGTTCGACTTTGCAACCGAAGAACATGGGACAGCGATTCGCCGTCTGCAGTCTAACCTATCCCAGAGACGCCGGCGTGTTCGAAACCGCGTCCTGGACTCTGGAGATGGCACAACAGGACGGAGTAAAAAGTTTTGGTTTTCTTCGCTTAAAAGGGGTTTCAAGGAGAAAAGGTCATAGCACACTGTAATACGATGTTCACTGTATTTCCTATTGACACGGTATGTACTATAAATGAGCGACTTCCAGGACTCGGCGCAATTGGAAACTTGAAAGTGGTATATAGGTCTTTGAATTTAGCCTGCGATGAAACGTGGTCACGCACATCATGCAAGTATCAAGTATCGAGAACTTTATGCGCCTTAATCCAGGATTGATGCAAATACTTTTGCTTCGATGTAAATTTCTTATCGATACAAGGCAAACCAGCATTCCGAGTTCCATGCAAGGCGCCAGAAAGAACAAGCTTGAGACAAGGTGAAAGGGTTACGCTCGGCTGTTAGGCGTGTGAATTTTCATCACCCAATAAGGGAAAACGAAGCAGCCACGATCACGTTTCATTGTTCTCTTTATACTGCCAGGTCGCGGCCTACCTTATTTGCCTCTTGCTCTCCACCATGAAATCTTTCACTTGCCTACCATGAGCTCGCAAACTCACTCTCATTCTAGTCGAGTTCTTGTTGATAAACCTTCCGAGAGCGCCGACTCGGACCAGGACATGATGAGCCCAATCTACGAGAAGCTTCAAGAGAAAAGCATACCGTATATCATACACTCTGAAACCAAAGTTCTTCGATGTTCGGCTACACCCTTGGCGTTACTGCATCGCCTTCAAAGACGTTGGTCGTCCTCTCAATAGATTCGATACCACATGGGAGCTCGTTAACGCATTGAAAGATGGGATGGAAGGTGAGTTACATTCAGACCATCCGTTTCAATTATGTCGTTGATGGTGGTTTCTTTAGCGCACCGCAGAGCCTACTACAAACTCAAGATGTTGCACCGGGATGTTAGCGTAGGAAATATTCTCCTTGACAAAGACGGAAACGGTATTTTGATCGATTGGGACACCGATTACAATCCAAGACACTGCGAAAGAAAGGTTGGCACATCCTTAACTTGCCATTTGCGTAGATGTACTCATCGAGAGTTCTGTAGGGCACATGGCAATTTATGTCGGCGACAATGCTTCTTGGCACATCCCACCGGCAAATGCGCGCTGACGATCTGGAATCGTTCTTCTACGTGCTTTGTTGGTTGACCTTGAATTATACCTCTCACGGTATAGCGCCGAATGAGGTCGAGAAGCTCATGAAGCTTGGGTTCGACTTGCATCTCATCGAGGGGGGAAGGTGGGGCTCGGGTGGTGATATCAAGAAGATGGGAATCATCGCAAGGGATATGAAACGTACAGGTCTCTCTCCAGGACCCCTACAGCAACTCGTCTGCGAGTTCGAAGATTTAGTAGCTGTGCGATACGACTTTCCTCCGACAGAAGAAGACAGGGAATACTTCGAAGATGCCAAGATAAAGTATGCGAACGATCCTGCTAGGATTCACCGTCATAAGGTCTATAGATATGACTTATTTATGGCCGACCTTGAAACCTGGGAGTATATATACAGCTGTTTTTGCAGGGTGTTGGAGGATCCATCGAAACTCACCGACAAGCGGGCTGAACGCAATTCTACTCACCAACATCGCCACCAGCGGCAGTAAGCGCATCGGTGACTACCTCTTATCGAAACATGGCGGGTCTAACAGGCGACATTGCTGGTTTCAGCGAGCACGTATCATCATGGACAGTTTACATACCTACAACTGTTTACGATTCTCTCAACATTTCATGATTTACGACATATACACGGAACTAAAGCCGATTTTGATTATTACCTAGTGAAGACTCCACAATCGATATACACTGCACACTTCATAAGATCTGCTACTTGAAATCAGGCATCATAAAGGTAGTTTCCCGACCAACTTCCCATCCCTTGAGCTTCGTCCAATGGTAACTCCGATTTCCCCTTCAGGTTTCATCCATCCCTGAGCTCCTGCGTCCCAAATTGAAACGTCGTACCTCGACAGGAGGATACTAACAGTCTTGGTTTCTCCAGGGGAAACTTCGATGTGATTGAAACCCTTCAAGATCGATGGCGGTTCACCGGCTGAGCTGGGCATGTTGAGGTACAACTGCGAGATCTCGGTACCTGCTTGGGCACCAGTGTTCCTCACAGCAAACGTTACATTGAAAGCAGGTTTGTGAAGCCTATCGTAAGCGGCTCCTCAGTATTTATCGCAACAATGGTGACGGTTGAACCATACCATACAGCCACTGAAGAGCCAAACTCAACAGGAGTAGCCTTTCCTCGAGCCCAGGCCTCTTCTCTGGTGTCAACGTCGGTAGGACTATCGACAGTGGCGATGTTGAGGTCGCTGTACTCCCATTCAGTATAGCTGAGACCAAATCCAAACTCAAATCGTGGCTCGATGTCATGCTGTTCAGAGTGTTTAGGGGTGCCATTTGAGGGAGGAAGAAATCTGAACACGTACCGCATCGAAGTGACGATAATCAATCTCAAGGCTAGGATGCAAGGCTATTGAGCTTCTGCATGGTTCGTAAAGAATGAGCACGCCTACCCTTCCGAGTACGGGATTGAAATGATGTCATTTAGTTCACCGCCAACCACCAGTTGAGCGGGGTAATCTTCGAGGCTCTTTGCAATAGTGTAGGGAAGTCTTCCTGATGGGTTCACGTCGCCATATAGGACATCTGCAATAGCATTGCCGACCTCGTTCCCTAGCAAGCCGGCCCAGAGGACCTGGAAAGCAACTTGTAAGAACCAAGAATACTATGTACAAGGACGAAACTTACAGCAGTGACATTGGGGTGATCAATCCACGACTCAACGATCAGCGGTCCAACACTGTTTACAACGACAATGGTGTTGTTGTTCTGGGCGGCGACAGCAAGAACGAGATCTTCTCCGCCGTGCCATGCCGTGAGATTTGCCCTAGACCCAAGAGTATGATCAGTTTGCAACCAGCTGCCTAGCAGATGGCTACTAACCTATCGGCAATGTCCCCGGGGTGCATAGGATCCTCGTATATGATGCGCGAGTTTGTCTCTCCAGAATCAGCGGCAATGAACACCAACGCAACATCTCTGTGCTGCGCCAAATTTCCAGCGGTGTCAAGATCGTAGTCATTGAACGTCCACGAGATACTAGCTCGATTCTTTCGAGCACGTGGAACAATTGCTTCATAAGGCTGTAGGATGCGCTGAGTTTAGTATGGAGGAACGGGAGGATCGGCACATACTGAAACCAAGTAAGTGAAATTCGCTGTACCCGATCCCCAACCCACAGCAAGCGGTCCGTCCTCGAGCCCAGCATGGTTGAGGAATCTATTTGGTCCAATGCTAGCGGGTCCAGCATCGCTGCCAGCGAGCAAAATGCTCCTCTCCTTTCCGGAAAGCGGAAGGGCATTGTCTTTGTTCTTCAAGAGGACTATAGAAGCGGAGCCAATCTGTCGTACAAGATCCGAGTGGTCAGCTTGCACGTCAATGTGCTCGTTGGTAGCTGGGTCGAATGGGTCGAAAGAGTTGAAGTTGACGGAAGGAAAGTCAGTGTCTTGTCCGAGAAGGTACCAGGCTGCGAGTATCCGGGTGGCTGGGAAGGAACATGAATAGGTGCTATCTGAGCGAAGCTACTAAAAGGCGTACCCATATCGTCGACGCGAGCTTCAGGTACGGTACCGTTTTGTACATAGGTTGTTAGATTGCCACCAAAGTACGACGTAGGCCCACTACCAAGGGTGATATCACCAGGCATCGTCATCTTTGTAAGGTAAGACTTCAGTCAAAATCTCGATGATACTGGCGACGGGTGCCGAACGTACATCTAGCCCGGTGATAGCAGATATGGTCGACATTGCTGATAGATCGTGCACGGTCAGAATATAATTCCAGTCGAGAATGTATATTGTGCTTACTTGCTTGCCAGTCTGACATGACATCTGCCACAGAACTGTCTTAGTACCCAATGGACAGGTCATACACGAGCACTCACATCCTTGGAATGCGTACTCTCGCTTGAGGATATCGTTCAGCATTCTATCATTCTCACAAGCATAGGTTCCGTTGATGAGGTCTACATAGATATCAGTCTCGTCCTTTCAAAGGAAACAAATCACAACGTACTGTAGCTGCACATCAAGCTTGCAACACCAGCCTGTACACTCCTCAAGAATGGGTGGGCGTAAAGCTCATGGGTAGTCCTGTCGTCAACGTTCGAGCTCGACATTGTCCGTTTATATTCTTGCTCACTATCGAGATTGTCATTCACTTGCATGACAGGCGGTAAGTAGAAACAACTCACTTAAAAATCAAATGTTTTGCACATGCTTGGACACCAGTCTGCTGAATGCCTAGGATGGTTTCATACGCAGCTTCACCAGTCAAGAATGGATCCGCTCCGAAACCTTCCCAGTTTCGGCCAGCTTGGGGAACTCTGAAGAGGTTCATACCTGGGCCAAGGGCAACATGGGCACCCTTTCCACGATATTCTTCGCCGATGGCGACACCTCGTGCACGTATCAAGTCACGGTTCCATCTAAGGTTCGTCTAAATGACCAGGAGAGTTGTTAGGGAGAAGAGTACTCACGTCGCAGCGGCATTGATACCAGCCGGGAAAACAGTCACGTAATCCGCCAGTCGAACTCCCAAAGGCCCATCCTAGGGTAAGTTGTCATCTATCTCCCCTTCGTGACGGACAATCGATCAAAGAGACCAACCTGCAAACAGAGACCAGGCCAGTCTGCGTGTTCGATGGGCGGGATGTTACCGACACATCGTCCAACCTGGTACCCGACGCCAGTGCCGATGCTGACTTTTTCTTCCAGAGTCAATCCGGAAACCTAGGAACAGGAACAAAATAGGTTAGCCCAGCGTTCAACGACTTTGGATTTGGCGGTAATAAAAATGATTTTCAAATCGCGCCAAGGCTCTCCCACGGGGAACAAGCACTCTTGCGGGCCGGCAAACCGGAGTAGTAACGGAAGCATACCTTTTTCTTCGCCTTTTCGAAGGCAGCAATCCATGCGGGCTCAAAATTTGGAATAACTGCTGAGCCAACACTAGGTGGATCGCTTGGGTCGGTCTCTGGAAAGAGACCAGGAATTGAGGTTTGTGATGGAGCAGGGAATGGGGCGAAGGTGTAATGCTTGATTGGAACGATCTTTCTGGGTTCTGTAGCTGGGTGTGTCACTGTACGAGTCTGTTAGAAGATGAAGGAGGCGCGAAGCATGTGCAGTGTGACAAACCTGGAACCGAATTGCTAGAACCAACAGAGCCAGAGGCTAAGAAGGGCGCCTGCTGAGCAAAAGCAAGTGGTAGGGTCAGATAGACCAACCACACAGGACCCTGGCGAATCATGGCTGTAGTGGTTTAGACGGAAGAGTTGGCTTCTCGAAGACGAAGTCTTGCAGCTTTTTATTCCGAAAATTCTCCGGTCAGCTGAGCAACAAGTTCCGGCTCAGAAAGTCCTCAGTCTGAGCTCTGAAGCCGCCTCTACGGTATCTGGTGGCATTGCAAGCTCAGGGCAGGCGAATGACGACGGTTTCTGATGCTTGAAATGGCTTGGAATGACATATGTGTCCAAACATCGTGGCAGCGTTGACCAGAGCATGAATCCGAGGCCTTGAAGTCTCCTCCAGAAATCCTGGAGGGAAATCTTGAATTTTAGAGGTCGCTCTGAAGAAAATCGGCAAAGAATCAAATAGTAGAGAGTAAAGAGCCCAATGCTGAGGTAATTCAGCAATGGATTTCACAGAGATTTACAAACAGTCATCTAGCCTCGTCGCCTTCAGCCCAGGAGCCCATTTCATCCTCACTGCAGTCCTTGATCGTATCATAGTGCGACGGACAGATTCGTTTCAAATCACCAGAACATGGCAGGTCGATGCATCACCTTCCCAAACCCAAACTCTTCTCGGTAGTTCAAACACCAAATCCAAATCTACACCACCGAATAGTACTTGGATAACTCATGCTGGATGGTCTTGCGACTCGGAATATGTGCTGGCTGCTTGTGCAAAAAGAGGTGTAGTTCATGTATTCAAGCTGCGAGATGAAGAATGGAGTGCGAGGATAGATGCTGGTGCCGAAGGTACGCGTCGATTTTTCGCGACTGGAACCAGTGTTGACCTCCAAGACAGGTCTAGTAAAAGCAGAATGGGCACCAGACGGCCGAACGATACTCTGTTTCTCGGAATGGGGAGTGAGTGGCTTGCCTTTGTCTCCTCTTCTGGCTCAACTGACGTTTTGTTCGAAAGCTCAGAGTCACCATCTGGTCCTTGGTAACTGGTTCATCGACGTATATTCAATATCCAGTTCATCCCGATAAAGGTGCGGAGTTTGGATGATGGTTCAACTTGTTCTGACACGCGACAGGGTATACCTTCAGAGCTGATGGTCGATACTTCGTTCTCGCCGAAAGACATAAATCAAAGGACACGCTGGGGCTCTACGATGCTGCCGAGTCGTATAAACTTGTTCGGGTGGGTCTAGTCTACATATACACATTCTTCAATCACTCAAAGAAGCTCTCTCATAGCACTTTCCTCTACCAACTTCTTCGCTGGCGTCCTTCTCGCTATCACCGACAGGGAATCACCTAGCAGTTTGGGAAGGCATTCTTGAAGTCAGTCCATGGTTATTAGCATTCAAGTCATTGCATTCGATTAACCTATCACCCCAGTATAAACTCCACATCATCACCCTCGCTGGCAAACTCCTGGCGTCTTTTACTCCAGATCCAGAACCTACTCTTGGGATACGCGAAGTAGCATGGCACCCGACAGGTGTTTTTCTGGCGGTCGCAGGATGGGACGACCGGGTATGTGTCCATTTGCTCTTCTGGGATCTGGTGTTTACGTCCCTACTGGTAGATATACATACTTGACAGCATGACATGGGCACCTGCAGCAACTTTTGAGTTATCAGCTCGAATACCTAGTGGCGTCGTAAGCTCTTCTTGACCATATACCTACTTGAGCGTTGATCGTGACCCCTGCTTCAGATCATTTGGCGAGAACCATCGAATTGGCAGGAGTCAACCGAAGGAAGAGGTTTTTTATCATGTGAGTTACACCTTGCTACCGTATTTCAAAATGCTGACTGCTTTGAGGCTATCCCAGACGATAAAATTCACGCCCCACACACAATCACCGTCAACAAGCCCGATCCTTCAAAGCCCAACCCCAAGAGCGGCGTAGTACAACTAGAGTGGAACAGAACAGGAACAATGCTTCTCGCTCGATTTGGTAAGTCAACTATCTCTTAGTTCTTTTACATTCCACTAAACTGCGTCTACACCTGAATAGAATCAACACCAACCGCCGTGCACCTCTACCACTTCCCTTCTCCATCGTCTGAAGAATCCTTCGCTCCTCGATTACGTTCGGTTCTACTCCACACCAATAATGTCCAACACTGTCGTTGGAACCCCGTACGAGCAGGTTCGTTGACATTATGTTGTGGGAATAGAGGCATGTACGCTTGGAGCGATGAGTGGGATCAAGAAGTGGCGGAGTGTATTGGTGTACCTGCGAGTAAGTTATCGTGCCTCTGAACGGAGTATGGCCAGTGTTGACGTTCTCGGAATCCACAGAACAGTTTGATACCAAGGATCTTCGATGGGCACCAGACGGGAAGGGACTGGTGTTATTAGATAAGGACAAGTTTTGTTGTGCGTTCGAGGTGGAGGAAGAGGAACATGTACAGGAGGAATGATCTTGATACGAATGATACGATGCGATATCTGTCTGTGTATACATAGTAACGTCTTGACTAAAGAAATCTTTTGGATACCAACGAGAGCGGGAAAAGGGAAGAGAACTAGAGAGAAAGCGGGATTTGCGCGACAGAGGGATAATCAGAAGCTCCATTCATCGCCACATCAACTATGACATCGAGCCATTCAGCAAACCTAACGCCTTGTTTCGCGATTTGTGTTTCGATGATGGGTATAGCCGTGGTATAGTAAGGTGAATCACCACCGCCATTGATATCGGTGATTGTACAGAGATCGCTGAAGGAGGTGTAGGACCATACGAAAGACTGTAGAGGAAGGACTATCAGACAAATAACAACCCGATGCGAGATCAAGCGTACGCAGTCGAGTGCATTAGATTCCTGGGCCCAAACAAGAGGGCAGGATCTCTCTTTGCCGGTCGCATCTTGAGCGAAAGGCGAAGCACAGTCCAGCCATACCGTAGCGTTGTATTCGCCGGTCTGTTTGAGTTCTTTATCAGTGGCGTAATATGAGAGGATAGCACAAACCTTGACACGATGTCCCAACGCGTTCGCCCACGCCTTGACGGAGCTGTTGTACTGGTTTTGTAACATCTTTTCGATCATACCGTCGTCTATGGGAGTGGGAGCAAGGTCAGACGGAGAGCAAAATGCTAGTTCTGAACGTACCCCACACCTAAGCGCGGGTCTCAGTTGGCAGTCTGAAAGTATCAGAGGTATGAAGACTCACTGAGTGCAAATTCATTTGACGTCCGCTGCATTTGGTTGGGATGTCATTAGCCGCCCCTTTTGATACCTTCAGCGTGAAGAGGTTGACCTATATCACCGAAGAACTAGTAGAATAATGAATGTCAGTTCCCATTACCTTTGACGACTGCTCAAGTAAGCGTACATGAACTACGAATAGAGTTCATCAGTACAGTACATGGCAAAGTATATCTAGAACTCACTGAGGAACTTAAGTGCTTCGTGCCGCTGATAAACGGGGAGCGTCTGATCAACTACACGCGTCGTATAGTTGGAGATGGCGGACACTTTGAAAATACATCAGACCTCGTAAGAGAACAGGCATAGAATCTAGCTCACAAATGCAACCATCGCCACAGTCCTCTGACAGGACATGACATGCTGTAGGTGGAGAATCTAAATGGAAAAGTCACATCTGGTCATTCAATAAGCCGATTAGGATCAATATTACCTTCCGTGTCCACATAATGGAGAGGACCCGACCTAGAGACACAGAGTAATAGTATGACTATGTCCAGAACAGTTTTTAATGTCTATAGCGTACCAACGATATTCAGGCTGGCGTCGAACGTCGTCTGCCCACTGCATTGAGAGGTTAGTGTCGTGGCAATTGGCGTGAGTTTGCTGGGCACTCACTGTTGCAGCAATGCCTAGATTACCAGAATACGCTGGACCAAGAGTATTCTTCACATACTCTGCAGACCTATCCGACAAGAACTAGATACGAATGATTCAGTATTATGAACATGAGGAGGCTCTACTATAGCAAAAGGCTGCACCTGCATTGCAACGTATCCTACAGCTTGATGACCGCTAGGACCCCATGCGACGACCGGGCAAGTGAGTAGACCAAGAACAGATAATAACGAGCTCATTTTGGGATTGAACATGGTGGTGTCTGGCAAGAAGTTCAAGTAGCACCTTTGTTCCAGTGGCCCCAAATCGAACGTTTGACGCGTCACGTTACAAACCTGTCAAGCTTTTGGCGCCTCTTTGCCCGGCCCAGATTTTTTAGAACAAGTCCCTGAACTTTCATTGACGTTTTCCTGAAGAAGAATTGCATAGAAAAATGCCAGATACTGCACAGAAAACAAGGCCAGTGAAGGTAAGAGTGCAAGAACGCGGATGTGGCAAAAAAGGGTTGTCTGTCCTTGTTTGGGCCAAAAGCCAAATTTGACCTGGCAAATTATCGTCCCAGCTAGACTTCCAACTTCGGTTCAGCCGTCACCGTCGTTGCCCAGCACCCCTTCTCGTCGTCATTTTTTGCCCTTTTTCTTCACCGCAGACTCTCCTTTAACCTCTTCTATCACCATGTCTGAAGCACCAGAGGAAATCATGGCTCAGTCCTATGTCGGTTTCGACAGTATCACCAAGCAAATTGAGCACAAGTTGCTCAAGAGAGGGTTCCAGTTCAACTGTATCGTCGTTGGTGAGTCTTTTAGTATTTTCTCGCTCGTAGAAGGAGCTGGCTTGTGCGGCTATATGTGATATATTGGTACTGACACAAGCATTTGAATTTTTCAGGTCAAACGGGACTGGGAAAATCAACTCTCATAAACACCATCTTTGCCTCACATCTCATGGACAGCAAGGGACGTTTCATGGCAGATGAACCTGTCAGACAGACCACAGAGATTCAGGCCGTATCCCATGGTACGTGTCTGCCACGCAGTTACTACCCATAACCTCCTCTTCGCAACCCTAAACAAGCTTCCTTTTTATGTACTTACACGTAACCTTCCTTTACAGTTATCGTCGAAAATGGTGTCAAGCTTCGTCTCAACATTGTCGACACGCCTGGGTATGGTGACCAGGTCAACAACGAGGGATGGTGCGTGGTACATTTTACTTCTCGACAGACAGCCTGTTTGCTCATGAATGACTGGCAGCTGGGACCCCATCATGAAGTACATCAAGGACCAGCACTCGTCATATCTGCGCAAAGAGCTTACTGCTCAGCGTGACCGATACATCCAAGATACCCGTATTCACTGCTGCCTCTACTTCATCAACCCAACGGGTCACTCTCTCCGCCCTATTGATGTGATTGTGATGAAAAAGTTGGCAGAGGTGGTCAACGTTGTCCCTGTCATCGCCAAGGCTGACACCTTGACGATTGAGGAGAGGGAGTTATTCAAAGAGAAGGTGCGTGGTTCTCGTCTGAGGTAATAGAAGGCATATTGAAATCATCGTAGATTCGGGAAGAGCTGGTCTATCACAACATCCGGTTGTACCCCTTCGACAAGGAGGAGGATGACGAGGAAGAAGTTCGTCTCAACGAGTCTATCAGGGTACGTTGCTCACCCATTCCAGTCACTACATCCTCAGTCTCACGTCCTATATAGAACATCATTCCTTTCGCTGTTGTTGGCTCCGAGCAAAACGTTATCATCGATGGCAGGTCTGTTCGAGGACGAAAGAACCGCTGGGGTGTCGTCAACGTCGAGGACCCTAACCACTGCGAATTCACCGACTTGAGGAACTTCTTGACCCGGACACATCTCCAGGATCTGATCGAAACCACCGCTCAGATCCACTACGAGGCATTCCGTTCCAAGCAGCTGCTCGCACTCAAGGATAACGTTCCCAGGCAACAGGCTCAGTAGAGGGCGGTTTTGGGTTTCGTCGTTTCTCTTTTGGTTC
Organism: Paramarasmius palmivorus; assembly: GCA_037176845.1. Taxonomy (NCBI): domain Eukaryota; kingdom Fungi; phylum Basidiomycota; class Agaricomycetes; order Agaricales; family Marasmiaceae; genus Paramarasmius; species Paramarasmius palmivorus. The sequence continues at coordinate 158,119 of JAYKXP010000055.1, read as the reverse complement.
CCACAAAAGCATTGTATACCCCGTTCAGCGAGATCTGGGATACCTCCTTTGTTCCGTTCTTCCTCGTTACCCATTACCTACATACTTTTGTCGCTGTATTGAAAGGAGGTACTTTTACTCGGATCGAACTATAACACTCTTTTTCTTGTTTTCACTTGTTCTTCTGTCTGTCTTTTAGTTTCTTAGGCATTGCCTGAACACTGGTGGATACTTGAATACATAATCCTTGTTAAAAAGCCACCTAGAAGGTGCTAGGTGCAGGATTACCCACTCAGTTCGACGGCGTTCTGCTACCCAACAAAATATGAGAATACAGTATGAGGATTATATGGTACACAAGATAGGTATTACTATGGATACAGGTGGGGCGAATACAGGTGTTGTGAGGCCAGCTCACACGGATATCACTATCGATCCATAGATAGGTCCTCAGAACCTAGTAGGCTTGTAGTCTCCACCCCAAATACTGGATGTCGTCGATGACCTCTTGCACGTATCCTCCACAGCCAAAACTTTGACTTCCCGCTTCTGTTTTTCGACCTGCCGATTTGCATGCGGGAAGTACGCTGCGAGTGGGATGGGTACCACAGGTGTTTCGGGTTGTTCAACAACCTTTCTGGTAGCTTCCTCTGGTTTTGCCTGAAGTCATAGTGTATCAACAAAAAAGACGAAGCGAAAAGGTTTCAGGACATACATCCTGAGCTAAACCATCCCGAGCTATTCGTGCATCCCATCTTCTCCTGACGATAACCACGTATACAAGGAAAACGGCCGTCAGACAAGAGATGGTGACGATGATAGATATGGTGATTCCGTTGTATGTCGGGACTTCATTGGCTGGCGCATCGGACAGATGAGAGGTTGCGGGCATTAAAGAGCGATTTAGAAAACGATTTAAAGAACGTGTTCCAGAGAGTATTGCAAAAAAGAATTTTCCGTTGATGATGTCGAGTAGGGTATTGAAAGCTAGACTTAACAGCGATTCCAGCCATTTTATCTCGCAAATCCGGATGCTTTTCTTCGTTTCTTGCAAGTTTTGCCTGAAGAGCTTGTGAGAGTGTAAAGCAACGAGGTGTGACATCTAGTGTCACAAAACCTCGCACACGGTCTCCATGTTTCCGCCATGTACAACTTGTTTCGGGACCGTGTTATTGGGTCTGTCAGTCTTATAATCAACTGGCGGCTCTCTAGACTCTGGTGTTAGCATCTAGGTTTCTCAAGAAAGGAAGCTTCGATTTCTTAATTGTCTGGACTTTTCCGATGGCTTTCACTCGAACATTCAAGCCCCCGACGGAGCACAACGGCTCATGCGGTCCTCATTTATCGCGCGATATCGAGTCTCACTCCCACCCTCGTATTGGTCTTGCGTATGGCTATTCGTCGGCAATGTCATGTGCACTGCGATGAATGATGAGCCTGCCGCTACGTATCTATCCATTACCAGTAAAATCTATTATTTCGCGTGTAAGTGCCACTATCGGAATGTTTCCGTCTGGACTAACCACGGCACACAGTGCCGACTATTCTAAGACTCTCCTTGACCCTCACCATATTCACATATGCGGCAAGGGCAGCCCGGTATCGAGAATCTGACGTGCGACGGAGAGGCTTCGAAATGACAAACTGATGCGTGATAATGCGCAATGCTATGGACAATCTTCATGTCCTTGATATTCCCAGAGCCCGTACCCACTGCCAAGCCTCCGACCGGAAGGTGGAAGAATCAAACGGACTTTTGTACACAGAACAGGGCTTCCCTTTTACCTGCTTCGTTGCCAGAGGTTTTCATGTGGGGCTTCGCACATCGGACATCGCTCGAGCTATTATTTCTAAGCCACTCATTGAGGCACCCACCGAATATCTTAAACGTGGGCAAAGAATAGAAGCAGCTCCGAGTTCAACGAATACACGTCACTAATTCAAAAGCCATGTATGGTCCCCGTATGTTCGTATCAAGCAAGCCACTGGACTTTTACAGCCGAGATCACACCTATGCACCGAGGGCTCACACGACGGACCACTCTGGCCTTTTCTCGATGCCTTAAAACGTCGGTGAAAGTCGAGCAATTATTCTCAGGTTCTCTCATCCACTCCTAGCTCCAAGCCCATTCAACACTTTTTTTACGATGCAGTTCAAATTTGCCACCCTTCTCGCTTTCGCCGCCGCAGCCAGCGCATCCCCCGCTTTGGTTAAGAAGGCGACTCTTGACGTTTGGAGCCCTAGGATTATCTCTCCCAACGCTGACACCGTCTGGACTGTTGGTAACACCGTTCAATGTTACCTGGTGAGCCCCTCCTGATCCTGAGCATGTTCACATACTGACAACTTGGGGATCTAGGGACACCTCGGACGCTCCGCAGAATATCTCCAACGGCGCCCGCGTCACTTTGAACAAGGATCGTCTTATCGGCGTTGGTACGTCGACCTGATGCTCCCATGGAAGATCAGTAATCTAATACAAAAACCGTTTTATCTATAGCGGGCACCCTGGCACCTCTGAATAGCTTCAGTCTGCGTGCTGGTTTCGTCGAGGTCACTGTTCCGGTTGTCCCAGCTGGCAATGACTACTCTATCACCTGTAAGTCGCGCCGATCGTCTCCATCGCAATGTGCAATTCTAATTCTTCTGGTTAGTGTTTGGTGACTCCGGAAACACTAGCCCCGACTTCTTCGATTGTTTCCTGCTTGAGGTCTTTTAAGTGCCAGCTCTGAAAAATTTCTCTTTTTCTTTGCAATGGACTTGATGATGATGGACAAATGGACGATAAATACCTGGCAATATTTAGGCATGATGTACACGTTTATACGCCCCCGAAATGTGAACGATTTTGATGATAGGATGGGGAAGTTCCTTTCTTCCTCTTGTGCCCCGATGACACGCCACTACATTGTGACTAAGTACTACGCCGAAGAGCTCTTACGAGTGGTCTTGACATCGTCATCAGTCATCATCCCGGAAGATTGTCCCGTGAATGTCTGCATTTGCGTCTGACGGAAATCCTGATACCGTATAACTCGGACTCCGGAACAAAGAGCAGTGGAGGAGAGTGGAGGAAAATCAGTTCTTGGCATCGTTGGGAATCGGATTTAGCGGTCGATGGGCTGAAGATCCGAATGGTGTGTACTGGTGTGTGCTGGAAGTATGGGACCAACTTGGAACTGTTAGCTCAGAACTAGTTCGGAAGTAGACAAGACTCCGGCTTACCGTCTAGAATACTAGGATGTAAATCCTTTGGAAGTGAGCTCGACAACATTAGCGAGGATTTGAACCCGGACCATGGGGTCCCCGGGGGGAAATCGATCATGGGTTCTAACCCGTTCGAACCTGCACCGAATCTTATGGCATTGGGTTTCCGAGTACATACGCTTGACATACGCCGTGAGTTGTTGTCTGCAAAGCGGTTTTGTTGTTCGATCAAGCACACTAGAGTAGGTGAGTTTGGCTGGTTTCAATTTGATTATATAGGACCACATCGAACATCTATGGAGAAATGATAAAAATGAAGAGCTCGTAAGTACCGGAAATTGATACCACCAAAGCCGTGCCTGTGGAGTATGTCATTATGAAGAATCAACGACCTTAGGCTTTAACAAACAAATGCGTCGGCGTCCATGGTCCATGGTTCGATGACGAGATCAATGTGTTGTGCACAGTGACGGAGTCTTGGGTGAAATATTAAGGCAGTATGTATGTGAGCCGGGGACAAAGTTGGTGCGGCGTCGCAGGAACAGGAATCCCACACAAGTCGGCGTAAAACGCGTTTACAGATAATTCCTACAGAGGTCATTTGAGGTTCCAGAAAACTCCAAGACGGCGGCATATAAATGAGAACTTCCGAAGGAAGTTGAGAGCGAGAACCGACTTGGAACCGACCCATCATGGTTCCTCTCTGGTTGGCATGTCTGCCATTGGCTCTTGCCCAGCAGTCTTCGCTATCTGCGACATCGTCTGCACTTGCGTCTTCAAGCTCTTTATCCGAGTCCGCGTCGTCCAGTGTAGTCCCGACGTCTGTATCGGCGTCAACTTCAGTAGCGCCAACCTCTGCCGATGGCACGAGCGCTGCCCCATCATCGTGGCCTTCAGGTGGTACGCTTTTACTGCGATATAACGTTAGCTGAATCATTGCCATAGTCCCAACGCAACCAAGAGTTCACGTACCAATCAAGCAGTACTCCTTCACGCCATTCCCCACGCCGTCACAATCCTCTGTACCTGGATTATTCCCTGATACCGATCCAAGTAGCCCTCCAAGCGTTGGTGCCGCTGTCATTCCCAATTTCCAGCCCGCATGGAATGCCGCATATGAGAAAGCAAAGACAAAGGTGGGTGTCACTGACAAAGAGACATTAGCGCTCAGGCGCTTAAATTTTCTTTTCCGTCCACCAATCTCTCTTGTTGATTTGCTACCTTTAGATTGCTGGCTTTACCCTCGAAGAAAAGGTCAACGTTACCACCGGCTCTGGATGGCAAAAAGGACCTTGTGTCGGCAACATTGCCGCTATCGAACCTCGGGATGGACGTGGTTGGCCTGGTCTTTGCTTACAGGTATGTTACAAATGTTCATGGTCTATCGTCCAATATTTACCTTTCATGTTCACCCTAGGATTCCCCCCTGGGTGTTAGGCTTGTTGATTATGCCACTGCATTCCCTGCTGGTATCAACGCTGCTGCCACGTAGGATACACATTCTGTGCTTCTCTCGTGTTTGATTGTACTAACGTTCTCGTTAGATGGAACCGTGAACTCATTCGTGCTCGCGGTGTTGCCATGGGTAAAGAACACCGAGGAAAAGGCGTCAATATCGCTCTTGGACCAATGATGAACTTGGGACGTGTTGCACAAGGAGGAAGGAACTGGGAAGGTTTCGGAGCGGATCCCTTTTTGACCGGAGAGGCAGCCTACGAGACGATCCTCGGAATGCAACAGGAAGGTGTTCAGGCCTGCGCAAAGCACCTCATCCTCAAGTGAGTAGTCAATCGTTTTATCTGTTTACCCAAACGACACTGAACACATCTTGATAGTGAACAAGAACACAAGCGGACATCCTCAAGCTCAAACGCTGACGATAGGACCATTCACGAAGTCTACGCACATCCTTTCCTGAGGAGTATTCAAGCTGGTGTAACCAGTATGATGTGCAGCTACAGTGCGTGAACTAGCGATCACCGCTTCCAAGTCTCTTACCATTGTGTTATAGATCTCATCAATGGAACCTACGCCTGCGAGAATGACCGCATGATGAACGAAATCATCAAAGGATAATTATGGATTCCAAGGATGTATGCCCATCTCACCTTTTTCGCCTAATACGTACTGAGCCTTTCCTAGTCATAATGTCAGACTGGCAAGGAACTATGAGCACTATTTCACCGATCACTGGACTAGACGTACGAGAACCGCTGCTGTCTCTCGGAATCTTTACTGATCATCTCGTTTAGATGAACATGCCGGGCGATATCTTCCTTCTGCTTGAAGGCGACTCTGCCGCCACTGGTTCCTGGTGGGGACAAAACCTCACGTCCTACGTGCAAAATGATACCATTCCCGAAGCACGTCTCGATGACATGGGTACGCTTACAACCCTTCCTTCATTCATCGAGTATCGCTCACTTTAATCTAGCTACTAGGATCCTCGCTGCCTGGTACTTACTCGGTCAAGACTCGCCCGACTACCCCGCTACGAACTTTGATTCGTTCGACCCCCTCGATGACTCTATCAATGCACACATTGATGTCCAAGATGATCATGCTGACCTCGTCAGGACGATTGGCGCCTGCCTCCACTATTCTCCTGAAGAACAAAAAATGGCGCTCTTCCTCTCACCGGAAAGGAGCGAAGCATCTTCTTGGCTGGCAGCGATGCTGGTCCACCAAGCATTGGACCAAACCGCTTTGCAAATCAACAAGGTCTTGAAGATGGTGTTCTGGCTATGGGCTGGGGTTCCGGTACTGCCAACTTCACCTACCTAATTTCGGTTCGTTGTTCTTCTGAAGATTATGACTTGATCACTAATACCCTCGCGACAGCCATACGAAGCCATCCAACAACGCGCCAGGAAACACCGCACAAGCCTGTCGTGGTCCTTTGACGACTTTAATCTCACTGTGGCAGGAAACATGGCTATCGCTAGGATGTCGCTTTAGTTTTCATAGCGGCTGACTCTGGAGAGGGTGCTCTGTCATACGTTGCACCAAACCCCATCGAACCTAATCAAGATGGAGATCGGTATGGACACTCACTCGCATCTATCAGCCCTGCTGACCCCGTTGCAGTCTAAACCTCACCGCCTGGCACAGCGGAGAAGACTTGATTCTTGCAGTTGCAGAGCAGAACGATAACACTATTGTTGTCGTTAACAGCGTCGGTCCCCTCATTGTCGAATCGTGGATTGACCATCCCAATGTGACAGCAGTATGTTGCATCTTCCTCATCATTACCTCAGCGCAACCATTGACACCGGCTTTCAGGTTCTCTGGGCAGGTTTACAAGGAAGCGAGACTGGTAATGCTATCACGGACGTTTTGTACGGCGATTGGAATCCTTCGGGAAGACTCCCATACACCATTGCAAAAAGCGTCGAAGACTACTCCGCTCATCTCGTTGTTGGCGGTGGGCCAGATGATATCATTTCCGTTGACTATACAGAAGGGTAAGTTCTCCGCTTCTTGTCCTTCACGGTACTAAACCTTTTACATTAGACTTGGATTGACTATCGTCACTTTGATGCTGTAAGTGCCCCTTTGGCAACTCATTTGGTTCCGCCGTTCATTGACCTCTGGTTATGATAGAACAATATCGAGCCACGATTCGAATTTGGGTTCGGCTTGAGTTACACTGAATGGGAATACAGCGACCTCACCGTCACCGCAGTCGAGAGCTCCGAGGGATCTAACCCTGGGCTCGAAGATGCCTGGGCGCAGGGCAAAGCAACGCCGCTTGAATTCGGAGCATCTACTGCTCTTTGGTAAGCATTCACAATGCTTGTTCGATTCCGAATTAATCAGGCCACATTATAGGCTCCACCGCCCTGCGTTTAACGTCACTTTCAACGTCCAGAACACTGGTGACCGTTACGGTGGCGAGATCCCTCAGCTGTACCTGAACATGCCGAGCTCTTCTGGTGAACCACCATCTCTTTTGAAGGGTTTCACCGATATCGCTGCTGCGCCTGGAGAGACTAGAACGGTCAGCATCCTCTTGTCAAGGTATGACGCCTCGATATGGGATACAGAGGCCCAGGGATGGAGAAGGCCTGACGATGAGATTGGCATCACCGTTGGCAGGAGTTCGAGGGATGGCAAGTTGGTCGGAAAGCTTCCTTTGTGAGGAACAATGAAGAACAATAATTAAATACTAAGTACGACTTGACGAACCGTAATGCATTATGTTTTTCTGTAGCCGTGATACGATTTTACATGGCCAGAAGGAAATGAGTGAGCCATCACCTTTGTATTAGTAAGGGGTCGAAAGGCGGGACCGATAGGAGTGCTGGGCGCTAATCCAACTGCTCTTGTTTCCTTTCCTCCATGTCGATCCACTCGAAGCTACTCAAAGCTGAAGGCAGCATGGCCCCACGAGGAGCTTATGGCCGATGATTGTGCCGAGACCTAAAGGCTGAACAAACCATACGACTGGAAACCACAACACAGTACTAGAAGCCCGATCGCCTGCCTTGAATAACGGTAGTATGAACTTTATGCTGAAAGGGAAATGCACGTCAGATAACGTTCAATCAATGCGCTAACAAACCGTACGGGATCAGGAGAGGTTTACCGTAGTTCATTGGAGCCATTCTCGTGTGTTCGCCTGCTCGTCTCGTAAAATCCTCTATCTTTGACTTTGCTACATGTTCAGGTCAATATGAAAGCTTCGAGTGGTTGGCGATCCTTGTAAGGGGGCGCCCAACTCTCCCCGCCACATCACTTCCGACATTATGCACCCGCCCAAGACGTGATAATAAGCGGGAAGAGGACCACACTACGCGTCGACTTATGCCAAATAGGTGTCTCCAGACCCCAAGCTAGTGTCTCCATCGCGGCTGCATAAATGTATTCTTCATCTGGAAAGTATACAAGGCGTAATAGGTTAAAAGGACAACGACAAACCTTTCATCAGACTCAAATCATGTCCATTTTCCCGTTGGCCACTCTCTTTTCATTGCTCGCACACTTGTCCTACGCGGTGGCTCCCTCAACACCAAGCCCAATCGCGTTCGATCCAGTGCAGAACATCACCTATCATGGCACATTCGTTAACGGCGTTGAGAAGTTTCTCAATATACCGTATGGACAGGACACGAGCGGGGATAATCGTTTTGCTAATCCCAAACCCTTTCTCTTCCCGTCATACATTTCACAATATAACGCTAGTACCGAAGGTCCAGCGTGTCCACAAGCGCCACCCAGCTTCAGCATCGTGGCCTTTGAAGAAAACCAGAGTGAGGACTGCCTGAAGCTCAAGGTGGCGAGACCAAAGGGGACGAGAGCAGGAGATCAATTACCAGTCATGGTATGGATATATGGAGGTGAGTACTTGAGTATTCGCTATTCTGCTGCGGACTTGATACTGATAAGATTCCTTAAAGGCAGCCTATATATTGGGAACATTAATGACCGAAGGCATGAGCCAGAAGGGCTGATTCTCCAGTCAATAGAGAATGGGAAGCCCATTGTCTTTGTAGCAATGAACTATCGTCTGAACAGTGAGTGCTCAGATTATTGGCTACTGTTTCAATACTCAACTGAGCCGTTTAGTCTTCGGATTCGCAGTTTCAGAAGCTCTAGAGGCGCGCAAATCGCTTAATGTTGGATTAAAAGACCAAAGACTGGCCTTGGAATGGGTTCAAAAAAACATCAAATTCTTCGGAGGTGACCCTGACCGCGTTACCATCTTTGGTCAGAGCTCGGGCGGTACGCTGTTCCTTCGATCTCTGGTTTAGATGCTAAGGTGAACCTACAGGGCTTAGCGTAGCTATGCAGATTCTTGCCTATGGCGGGAGCCAACACACCCCCTTCCATGCGGCCATCATGCAATCTACTGCTCTGGAGCCCGGAAGTACCAGTAATCGTTCGGCGGTTACCTATAATGAAGTGGCCACACTCGCAGGCTGCGAGCTCGGCAACCCTCAATCAACCGAAACTGTCGCGTGTCTCAGAGCCCTGCCATTCGAAACCCTGTTGAACTACACTATCGTCCAATATGGCTCGGCTACGAGCGACATTTACCTACCACACGTTGACGGAGACTTTCTTCCTCTTGCATCGTCGGAGCTCGTTCGCCAGGGGCTCTTTCCGAAGATGCCAGTCATGATCGGCTGGACAGAAGATGACCTAGCACCTTTCACACCCGCGACCATTCAAACATCAGTCGACACTTTCGATTTTCTTAGGCTAGGCTTCGAGTTGGACAACACCAGCACAGTCGAAAGAATCCTTTCTTTGTACCCTCCATCGGACTTTCCTACGCTCCCTTCCGTGAACCTTTCCTCGGAATTTTACCGCAGCGCTCGGGTGTTCAGGGACATTGCTCTCGCGTGCCCATCGTTCTACTTTGGCAAAACTATGGCGATGAAATATGCAGAGGATGACGAGTCGCCAAAGGTGTTTTATTACATCCACAACCAGACGGTGCTTTCCGGCTATTTCGAGTCGCTCGGTTTACCCGCTTTTGGTGCATCGCATACGTCGGAGTTGCCATATGTTTATACACTTTCCGGTGTACAATGTCACCGGGGATGTACACCCAACGCAGAGCGATATCGAGTTGCAGAAGAGAATTTCACGGTCATGGAGTAGCTTTGCTAGTAGCGAGAAGCCGAGTCTTGATGGAAAGAAAACATTGCAGGATTGGAAACCGGATCCAAGGATCTATGTCATTGGAGGGCCGAGCTCAGGCGCGACAGAATTGGAAGGAAAGGCTGCAAAGGAAGTGGTAGGGAGCCAGAAATTGGTGGAACGCTGTGAGTTCTTGAATAGTCCTGATATCGTAGAGCAGCTACAGTATTAGACATGGCAGTATTCAAAAACGCTCACTCGAAACAAAATGTGAGGGGTGAAAGTGAAAAATTGAAGGTTGAGGTTTGAGGTCGTTCCCATTAGGATCAATGAATGATTTGTTGTTCTGCTGCTTGGAGTCAAGTTTTCAACATTGTTGTTGAATGTTGAACGTTGAATGTGTTTTGAGGCCTTGAGGTCTCCGAACATTCGGACATTCGGATGTCCTATCGGACCTTCGGCTCTACCTCATCTTAAGATTGCACTACCACCTTGTGCTCAAGCTGTGGGCTTTAGGACTGCTAGAGGGGGACGATGGATGGGGAACACACGGCTCTAGGTGCGTTACTGTGTTTTCAACGCATTCAATGGACTAATTCCCCTATAGGATGGAGATCCCAGATGCAAGAAATCGACCAAAAAATTGCAGAGGACCTTGACATTATCAGAGAAAGGAAATCATTGCGCAATTCCTTTGCACCAGTCAACAGTCTACCAAACGAAGTACTTTCCCAGATATTCTATCATTGTACCACTGGATACACTCCGGTACTCACAGACCCAGAAGACCAGTGGAAGCGCGTGGGTTGGATAAGCCTGACCCAAGTCTGCAGGCGTTGGCGTAGTGTTGCACTAGGCACGCCTTCTCTATACCATACCCCCGACTTCGAGCATCCATCCCTGGCATCAGAGATGCTTCGACGCGGAAAACGCACACCATTAGATATCACAATCTATGGCCGTTATTTCGAGGACAAAAGCCTGGACGTTGTGGAGCAGTACTTGGACCACATTGACCACACCACCAACTTGGTATGGCTATGTCAAGGCAACGAAAAGCTGTCGGAGGTTCTTTCGGAAGTTCGTTGTCCTGCCCCAATCTTGCGGACTCTCAATATCGAAGGGCTCGAAGGGGGCGAATTCATACTCTCAGACGAGTTTTTAGGAGGCAAAGCCCCAAATCTCACTCATTTGGACCTGGAGTTTTGCGTTATATCGTGGACGTCTCCCATTTTCAATCAACTTCGACATCTAACATGCCTCTCCATTGATTTGGACGCGGAGACGAGCATCGAGCTACCAACAGCTGAAGAACTTCTCGCTGTCCTAGCCAACTTATTGTCCTTGAGGAAACTCCGGCTCAAGCGAGTCATTCCTTCCGACAGCGAGAATTTCACCGGCGAACCCGTACACCTTCCCTACCTCAACACGCTATCCCTTTCTGGTACCATCTTGGACTGTGTCGAGTTGCTGGAACACATCGCTTTTCCCAAAGATACCAGTGTCGAGTTTGACTACTGCAAATCCGAAGCAGAGACGCCTCAAGAGCTGTTTGGAGACCTTGAACGTTTCGCACAGACTCTCCCTCGATTACTCCCTGATCCCATGGACACGATGAACGCACTCGAGGGGCTTTTCATGGGCATTGAAGCGCTTTTTCTCGACGACCTCGAGATCAAAGCGTGGACTTCACAAAAGGATGTTCGTAAACTCCATTGCTGTCCAATAGGGAATTACATGTGGTATAGCAATGTGATCCCTCGCTTGAGCTTGGGGCTATCCTGGGACGACGAGATTTCGGTTAAGCTCGACGAGGTAGTCCAAGCGCTACTTCCATCTTTTCCGCTCCAGAGTCTGCAGACCTTGCATGTACGATACGGCTGTGGCGGGTACACGGAAGACACCTTTTCGCGGTTCTTCTCAAGATTGCCCAATTTGGTGGAAGTGGACGTCTGGGGTGGCGTGTTTGGCGATCTTGTTGGGTTAATAGGCCAGACTATGACTCCACCGACTTCTTCCCCGGATGCAGAGAACATTAGCCAACGGCCAGCGCCTCTCTTCCCTGCGCTGCAACACATCGGAATAGGTGAAGTTGACTTTGAAAGCAATGATGCTTTTCTCACTTCTCTTTTGGATGGAGCCAAGACTCGGAATGGCTATGGCTCACCGATTCAGAGCGTTATTATTGCTGGCTGCACCTTGTCGAAGAGACAGCTCACTACTCTCAAAGCGGCCATGACAGAGGGTTATATTCCATCGTTGGTGGTTCGCCAGGTCAAAAAAAACTAGGAAGCATGAATCTCAAAATGTTACATGTTACTGTATATTCGTTGTGATGCTTGTTGTAGTGTAGTCATTACACTTCGACAATGTTTCTCCCTAGAATGTAGAATCTCAGGGGAAGAAAGGTGCTATATCTCTGAGGGCAAAGTGACTCTGAACCGGCGAGAGCCGTCTGAGACGGCCAGGAAGTTCAGTTCTTCAACAGAGTGAAGCCGGTCCTTGAACGTGATAACAGGTTTGCGGCCATCGATTAAGACGTGTATGAGTATTTGCGCTTGAGTAATAGGGCGAAGTTTCCGTCGGTGAGTGTGCTCCTCGAGCCATGTCCGATATCTTCCTTCAGGCGCTTGATATCTGCTGCAACGCTGTCTTTGGTCCGTTGAAGTTTATCATGCTGCACTGGTTCCTCCGTACGTCTTTAAGTAAAGGTTTTGAGAATTGGGGTAAAGCGCAGCAATAGGCAGCGCACCTGGCATCTACATCTCTGATTCTTCCATCCTCCGCCACTCTCTCAGCCGTTGGACCTGCTCTTTCGCAAACAAACTTCCAGCCTTTCCGGATCCAGAGCGACCTCCTTCTATACTATGAGCGCTAGACGGCATGTTGGAGGGTGATTGGCGTCTGTTTCTTGATTTTCTCCTTCAAGACGTGATGGACATGATCCCATCTTCGATAAATAGCTTGAAAAAAAAAAACACCTGTGGGCTGATTGTTGTGGTCGATGACGAAACACAAGATCCGGGTATTGACCATATTTATTGCGAACAAAGAGGTAGTGTACGTTTAGCGCCCATCGCTCCCGTTTGCTTCTTTCCTCAACATTCAAAAATTTCCTTCTTCCTGTCTTTACAGAAACTGCCTTTATATTCTCAGCTCAACTCAGCTCCTCATGATCTGAACCCTATACACTAGCTATTTCGGGTGCTCTCCCGAATCCAACCCTTGAAACCCGGAAAATAGGCTTCACCCATCCGAGTTTTCATTCATACACTCTGACGGATTGCTAATCATAAATGGAGACCGGTGAGTGTTGGAATGACTACTTATAGAAACGTTGACTCACCATTACTGATAGCCCGTCGACGGCGGTGGCGGAGGTCTTGGGATAGATATCCGCTTCATTGTAACCGCGTTCTTGGAAGCCAAAGCGCGACGTATCGCGTTTTCGGAGGTGTTCTCGTCATACATTATGAAGCGATGGAAGATTCCAGTCTCGTCATCTCGGATGCCATGTCCACCACTAGTCCACTCGACCCGAACCGCTGCCTCGCCATCTATATCCTCCAAAGCAGTATCTCGCCTCCACGTCGTCCCAATCCCTGTCGTTTCGCCATAAACATCCTCGTCTTGCACATGATGTCGCACCAGACATAACACGTTTGGTCTTCCTCTTGGAATTGTATCAAAATTCATGTCAACCAGGATCGTTTCTGGTGTCCGCGTGAACATCTGGAGCGACCCGAGAGTTTCTAAGGTACTCGGTTGCTGTCTCCACAACGAGATTGCAGCCAAGTTCCTCCAACCAGATAACAGATAAAAGGTCGTCGGGGACGATATATCTGCATATAGAGTCACCTGGATACGCGGAAAATGCACCTTGTCGTGCACAAAGCCCCGATATGAGTTGGCAGAGCTCCAACGAGTAGATGGAATATGGTGGTATCACCTCGAGAGTCGTTAGCTCTGTAATGGCCATCTTGAGTTGTCAACGGCGTACCCCTCACCAGCCAAACTCAGGTGAGTATTTATACGTTCTCATCCGGGCCAAATAGTAATACAGCTTGAAGATACCAAGCGCTCGGACCAGAATTCTGTCAGATGTCGTGGTGGACCCATTACGCGTTGTTAACTCAACAGACCGTGTCAGCGCAAATGCGTGTTGTGAGTGTATCCGTTGTATTGTCGATCCATTTATGTACAACGGGGTTTGATTTCGCTCTCATTATTCATTCTTCCCTGGACAGAGGTCGAGTGACCTCACCGGACGAATCTTGTTTTGGAACCCGGCATGAATACAAATGTTCAAGGTGAGCATGCAGTCTTAGTGGCTGCCGCTTCCGACTTACGGATTAATTCCTTTCGGCTTGTAGGCGATCCTTACCGTTCAAAAACACCTTTTTTCCCGCCGTATATAAGTAAAAGGGACCCACCCCGACGGCGAGTGTGCTCTGTAACACTCTACCCCAGCGCGCGCGCGCTCTACTTGGCGCTAGTACACCATCTCGTGTTGCGCATATCAGCGGACCATTCTATCAAAGATGCAACGCTCAGATAGAATCGCGTCGGATGTGAACCGGATAAATCGATAGATGAGCGAGATTCAGGCACTCCCTCGCCTGCGGTGATGATCACCAACAGCCGTTCTCTTTCGGAGACATGGGTTCAAAATTTATGCCACCATCTTCCCTCGTTCACCGATGTCCTGGTCTGCTGCTGTAACGAGACCATCGGAGACGTGCCAACCGTGGGTCTATGTTCCTTCTGGAGTATCTCGTCCCTATTGATATTGGGCGCCTGGGCGTCCATGATCGTCTAGATAGTATAACAAAGCCTTATGCTCTATCCAGCGCTCAAAGGGACATACATACAATTCCCACTGTGTTCCCCCCATCCCGCGCTTCTCCGTTTCTCACAGAACACTTGGTAAGTGGTCTTTCAGTGTGCTGACTACAACCCCTTGCTCATCTGATGATAGAACCTCGGGCTTTCCTAGCTTAACTGTCTAGGTGAATATTCGTCTTGGAACTCGGGCCTGTGGCCACCTCGGGCATCGTATCAGCACGATAATATCCTCTTACCAATCGTTTTTATATCAAAACCTATCCGGCTTTCACACAATTACCGCGCTGTGCCTTCCATGCTCATGGAGTTGAACAGCAGAACTATCTCATCGTGTGGATTCCGAGGAGCACCATTTCCGCCGTAATTGGTTGGTAGATGACTGGGACATCATAATTCAATGACGAGGAGTTTCGGCGGTGGTTCCCCGAGGTGACAGGTCAGACGTCCTCATATCTGAATTGGATTGGCCGTTGTGTGATATAAAGTCACCTCCCGTGATGGGACATTTCGTCGCAACGAGGTACATGTGCTTGTCGTTTCCTGGTCTTGTCTGCGGGATGCGGGATAGCTGGCGGGCACTTAGGTAGGTGAGCATAATTCGCTCTACAGGCTGAATGGAGGAGTTGATGCCTATGAATGAATAGGTAGATCCGGGTCTTAGGGCAACTCTGGGCTTGAGCCTTCTTTGTGCGTTATATCGGGAAGGGCGAATTGATAAGAGATGTTTTATGCATGTTCTTGTCATTTTGCCTGCCGTCTACACAATGGATAGCTTAGTGTCCTTTGACGTCTTGTGAGCTCAAGCTCCTTGTCACCGATCACTAAGCTGGCGTAGGTGGCTTGGCTCCCGCAGACTGGGGCAATGGCAGACGCCACATCGACTCGGTGCAACGACGTATGTGTTGAACAAGAAGTCATTGCAATGTATAGCATTAATAGAACAGATTGTACAAGTGATTCAGAGAGTAGCGGTATGATACAAGTATGTGTCCGTCTGCGTAGCAAAGTCAGTCAAAGATGATAATGGGAAAGGGTCGAGCTCACCAGTACTACATGTGTGCGTGCGGTATAAATGCAGCCTAAAACCCGAGAGGAAGAAAGGAGACAGATCATCGTTCTGTCCAATAGTATTTTGGCGGTCTTTGAGAGGGATGCTCTGGATGAAGCACTCTAGAGGAACGTTTTGATGATGAGGCAGTGGGTGGCGGCTACAGCAATGACAAGTGTCAGACGGTCGCTCTGCATTCTGGCGCAATCTTATTACACACCTTTGTTAAATCCACTTCCTTTCCACCCCGATCAAAAGACGAGGGTGATCGACTACTTCTGGGAACTCGTGCAGTTTCAGCAGCTTCTATCTCTGCCAACTGTTGTTTTCTGCGCTGTTTTCTTCGATATTGGAAAATTGCAGTGCCGATCAACATGAGAATTATGAGGACTGGGAGCGACGTGAGCTTGGTGCTGGTCAATGGGACGAACTGGACACTCACCAATGGCTATTACCACGCCTACTTCCCATGCCCTTCCAAGGTGACCAGGTTGCTCCTGTTGCTCCATACCGCTAAGTGACGTGTGTTAATTCAACACCGTGAAAGGCAAAGCAGGACATACGATTCTTCGGGCATTTGATCTTATAGTCGAATAAAAACGTCGGGAGAGGTACACGTAGCGGGAGTGATTGACGAGGGCGAGCAAGGTGCTGAGGAGTTTGCATCTTCCTTATATCAAACCCCCAAGTCTCTCGGCGATGACACTGAGCCTCGCCAAGAGAATCTGAATAACGTAGTGATCGAGGGAAAAAAACACTCACGGCGAATCTCAAGCGAATTCATCTGTTCCTTCTGTCAAAAGAAAAAGGCTGGAATGTGGAGCCTTTCACCTTCCAGTTTCAAGGATCCGATGCTGCCATGGGCTCCTCTGCATAACGTTTCTGAAGATGCTTAGGATTAATCCAGACGGGCTAAAATGGATTAGAGAGCCTGGGGTTTGTGACATTCGTCACGTTCCGTGAATCTGAATTGCGATTGCAGCTTTGCAAGAAAATAATTATATGGATTTTGAGAGGACTTAGCGGTCGAGGACAAGTCGAGAAGAAAAGAAGTGACTCGGCATCGCGGCGCTTGCTTGTGAGAGTCTTGGCCATGCTAGCGATCTCCGCCAGGCAACCGGAGGAAACCGACTCTGAATTCAACTTCCATCAAAGTTGAAGCAACATGGCTGCCGCTGCGTTTATTCAACAGGGGAAAAAGGTGGGCTTCCAATGCGCTTCTTTCCGTGAACAGAAGATAACACTTTTTCGCAGATTGTCGCTATCGGCAGGAACTATGCAGCACATATCAAGGAACTTTCCAATACTGCGCCCAAGGAACCATTCTTTTTCTTGAAACCAACCTCAAGTTACGTTCAGTCTGGGGGCCAAGTCGAGATTCCAAGAGGCGTAGTAGCCCACCATGAAGGCATGCATCTCATTTCGTTGCCATGAAAAAAACCCTCCGCCAATCTCAACCTAGTTGAACTTGGTTTGGTTATTGGCAAAAGAGGTCGCGATTTGACTCAAGCCAATGCCGAGGCACACATTGCAGGCTATGGTGAGTTCTTGTAACGTCGAATTAATCCCCTCGGCTAACCTTGTCTCCGCCAAGCATTGGCTGTCGATATGACTGCCAGAAATGTCCAAGATGAGGTGAAGAAACGCGGCCTTCCCTGGTCTACTGCCAAAGGGTTCGACACATTTACACCGATAGGGTATGCTGCGAGACGCACGTTTCTATTCCCGGACTGAATGGGTGCCTAGACAATTCATTCCGAAATCTGATATAGAGGACCCACACAACCTCAACCTGTCTCTCAAGGTATTAAGGTTCTACCCACGACTCGCAATCCAGGTCTCATTATCCTTAGATCAATGGAGTAGTGAAGCAAGACGGTACCACTGCCGACATGATCGCGCGGATTCCTCGTCTCCTTGAGCATATCTCGTCAATTATGACACTTGAAGTAAGTCTTAGTTCCGGACCGCGTCACAGCACTCACCCTGCTCTCACAGGAAGGCGACTTGGTCTTGACTGGAACACCCGCTGGAGTGGGCCCAGTGAACCCTGGTGACAAGGTTGAGTGTCTGCTCGCAAACTCCGCTGGCCAAGAGCTCTCCTCTCTCGTCTTCACCGCAGTGACCCGACAAGGCGGGTACCAGTTCAAGCCAGAGTAAAACAGCAAGAACGGCAAGATCACGTCCATCCGAGGAAATAGATACCTTTTGCTGTACACACACACACAACATACATAACAGCGCCACAACTATAGACATACATGACGTGTGGAACCCTTCTACTTTTTGTCCGGCATCCTCTTCTCTTCCTCTGGGCTGCTTGGCTCTAGAGATGCAGCGCGCGAACCCGAACCATCTGAACCCGTGTCATCAGATATACTAGCGTCAGAGGCAAACGTCCAGCTACCGGCAGTTGGGGTCAACTCCCCGTCTTGAGGGCTATCACCCCCTTGGAACTCTCCGAAATCCCCAAAACTTTCAAACGTGCTGTCGTCCATCTCTTCTGAGAACGAGGTTGGGAAGGTGAAAGGGTCCGCGCCACCGGTACTCCCTGAATCTGAGAATGGACCAAAGTCGTCCTGTGAAAGGGACTGTATTAGCGTCGTGGACAGCATGTTGACAGCGAAAATAGCGCACATCATCAGAGGCAAAGGGATCGGACCCATTACTCGTTGATTGGCCACTTCCACTAGGGTCGAATACGTCCTGTATGAACAAGGTTTAGGGTGTGACGACGATACTCCAAAGTAATACACTTACACCAAATCCATTTGCCTCCAGCGGTCTACGTTCACCTCGATCATGAAGACCCGATATAGCCGGTGGGTTGCCTAGAGTGAATGTAGATTGCGACAACCAACCGCCTTCATCATCATCCTCGTCCTCCGAGGATCCGTTATCCGCTCCGCTGTTCATCTGATGTGCCATATACCGAGTGAACTAATTGAAAAAGAACAAGAACATTTCAGTACTTCCAGACTTGCACGATAACAAAGAAAGGAAGAGGCCAAGACGCTGAACACAAGAAAAAGAAGAGAGAACACATACATGAGGCGCTGGGTCATGCCCGTCGTCTTCGTCGTCTTCATCATCATCAAAGTCATCCATCGGCGAAGGACCGAAATCAGCCGTTTGGGTTTTTGTCGGTCGGCCTGACATTGAACGGCGGAACTCGACTCGAACCTCTGAGTCGTTTTGGTCCAGAGGTGCGGAAGTTGTAGTCAGAGTATTTCCCGTAGGATCCTCTTCGTCCACCTTCCATTTGGATGCCTTGCCAACGGGTCCTGTGGAAACGTTCGGTCTGCCGCCACCGAGGGGTTTACTGTTGTCATCCCGCGTTTTGTTAAACGTTGAAGTAATATATTCATCCCACCCTGGGTCTGGAGCATACTGAATGAGTATGAGACGAAGCTCTGGTGGATATCTTGTCAGACAATCGAGAATCGTCTCTGTTAGCCGATGTAAGTGTGCCATGTAACCGAGGCGAAGACCTTTGGGCTTGGCACTAAGGAAGGGAATGAATTGTCAGTGACATGATCGGCGCTTAACAATGATAGGCCAAGCCCGCTAGTGCAGACTTACACAGATTCTTCATTGAGCTTATGCGCCTCCACAAGACGGTGCATTACTTTGGCATCCCGAAAAATGGAAATTACGAGTTCTCGATTCCATCCACTACCGGCTTCGACCGGACCGCTCATCATTTGGGAAAGAACGTCGAACACTGCGCTATGCAGAAAGTTATTCCACGGATATTCGAAAAAGAGGTCCTAAGAGAACGTTGAGCAGGTCGTGGCCTGGGTAATGAAGAGGATACAGACCAGTAATCGGCAGGGAACCTTCAAATCTAAAAACTTCTTTTTCAACTTCTCGCCGACGTATGAGGGGATTTCCGAGGGTATATCTGTCGAAAGCGTCATGCGCCGCGAACTTCTCCTGGAGCCAGAAGAGCGGTGGCTGACTGGTGAGGAACGGTTGGGATCTGGCATGGACTGTCCCGCAGTCGCATTTTCTGAGGGCGAACTCTCTAGAGGTCACGTGTCAGGAACTGCATTCCGAAATGGAGAAACGATATCTTACCTGGAGGATTCGCCAAGGGTGATTCTTGTTCAGGTGGACTTGCTATAGATTGTGGTCCGTCGGTCATGATAATTTCTTCCATTGCATCCTCATCCGAGCTGCCAGGCTCGTCGTCACTACTCATCTCGTCATCCGAATCTAGGAGAGATGACGAATCGTGAGAGGTTCCTGTTACAGGAAATTCCAGCGCTGGCTCCACTGCATTCATGTCATCTTCTGCCATGTCTTGGTCTTGATTATTGACCTGAGGTTCCGATACGATTCCGAGATCTTTCATCGCCGAAAGCCCGCCCTGAAGCCGACCACCTTCATCATACAGGTGATCGAATGTAGACGAGCGGTTCAGCAATGACATGTTGGAACAGTGAAGCATTTCCGCAAACATTTCAACTATCCGTAATCGTTCGAATGTCAGGGGCATGACAACGCCAACAGTTGTCGGCTCTGGACCCCTCTGAACTAGTGGTTAGCGGAAGTGCGAGAAGCTGGTCAATTCAATCCTCACCCAAGAACGCGGACTGTCGAGGTAACGCATTAACGTCTCCATACGATCCGACAAAACGTCCAAAAGATAGTTGAGGTTGACAACGCCCATACGGTCTACCATCTCCTTCATGGCCCTCTCTAACGCCTCTCTACATTCTTCTGAGTCTCCTTGTACATGCCCTTGTTGTTGTTGCTGCTGTACAGCGGTCAACCGATGTCTGAGGGTATGGAAAAGGAAAGGCTCAAAGTAATCCGAGTTGTTCTTCCGTATGAGCTCGCTGACCACATGCATCGCAAGTATTGTAGAAGAGCAAGCATATTCAAACTTTGGTAGGTCCCGTCTACTAAGCTCCGTATCTTCGTCGTCGTCAGCGAGCGAAGGATTCCTGTCCGAAGAGAAATCCTGAAAAATGAGCAGGATAAGCCGTGAAATATACTCCGGCCGAGCGATCTCTCGGGCGTAGAGGTTTGAAGCAACGCCGTGATGACCCTGCTCTGTGACAGCAGCGCCCGGAGACGGCGTTGCCATTGAGATAATGGCCACGAGCAGTTCGGAAGCGATTTGCTGTATGTCGGAGGAATATGAAGGAGATAGCATGTCTATTAATCGGTCGAGGAGGCCTTCCGAGTGAAGCCACTGTGCATATGGTATTGTCAAGGACACTAGACAGCAAAACAGTACGTTTACACACCTCTAAAACGCCTTCACCTCCAGGGGTTTCGTCCAACTGAATAATCCGGACTAGCACATCGACAAATGAAGGATTTGCGATATGCTTGAGAAGTTTCTCGACGACGTTCGGTAATGTTTTGAGAAACTCAAGCATCTGGCCTCGGGGGTTCACATGTTCACGCAACGTGAGCGGAGAAAAGGGAGGTATTCACCTCTGCGGGTTTTTTGGCCAAGTATAGGGAAGTTATTTTCGCGAAATGTGTTGCAGTGACCAAATGGGTCTTCATCTCTTCTGGACTCATGTCTAGCACTGTTTCCCAAAACGGAGCGAGAATATGTTGCTGCTCGTTCACGCAGGTCTCGACGATTGACCATATGTCGCTGCATAGGACTTCTGTAGCGACATAAGGGTATCTGGGCATTGAATTAGGCCCACAATTAAAGCTCAAATACACAAGAAACGCACTTGTGACGGCCTCCTTCGTCGCCCTCAATCTGACCGGTCACATATCCAAATAGCCGTTGCAACACATCCACGCGCTGAAAGTAGCTGATAAGTCGGGTATTTTGCTGCTTGCATTCCTGAAGGAGGTCGTCTTGATCCAGTATAGCTTCGAGAGCTACATCTTCCTTGTCAAGAAGACTGTCGATGGTTGATGCGTTGTGAAATCCGAATCTATATAAAAAGAGCCGACCCTGAGCAAAAAGAGGATACCAAGAGGGAATTATGCGATTTCGTACTTCCAGAACATCCAGAGCGATGGAAATAGCCTCGCAGCTGAGGCCTATGGGGGGGTAAGTGGTGAGATAGATAAGGACAGGAGCGAGTTTCCCCAACGTCAGGTTCGATGTAGCCGACGCGTGCGCCCAAATATTTTCATGTCCGGATTACCACAGCGGCCGACATCACTCGATTATCTCTAGATTGCAATCTCCTCGCACACGAGCACATCAAAATTGCAAGGTATATTGAGCGAGCATTCAATCCATCTCCAAAATTATCCTAGTCATTACAGTACGATACAGGTGTTCTCAACCCCAATGTGATCTCATTCAGGACCAATTCAACATTAGAACTGTCATAGCATCGTCAGTGGCCGTCAAAAATAGATAGAGGGAAGCAACGAACCCGAATCTGGTAAGATCCATTGGCCTTCGTGAGATATCTGACCCATTTTATACTGTGATAGCCGCTCTTCTCAAACACCTTCAAGAAACGTACGATAAGACCAGATGCCGTGAACATGAGCACCTGGAAATCGACGTCTATCGGAGGCCGAGCCCATACTTGACGAGTGGTGGTGGAGGTTAGCTGTGCCACGGCCGAGAATGTGCATTCCTGGCCGCCTTGGAGTCGCGGGATTCTATTGAAATGATAAGATGAATAGAAAGTGGACACATCATCAATCACTTACTTCCACACGACGACATTCTCCGCGGGGACATACTTTGCCTTCCCATTCGCTACTTGACATTCAACCGTAGTTGTATTCAGAGGCGTCGGTATCCGTAATACAATGCCTGTAGCTGATAGTTTGTTGTGGAAGTTGGTCTTGACTGTAACATCGTACGAGACCTTTCGTCGTCCCGATCTCGGTTACCGTTGGGATAATCCTAAGCGGGAGCTTCACGTTTGACGTAGCACGGTATCTGAGGAGAAAGTCAGAATCATCTTTGGACAGAATTCTGGGTAGACATACTTCATCAACTCGAACTCGCCATCTGGTGGTATGAAGCTGATGCTCCTATCAGCATCAAAATCATTCAGCTTCACGCACTGATGAAACTGGCAGTCGTCCAACTCCACGGCATCACTAATCGTTCCCTTGTCGTTCCGATCAATAACGAGCTTATCGTTCAGCCCAAATTTGCATTCCGGGGTACCCGAAAGGTAAGCTCGCATTTGAATGTGACCGTCGACATCGGCGCGAAGCACGTTGCCTTTAGCACTCATGCTAAGGTTGACGATTTCGACAACATCCACGAAAGCTTCGTTCTTCTTGTACTTGACGTCTCCTCGTCGCCAACTCGTCGCACCAGTGGCTTGGGCTGTGATCTTTGATGACTCTTCGGCCATGGCACTCGAAACGACACTTTCAGTCGTGATGTAAGTCTTCAGGGTATCAATTTCGCTGTTCTGGGGGTAGCCAAAGTCATTGATTTCTGAAGCACGGATTAGCGGCTTGACATTGTGAATTTGACCCAGCACGCACCGTCAATGAGCTCGTAGATCAGCACAAAGTTATTCTTTATTGACTCCTCGTCAATCTTGCCAAAGTAAGACTTGCAGATGTTGATGAAGCGGTAACAAAACTCGAACACGAGAGCTGCGTTGGCATTATTTCTATTACAGTTAATGAGTCTTCGTATCCGTCAGGTAGCAAGACGACGTACTTGGTGACTGCCACCACATAGAGGTTGTTGATCCTGACGTGGAAGAAGCTCGTTGAACCCAGTGTTATAATCGGGGACCGCACATCACTGTTCGAAACGACTTGTATTCGGAAAACATCCGCTATCGAACGCCTTGCATCACCAGTTCATCAACAACATGCACGAGTATTTTTCCAAAGCTTGACGCACTTGAAGTCTGTTCGGTAGAGCCTGGAGATCAACACCTAAGATAGACGTAGAACCTGAACGTCAAGACTGTTCAAAACGATGCTAGATGGAGACGTAATTGACATACCTCGCCCTTTTGATTGAATATGAAGAATGCCTGAGGTTAAATTGCATTTCAGTCCACTGATCTCCTGGAAATTGGGAATTCCTACCGAGATCATAGGAGACGATGGTGGTGGAGGTCAGGGAACGTGTCACAGCGGCAACCGGCAGTCCGGGCAGTGGTCCGTCTCGGGTCCGTCGGTGGTCCGCGTCATTTTCTTTCCACCCGACCACCATTGTGAATGCTTTTGAACATGCACATTGGTTCCATACCTGCTGATCCTCCTGGAGTTTCAAATTTTTAGCAGTTCTACTCCAGGAAAGGCACCGGTCGCAAACGGCAGTATCTCGGGGTATTGTTCTGCAGAGAATAAATAGCCATGGGGAGAAGAATGTGTACCTGCAAATGATGCTTCACTGGTCAGCCTTTTCTTTGTTCTCACTTCTTGCAGCGTCTCGAGTCTCTGCGAAACTGACATGGGGGAGCACCAAGTTTCTCTTCGTGTTTGGAGATTCGTATACCACGACTGGTGGGTGGTTGTCTTCGTTTTAGGTGTCTTCAACTGAACAGTTCGTTAGGTTTTAATATTTCAGCAGGTATCGACTCTCCAGTGCCAGGCTTTGTATGTTCTTCTTTCTTGGGTCTTGATTACTGAATTGAACTCGACGCTTTCAGACGTCCTCCAATGGCCCAAATTGGGTACAAGCACTCGGTGAGATACATGACCTCAATACGTCCCCCCCACTTGCTCACATACTGCAAGGCGGACGCTATAATGTCACAGACACCAAGGTATTTGACCTGGCGTCAGGAGGGGCAACAATCGATTCTGCCCTGGTTCCTCCTTACTTGCCTACTGTTTTGTGGGTCATATCCATGTAGCAGGATACAAAGCAGGCTGATAGGTTTTTAGATCCGTGGTAGACCAAGTAAACCAATTCAAAGCTTTCCTGGCGTCGAAACCAGAAGGTGCATCCTGGAGCGGTACGGACAGCTTGTTTGCGTTCTGGATTGGAATCAACGACGTTGTGAGTGGCCAGCTCTTCAGAGCGCGATGTATTAGCTTATTCGTTCTCTAGGGTAACTCCTTCCCATGGGTAAGGGTTTGCACCTACAAAGTACTTGGTGCTGAGGCCCTCGTTAGACAAATGTTTCCCAGTCTCAATTCTACCACAAACTCATGGATCGGTTATCTTCTCAGGTACAATGAATCGTGTTCTATCCTGGCATGATGCCGGCTCACTCAGTTTCAGGCTGAGGATCTCTACGCAGCGGGCGCTCGTTCTTTCCTATTCCTCACGGTCCCGCCAACCGACAGAGCACCGCTTATGATAGCGCAGGGACAGCAAGTTGTCAGTCGCTTTCGCCCATTTGTCACAGCGTACAACACGGACCTCAAAAATATGGTCAAAGCGTTCCAAAAACGCCATCCCGACTTAGATCAAGTGACTGTATTCGACACACAAAAAGTCTTTAACACTCTCTTGGACAATGCAGAGACCCTTGGATTCGTCAATGCAACTGGTTATTGTGAAGCCTATGCGAATGGAACTGAGGAACAAACCACTCAAGTCGACGGATGTGCACCGGTGTCGAATTACTTGTGAGTTTCCGTTAGGCCCCCAGGCCTTCGCTGTACTTAAATAGGTACTTTTTAGCTGGTTAAACTCTTTGCACCCTATATTTACTGTGCATGAGTGCGTGTCCTTTTCGCTAAGAACTAATAAATGTACTGACGCGCTTACAGCATACTAGCCAAGGCGATATCAACTGCGTTGAGTACCTAGCGTGCATGTGTATACAATACAACGATTGATGTACAAATTCGAGTGCCCTCGTTTCCGCCATGCTAGTACTGCAACTGCTCAACAAGTTCGGGAGTATTCAAAAATTCGCATCGCTCCTTCAGTCTCTGCTTCGCAAGGGCCTCCTTTGCACCTTTTGCCTCCAATTTTGACAGTCCAGAGTTGGGTCCTCCGATGATATAAACGCTCGCATCTGTGGCATTACCACTCATATAAGCTGGCTTCCAGCCTTCGAGCGTCCCTCGCTTCGCCACGCTAGGAGCTCCAGTATAAGCAAAGCTGATCCACGATCCAGACTCCCTCTTCTGCAACTCAATGTCACTCTTGGTGGGGTGCGCATCCCACGCCGAGAAGTTGCTAAACACATACGCCAGCTCGGACGTATGAGTCACGCCTAGACCAGCATCTACGTCGGTTTGCAGAATGGTCTGGTTTTGATTGTAGTAAAATACCTTGGGGTCCTCACCGTCGGCGAAGTACTTTTGTGCCATAGCACTCCCGAGGTAGAAGGATGGACATGTGAAGAGGATGTCTCTAAAAATCTGGGCGCTACGGTAAAACTCGCTGGAATGATTGGTAGATGGATGTGCAGGGAAGTCAGCCGATGGGTATAAGGACAGAATCGTGGCGATCGAATCGTTGGTTAAGCCCTGCCAATAGAGCTGAACAAAGCTGAAGGTGTCTGCTGGGGTTTGAATGGTGCTTGGGGTGAAAGACGCCGCGTCGTTATTGGTCCACCCTATGATGATCGGTATTTTTGGAAAGAGTCCTTGACGGGCGAGCTCCGATGAAGCTTGGGGAAGAAAATCGTCATCTACGGTGGGCAGGTAGATATCACCGTCGTTCTGATCCGCGGTAGAGTCGTGTTGTGTGATGGTGAAGTTAAGCAAGTCCTCAAATGGTAAAGCTCGAAGACATGCGAGGGTATCGGGTGATTGTGGGTCTCCAAAGGTGTTGCAACCAGCGAGCTGAGCTACTCCGTTATAGGCGACAAGCGAAAAATTGCTCGTGCTTGTAGGCTCAAGCGCAGTAGACTCCATTATGCCAGCATGAAAAGGAACTGGTCTGGTCCCGCCATACGCGAGGATCTGTATCCCTACGCTAAGGCCTAGAAAGGCGGGCGAGACAAGGGTGAGATTTGTGTACAGTTACCAGGTGTGGCATACAAACCTCCAGAGCTCTGGCCAAAGATAGTGACGCGTTCAGGGTCGCCTCCAAAGAATTCGATATTCTTTTGTACCCATTCTAGCGCTAACCGTTGATCTTTCAGACCCACATTCAGGGAATTGTTAGTTCGGAGAGCTTCCGAAAGTGCAAAGCCGAAGACTACAAACTCGGACGATGAGCCATCAAATTGCATGTACATAGTGGGCGACTCACTGTTCAGGCGGTAGTTCATTGCCACAAAAATGATCGGCGTGTCTTTCTCTACGGACTGGTGAACGAGTGCATCGGGATTGTAGATGGTGTCGTTGATGCTCCCAGTATACAGGCCACCTAGGGGAAATTGAACGAAAGCTAAAAAAAACTACTGCCTTTTTCGTACCTCCATATATCCACACCATCACAGGAAGTTTATCATGTGCTTGAACTCCTTGTGGTCGCACCACGTTCAGATTGAGGCAGTCCTCACTCTGGGTCAGAGGGATTATGAAGTCGGGAGGCTGCGGACAAATTGGACCCATCTTGCGAGCGTCATAGACCGTGCTATTAGACGAGAAAAAGTACGGCTCTGGGTTTGCGAAACGTTTTGCTCCGCTCGTATCTTGGCCATAAGGGATCCCAAGAAATTTCTCGACACCATCGACCGATATACCACGATATGTCACATTCTGCGCCGCGTCGATAGCCTTTGGGTCTGGTGAGGCGCAAACACTGTTGCTCTGACCAAGTAGCGAAGCCCCGAGAAGCAGAGGGACGAGGAACGATGTCAAATGAATATCCCATACTGCAATTTCAGGTTTGCTTTGGGGTTACCGTTTGCTCGAGGCTGTGAGTGGGAGTAGATTGACAATGTCACTGTTGACAGGAGCCGAATTGGTTTACGGCGCGAAGTACGACACGGTCACGCGTCTGGCTTGAGGGCAGGCCAACTTGAAGTAATGCATGATCCTGATTTTTCTCGTTCGGTAGATTACAAGGCTTTGTGAGACGTACATTATGGGTGAAGCAGTGCCACGTCTTATTGGAGGCTATGTGACATCTGCTGTACCCGTATCGTCGCTTGCGTCCCTCTCGCTGTCTTCATCATCCTCGTCGTGGAAGGCCTCAAATTCCAGGATTCATTTCTCCTCCCGGGCCTTGTCGAGTTCGTTCTGATCTCCGGATATGTTACAGTTGACCATTCGGATATTGTGCAAGGCCAACTTTTGGTCCTATTCCTTCCGAAAACGCAAGGCCCCGAAAGGTGAATGACGGAAATCCTCTCTAGAGCAGGGAACGCTCCGTGTCAGATGCCTGATCCTGCCCGTCCGCCGCGATAATGCGGTTCGACGGTCCAACGATACTCGCCGCTCGGTAAGGCATGCCCCCACATATGGAAATGCTTCGGTGTAAAACTAACCAGATCACTCACCAGCACAAGAATCGCCCATAATTCTCTGGAGATCCGAGTCGAAAAGATACAGAGCAGGTCGCTAAGAATTTCACGATAAATGATGGACCCCGCTTTTTGAAGTTTCTTTTGCTTTTCTGAAGGGGAGATGATGGCTGTCTGCAGTGAATGAGAGTCGATGGAAAATTGAAATGAAATTTTACAGGAACTGCTATGCGTGATCATTTCCCCCTGGGTCATGACGCATATCCCGGCCACCTGCGATCGTCTACTTATAGAAGACTAAGCTTCTAGTTAAGTATGTAAGTACAGGGTTCTACCATAGTATCACGCGTCAGACTCATCAACGTCCATGTTTCCATCGTCAGAATCCTCCTCTTCAGGTTCGCTATCCTCATCGTCATCTTCATCGTAAAAAGCCTCGAAATCAAGGATCCACTTCTCCCCAAGAGCTCTTTCGAGTTCCTCCTCGTTTCCCGATCTCCTACAGTTGAACATCCGAATGCTATGCAACGCCAACTTCTCGTCATATTCCTTCCGGCACCGGCAGGCTTCAAAAAGTAAAGCCCAAATCCCCAGATCCTCGTCAAAATCATAATCACCGACATAAATGCTCTCGAGCGCAGGGAACGCCATAGTCCCCTTGCTAGAGGTTTCGCCATTGACCTCAATAGAGCGGTTTAGCAGTTCCACGACATTTGGTAGAGTGTATCCCTCCATGTTGAAGGTCCTCAACTTGGCCAACGATGCAAAGAACCTATACACTGTCTCGCTCGATATCGCATCGTCCGCATATTTGGACTTAATGTTAAGCTCCCGTAGATCCTCTAGTTCAAACCACGGAAGGATCGTTTGCAGCACATCATCTGTAGAGAGCTGCATTTCCTCGTTCCAATACAAGCCCAGGTAGAGCCGTGGCGGTGACTCGGACCCTATGATATGGGCCCCAGAAAAACAACATTCTTCTTTGTGAGGGTCATGTTGAGAGTCCCAAGGCCATGCCTTGAGCACAAAAAAGCCGCGTTCGACGTCAAAGTCATCGACACCGATGTCTAGCTGCTCGACCCTCATTCGCATTCTAGGGAGTATCCTGGCTAGCACAGGGGCCAGGAGCTGAATCTCGTCTCCCGAAGCCGAATCGAGGGTACAGTGCTTGAACTCGACGGTAGCTGTATCTGGGAACATGATGTAGTCGAGAAAATCGACGCAAAAGGTGAGTGATGCGCTAAGGCTGAGAAGCTCGAGATTGGGAAGCACTACAGGAGCGGTTGAGGATACATCCGGCATAGGGATAGCGTTCCTGAGCTGGAGCTTCTTCAGCGCGGGGCACTTTCGGAGGATGTCGAGTAGTCTTGTGCGACTCGGTGAAAGATGTTCATAAGGGGTGAGACTGAGATAAAGACATGTAAGGGATGGGATATTGTCGTAGAAAGTTGAGTCCCATGGAAAGAAGGAGCCATCAAGCCTGAGGTGGGTGATATTGGGAGTGTGGTTGCCGAGGAAGGTCGCGGGTATGGTAACACACCCATGCCCAGGATTGTGAACGATGCTTCGGGAAACTTCAAGAGAGCGGAGCATAGGTGCGGGTTCAGCCAGTGCTGACAACCCTTTGATCACCCCTTTCTCGGAATCCTCGTCATGGTATCGCAGTTTGAGCGTTTCGATGTGGCCTACATGTTTTAGCGCCTCCGACACCGCGAACCGGCCCTTTTCACTAAGATGATACCAATAGGTCTCGATATGAAGAGGGGCAAACTTTGAGCGTTCGAGCATGGCGAGTGAAAGATCTGGAAATCTGAAGTCGGGCGAAAACCAGAGCGAAGGTGTTGCCAGAGCAACTCTACGCCAGTGGCTACAGACGTGAGTTAACGATAACCAGCCTTCTCGAGGAATCTCGTAATCTGGGTCCCTGATGATGGGCTCCTTCAATTCGCTGCACCGTTCGATGAAGATTTTGGATAGCAGCTCGTTGGGGAGGCGATTGATAGGAAGTAATGAATTAAGGAGCTGTTGGTTCTCGATGATTCGGGACATCAGTTGCTTTAGCGACTGGAGGTCTTGGGCTATCTTCTCTTCAATTTCCTGTCTTTGCTTTCTCCATCCTGTGGTCGAAAAGATTCGTTAATTGACGCGACAAAACGAGTTCAAGAGCACTTGCCAGTAAAATGTCCCGTCATTGTGCCGGATCTACTTGCTGTTGCTGAGAAATACACGATTTCGGGGATCGTCTGGGATGGGCGATGAGGGGAGGACGCGTATCGAAGGAGATGGTGAGTGTCTGAGTTGGAGGCGCCCTATCACCTTGTTAGACAATTGTCCACTATTGTCTCCACACGTGATCGTACCTTTCACTTTCATTCTCTGCAGATCGTTCCAGCCTTTAAAAGCATTACTTCCGACTTGGCCATTGCCTTGGACCTACTCGTCTATTAGTATGTAGGTCAGAAGTCGATGGTATATCGGAGGGAGGTAAGACAGCCAAGGTGTGAAGATGCTGTGTGACATCCAGCTCGAAAGACTGGTACACGAAAATAGATATCTTGGGCCTGTCTGACAATGGCTTAGCAGGGGAAAGCAACCCGCGCAGTATTCACTGCCCACCGGACAAGCGAACATGAACAGACTGGGAAGCCATGTTCGTCCTAACAGAACCTTTTCTCCGTCATTTCTTCGTTTCAATCCAAGGGTGTCTGTTTCGGAGATTCGTACTCAGAATGACAACCTGGCGGGTACAGAGGTAAGTATGTTACATACCTGGACCAACGCTAACTTTCACTGGTCTTTGGCCCATCCTTCAAATCCGACTTATAGGCCCTCCGATATGAGAACAACGTCACTCGTCTGCGAGTGTAGCGCAAAAAGCGAATGTGTAGCAGGTCAAGTACAAAGTGTAGGCCGTTTTTCTTCTTCTGGCATGTACCGATTCAACTCAACATACGCCTGTCCTACCATGCGACGGCTTAGCAAAACGGACATTTCTGAGCAGGAAAGATCACCACTCACCCAGCAGGCAATTTGGAGTCCGTCCTAGGACTAACAATACGGTACATTTTCTTTCTCATTCGTTTTGTCTTCGCGTCCTATTTGCACCTGCCCTTTGTTCTGCAGATAGAATCGTCAGCTCATAGGGCGAAGATGAAGTAGAATTAGGATAACCTGTACTGAAATGCGAAATGGACGGCGATACGTAGCAGGTCGAGTGGTGGAAGCGAGATGGAAACTGTAGAAGCGAGGCGTCTCCTTCCTTCCAACCATCATGATACCGTCAAAGGCACTCTATCGCTCTTTCTTGCACGCTGTTTAGGATCTTCTGAATCTCTTCAAGTACGAAACTGGAGATCAGCCCAGTTCTTGCAAATCTCGCAAGCCGGATAAGACAGTCTATACTCACGTAGGATTTCACCACAAGTCTAGCGACTGATACCACAAATACCTGGAGCGTGGATAGAGTCGCGTTTCAAGATACCACAAATCTGATCGCGAATATGCTTGGGCAGGAGGTCGGAATTATCCAAGGAAATCAATTATTCCCAGCATTGAAGGGAATGGTCGAGGTGTGTCAAAATAGTACCCCTAGCGTTGCAGTAGGGCTAATATGTTTTCTCAGTCTACCCCTACATCAGAGCCTTGAGGGGAACGGTATAAACGACTTCAATCTTGGAGGCTCTGCCAAGGTACAGATCTCTATGCCCCTCGAACGCAGAGCAGGGGCCATCCTCCTGTATTGGGCAGCCAAGCAGGGGTGTCTTCCTTGCCACGATCACCGTACTTTCTTATGTGCAATTCCGAGCGGGAAAGTATTCGTGTCCCATGTATACCAGCAATCCGCATCACCAATTCCTTATACGGGCCTTCCTGGATCCTACCTATTTCAAAATGTTCGCCCACCGAGGCTGTATTGTGGTTGGCACCTAGGTTGTGAAGCTATCACGCACTTGGTAGAGATTTATGCCAGGAGCTTCGAATTCCGCGACAATTCCACCATTTGGTCGCTATTGTGGAAGGGGCGGACAGTAACAGGGTGTTCGCGTATGCACCGATCATCGGCAACAAAGACTCAATACGTTGGGCCTCTCAAGAACAAGTTGCTCGATGGTAAGGATCTAGAGTGGTTCCTGACCAATCGTTCATGGGGATGGGTCTCTAGTCAGAGATGTGCGTTGACAGTGTTGCCTAAAGCCGCCATTTCACTAACCCCCACTGTAGACCCCTCGATCCATCTAAAATCCGTTTCTGAACTATTGTATAAGGAATTTATTTCAGAGACGAGAAAGCTACCCTTGCCGTCAGCGGAGACGTAAGTACCAGGTACCTACTTATGACGTCCTTTTCTTTACTTGCAGCCATGTAGTTTCTTGTAATACCTAAATTCGACCACATTGAGACCTACAACTCTATCTAGAAACGAAATAATGTAGTAGAACTCGGGCTAACGCGCTTGAGCTGAACTGGATGTAACCTGCGCTATCGTTGTCATGTTCCGGAAAGCAATGTGTGTCCAGACGCATCAAAAAGGCATCCATCGGCGATAACGTCAAGCAACTCCTTTCACTACGACCACCATTAGCACTCCATTTGCCTTCAAAGCCTCAAGCACGTAGCAGGTCCAAGCTAAAGAGCTATGATATTCTTTCTGTTACTCGAGGTTAGTATCAGCGATTTACATACGTAACCGCCTCGACTGAACTGTTGTCCCAGATTTACATAGCAACTCTCGCTCTTATCGCTACCAGCACCAATGCCCGCTTCAAAGTCGTGTCACCCTTGCCTTCCTCCTGAATTACTCGAACAGCTCGAGGCCGACCCCAACCTCCTTCACCAATAAATCTCACATCTTCGATTCCAAGCAAGAAGAGTTTAGGCGAGATGTGCGCAAAGAGTCGCCCCAGGATCGTTTGTCTGTCGAGACAGAAGTCGTGAGGGACACGAACTCTGGCGGAAGAGCGGCGATTCAAAACGCATCTCGATCGCGTTATCCACCTTCTTTTCGTCGGATCGAGGGGCTGGTGGACAAGATGAGCGGGTTCCGAGCTGGAGATGGGAAAACGATGTTGCATATGGCTGCATGCGACGGAGACGTAGCTCTTGCATACGAGATGATTCGTATGGGTATAGAAATCGACAGGAAGGACAGAAACGATGTCACGGCTCTCCTTCTTTCACTCGCCAAGCTCGTCATCCATCGCAATATTCTCAGCTTGGTCACTGGTCCCAATTTCCCATCACCACCGCCCGGTTCGTCGTTGTCTGAAGCCCTCAAGCCCGAATACTTGACCAAGAGAATCGAATGCGATGCTCGAATTGCTACTTTGTTGATCGAGCAACACGCAGACGTGAATTCAGGTGCATTTGGCGTCACGCCTATGTCTCTCGCCGCTGAATCAGGTCGTTGGAGTATCGTAGAAGTGCTGCTATATCACGGAGCCCGTCGCCCTCGTACAGATGACCTTCATTTCGCCTCTACTATCGAAAAATCCCGGTACCTATCCATCCTTTCCAAAACCAAAACATCTGCATCCGATCCTCGACCACCACGCCCTTGCCCATGTTGGTCAGGCAAACTCCTCAGCGAATGCCACGCAGCTGAGAAGAAACCTTATCCCGACAACTTCATCTGCAGATGTGGAAGGAAAAACAGATCCTTCGGCGAATGTTGCGGACGACGTGGTATTCAAGTTGTTGAAGAGTGGGATGCTGAGGATAAATGGATTGCGCCGTCTACCATACGCATGATGCGGCTCCCCAGTGCAGCTGAGGTTACCCCCGAGGCCTGGACCATGTCGAAGCAGGAATCCATAGACACATTGATAAGATGCGTAGTCTAGGACACGGAACAATTGCAGGATGTAGTCGAGACGATGAAGCAGAGGAAGGTTCCGATGCTTAGGAGAGCTGTGTCGATTGTGGGTCTAGGAGATCGTGTAGACCCTGCGTTTTGGTATGCTCTGGACAAGATCGACTTCTTTCCTAAGTAAGTGGCTCTTTCACTTGAACACCTTTAGAAGCTGACGAGGGAATATGACGCAGGCCTTGGGAAGGACAGTTGAGCAAGATTGAAGCGCATAAACGGATGAATGAATGGAATACAGCAGTTGACGAATATATTTCGACAGAACATGACAACAGGCCGCGTATCGATATTGAGATTGACTCCAAGATTGGGATGAACGGTGGACCACTGTACAAGCGTTGCCAGGCTGAGATTGTGATAAAGCCGAGAAACGGGACCTGGAGAAGTTGTTGGGATGTGGAAACTGTAAAGTGGTACGTGGTTCTTGTCCGTACGCTGTACATATAAGGTGTTGATGTTGCGCGCAGACATGGTATTGCAGTAAAGAATGCCAGAAAAAGGGTTGGAACAGCGGCCATAAAGAGCAATGCAGAAGTGGAAAGGCTCGTCCCCAAGATTTGGACTCTCAGTGGGCAATTCAACAGGCTGTTATTGGTGTACAGGGTGCTGTTGGGATGTAGGTAATATCTTTACTTTGACGGTTTGTAAGGTTTTTTTTTTACAAGGCAATCCATTTCCGTCGGGATCTCATCTATGGTACCGTCGATCTCGCACATGATTTGCATCCCTCAGTCGAATGGGCCTGAGTCGAACGTAAGTACTCTGATTGTATGACATATAACAAATTATCGAGATTCGAACTTCTGCCGCAGGATAATTAAAGACCGGTCAATTCGGATGAGTCAAGGAGCCGAGAACATGAAAAACCAGATACCGCGTTACCGCCTGTTGCCGCCGACAGGAAGGTTCCAAGTACCATAGGGGCCAGTGCAGTTCGTTCTGGACTGCAGCTGGAGTGTCTTGTGTAAGATAGGTGGTCACCCCGACTTCTTGGCGTGATGCTGTAACTTTTGAATTCTTCCTCAGCCTGCTGTGGTGCGATATCTGAAGAGCACCTCAGGCTGTGAGGACGCCACAAGTTTTGAATCTGGGTAAGAACATACGTTTTCTTGAAGCACATTAACATCTACGCAGTATGCCTTGGATAGCCGAGACTGTCTCCTATACGTCGATGGTAGCTGTATGTCTCGCACCCTATCAACTTTGCCCTGGCGGTTTTTTCCTTCCAGCCAATTCCATGTTCGGGATTTTATTCAAATAAATACCAGCGAGAGGTATGGAGAGCAGGCTGCCCTTCGGCTCGCGCCATCTTCAGAGTAATACGCCGCCATGCCTGTTGCACCTACCCT
Organism: Paramarasmius palmivorus; assembly: GCA_037176845.1. Taxonomy (NCBI): domain Eukaryota; kingdom Fungi; phylum Basidiomycota; class Agaricomycetes; order Agaricales; family Marasmiaceae; genus Paramarasmius; species Paramarasmius palmivorus. Next base: position 122,988 of record JAYKXP010000055.1, on the reverse strand, counting down.
GCCGATGATGTATTGGCCCACCGAGAAGCCGTTCGAGCTTCTCGAGATTACGGTGGGTGATATCAAGAGTATGTCTACATCCTTTCTCGTGTCGATGCTCTCTGTGCTGATTTGATTTTTTATAGTCGCATCTCTGGCTTTTGGTTGGACACTTGGTTTCGGGTACTTCACCGCTTGTCACTGTGTTCGAGAAACACGGCGGACTCGCAGGATAAATACCTATGTCATTCTTATTTGGGGCGAACTGCTCGTGTATGCTCAACTTTTCTTTGGTCGGTTCTTACGTCGCTGATGTGTCTTTACTACAGTTGTTTGATATTCGCGATTATCTGTTGGCTATATCTCACACGAGATATCCCACCTTCGTTTTGGTTCTTCTTCTCCATCTTGACGTACGTCTCTCCATCGTCTGTGCAGGGACTGCATATCTCATGATCACCAAAGCACTTGGGCGTTACAGGTTCAGTTCCTTCTCCAGATTATCGTTAATCGTCTGTGTATTCTGCTATCGAGCAATAAGGAACGGGTGAGTCCTATAGCCTTCCCGCGTTGTGCTTGACCGTTTATCTCGCCTCGCGACAATCTAGCTGTGGCTTCGATGGGGAACAGCCGCACTCATTACGGCCATTAACATCTCTGTTTATAACATTTGGATCCCCGCAAAACTTCAGATCAATCATCACTATCATGACACTAATATTTGGTGGGATAGGGTTGAGGTGCGTTCTTCCAGTGCGTTTACTCTGCAGCGAGTGTATCTCACGTTGTCTACAGAAATGTTTGTATCTTCTCGTCGATGCCGCACTCAACTGGTATTTCATTCGGACTGTGAAGAATCGACTTGTCATACATGGTGGTGTAGGTCTCATCGCAAACCAGGTCTAGGGATTGCACGCTGATTCACGGATGAACTTAGCTAAAGAAGTATCAACGTTTGGTCCGTTTCAACACATGGATTGTTTGGATATCCCTTTCTATGGATGTCCTCATTATCGGTATGTCTGCTATCGGTCATCGGTACTCTGACACTGAATCAACTTCGTAGCCATGATGTCTCTCCGAAACGACTTTGTCTACATGCAATTCGTGAGTGACTTTTGGATCTGGACTGAGTAGCTGACAATATGTCCCTAAAGCATCCTGTCGCATATACCGTCAAGCTCAACATCGAAATGGCTATGGGTAACTTGATCACGAAGGTGGCCAAGGATACAGGTGGGCGCCACATTTGTTGCCTTACTGTAGATTGCTGACATCCATGTGTCTGCACAGGTATCGAAGTTTCAGAAGACTCTACAGCCGACCATTCGAAGAGTCTGTCCACTGGCCGCTTCCAGACCGGTACTTCGATGAGCGTGCAAGTCCAGGTCAATAGGCAACAGTTCACAGTCAAAGATGAGATTGGTAAGTATCCATCTTCCGGCCTGGAGTTGCGTACTCAGTCGTGAACAGAGCTTTCGGAGACCGGCAATTCGAATTGGACTCCTGCAAAGGAAGATCCCGATTATAAGGATTCAAAGACGTCAACCGTCGATCTCTACCCTCGCGAAGAGAAATAAAGTTCTCTGTGATGCAGATCATGATCATTCAAACAGTAGAACTAGCTAGACTAGGATGCGAATAAAAGGTTGTCTGGATTAGTGCCCTCCCGTACTACTCAACACCGCCAGAGTCTGAAAAACCAAGAAATAATTGCCATGCTGCGGCTGCTCTGTCGCGAGAGCGACGCACATATTGTTCCATAGCTTGATCTGTAGCTAGCATAGACTTGGTCCGCCGAGCTTGAGCCTCTCCGAGTCCTTTCTTGCACTGCCCTTTATGACCACTCCATGCCCGTTTCTGACATTCTCTACTACAGTACGAGGTCTAGACAGGAGGTCGTTAACGTCGTATGCTCTCTTGATCTCGAAGAACTCACCACTTTACATCCACTGCATCGTGATAATGTCTGCACGTCACGTTTCTCGGCCTTATTACAACCTTCCGCTTGGCAAGTCTTATAAAGCGGGCTACCACTCATAGCGATTTTGACTGCAACCTCGATATCAAGACGAGGCCTGGGATCACGTTGGGTGGCAATGTATTCGTCGACGGCATCGTTCCATTCGTGCATTCGCTTCTGACATTCTAACTTGCTAATTTGTTTGTCCCACGGGCTGCGTTCGCACAGTGAGCTTGCGTCTCGGCGACTAGCAATGGTATCTGAACCACATACCCCGGATTAAAGTCTACTCTTGCCAAAGCATACCAATGAGCTGGATCCACGCGGTCTTGCATGCCCATATTTGTTAGGACACCTTGGAGAAATGCTACTTTGTTGGCCGGAACCGACAATTCGGACAGTGTCTTCCGCGTGTCGTCGTTATTCAGCCGAGTAAGCAAATCCATGCCGGGAGGCCCAATAGGAGGCCCATCGTTATAAATCTCGTGAATACGTGTTGGCATGGTTTGAATTTTCATTCGCATAATCCACTTGTCCACAGGATCCCATCTCTCCAGAACCTTGAAATTGCGGCGACCGCAACATTCGCCGAAGGACTTGTTCTTCTTTCCACAGTTGCAGACGAAGTGGTCGGGATACGGCTTGTCTTCAGCCTGAATGACATTCATTGAGGAGTTGGCCGGACCAGCATGGACAAGGACGCGGTGGACGATGGTTGGATGGAGATGAAACGAATTTCGACGAGATAGAGGTGTAACGCTGTTTATCGACAACGGTGGCCAAATAGACATCTGAAGTCTGAGGAAGAGATGCACCGTGGCGCAATAGCAGCTCTACGATTCCCCAACGACTAGATTCGATGGCAATGATAATCGGTGTAACCCCAAAGACTCCTACGTTCACGTCCGCGTGCTGCTCAATGAGTAATGTAGCGATCCGTGTTTGGGATGCAATTCTTTTGGTCAAGTACTCGGTGTCGAAGGTCTTTGGTAGGGACGATTTGGCACGACGCGCCAACTGCGGAAGATCTAACTTGTTGACCTCTTCGAGGTTCTGACAAAGGACCATGAGGTCAACGAGCGAGTGGAACAGGGCTGTACAGCCGTTCTTGTCTTTCCTGTCGATATCGATACCCATCCGAATGATTTCGTATGCCAGAGCCAAATCCCCGTCGATAGCAGCCGCATGCAAGAGCGTCTTCTTTTCTCCCTTTTGAAAACTACTGATGCTGCCCAGTCGCTCTGTGATTCGGCGGAAAGAAGGAGGGAACCTTGATATGTCCGTGTTACGGTCAATACTCCGGGGAGCGACGGTATCCACGACCTCTGACTCGACGGATGGTCTGGCATCTGTGAGCTCGAGAACTTCACGCCTGAATTCCTCAAAAACTGGCTTGTAGATGTAGGAATTCTCGGTCAAGACATTGGGATCGGCTTCAAGTTCTGCGAGGAGGTCTGGCGGAAGACATGGGTGACATGTCCTTGAGCTGGGCATTATCTGGTATCCAGTTCGAGGCTGAGAAGTTTGGGTGTAAAAAGTGAGGGCAGAAACGTGTATAAATACCTCGAAGCGTTGTTTGTCAAATCATGGTTGTTGATGAGCTCGCGTAAACATCAGTGGGCGCTAAGAAGGTTCCCACATCGGATCCGCGACTCTATTCTGACTCCCATCATTCGCCTTCTTCAACCTGTACTTTACTCTCCAACGAGGGATACGAATGTTGTAAGATTCGTGTAGGATACTGGGTTTAGCAATCTTCTCCGAAGTGAGTGATACTCTTGATCGCCCAGTTCCCCAGCTAAAACTTTCCAAATAGATGGATCCAAAACAAGATTCTCGATGCTCACTTTGCTGCCAGACATGCAGAACGGCGAGCAGTCATTGCCCTGGAGGCTCAAACAGCACACCGTTCTCCCTTCCGACTCTTTACGCAGCTGGAACTATCAAAATTCCTATTACAACAACCTTGCACCTATCTTGCACCCATGAACATGCCAGCGACAACTGGCATTATTTCGATGGACTTGGGTCATCTTTCCTTGGACAGCCAGAGGAGGATGTTTTTGAACAACTCTCATGGTTGATAGCAGAGCGATTCATCTCAGTAACATGCCTCTCAATACCGGGGAAACTCGTCTTGCGGATCTATCTTGTTCCGTACGACCTTCCTGGTTTTAAGGGCACTCTCAGTCGCAAGCAAAGGAGTAGAGAGTCACTCTCACGAGCTCGATTTTGTATGAGAAACATATTACCGAGGGTTGTACAGGATTTGCACCAGTGGGCAACTGGGGAGAGTGAGGTAGACGGAGCGAGGCGATACCTGCTAAACACCGTACCAGTACGTCACCTATTCCCCGAGTTTCTCAGCTACTTATACTCCCTTCAGGACTCTAGAACACTATCTAAAATATACGAAGATTTACCGTCTCCGCAACCGCAAATAGATGACCCTCATAACCTCACCAGACGTCTCTTGGATTTTGATGACGATCTCAGCGGACTGGGTCTTTCTTCGACGCTTCATCAATATCAACGACGCTCAGTTGCTACAATGATCCAGATGGAAAACGAGGATAGAGCTGTGCCTGACCCGCTATACATCCCTCTTGTCGACATGAATGGAAGAACATTTTATTATCAGCCTGGTACAGCTGAAATACTATCATCAGTTTCTTACATCACATCAAGAGGGGGCGTTTTGTGTGAAGAGCTCGGTACTTTCATCTTTCAATCTACATGCCCTCTTGTTCACCAGTTTCTTGTTCTCTAGGTACTGGGAAGACAGTGATGGTGCTTGCACTCGTCATGTCCAACTTACGCTCGCTTTCTGCTCCGCCGTCCTCGGCGGGAGAAAGACCCGCGATTCTAACACCTCTCTCATCTCGATTCCAACCTGAACGCCACCTTCTTGAGTCTAATCGAATACGGCACAGCAGCAAGTTCAAAAGCATCTTACCCATTTCCATCGTTACGGGAAGTTTTGGTTGATATACTCTCAAGACGGCCGCATGATACCGTCTCAGATACCACGACTGTAAAAGGCCAGCTCAAAGACGAGAAGCACCACCACCTCATGGATATGGTCGAGCAACTACCTACGAGGTACCTCGACTGGGTTGGAGCAAATGTACCGTTCTACGTTAAGGACAAAGCAGATCTGACGGACACACGCATCACGGGTCGTACCAACAGTTCAGCAGCGAAATGTGGCTCAAGAGCCATGTATTTGACATCTGCTACACTCATCATCGTTCCGGCCAACATTCTTACGCAATGGCATCGTGAGATACAAAAACATTGCGGGGTGTCGCCGAGGGTTTTCATAGCCCGCAACAAAAAGGAGTTGCCAGCGGCTCGCGAACTAGCAACAGCGTATGATGTAGGTCATTGTTGCTGTTCAGTCGCGCAGTGTTAACATCTTGCCCAGATTGTATTGATGACTTATCCAAGTGAATCGATGGTCAAACTTTAACAACGCCGTGACACTGACATCTTTCATCACAGGGTTTTCGGAGGAGTACAACAAGAGAGATGTCAAAGCATGCAGGTACAGACTCTGTCAGTGTTCTGAATTTCCCGGTTCACGTCTACCAAATTGCAAGTGTACGAACCCCAAAATCTCGCCTCTTCTACAAATCCACTGGAAACGTCTTGTTATCGACGAAGGTCACGTCTCTGCATCTCTCAGCACCAGGGTCACTCCCTTTGCAAAGCTGCTCTCCGTAGACAGTCGGTGGATCGTGACTGGTACACCTACCACAAACCTTCTCGGCCTGAGCTTTGGTAGCCGGTCAGAGGAGTCAGTCGCAGACGTAGACATAGCGGAGTTATCATCAAGCGCTTTTCAAGTTCCAGACGATGGCGATGGCGCTAACTTGGATGACGTGGAGAGTGACTATACACGGATTTGGACCGAAGCGGACGATATCCAGAGGCTGTTAAACATGCTGGTTCACTTTGTTGGGATGAAGTACCTGGCCGATATCCGGATGGTGAAGACGTGCATCAAAGATGCACTTTTGGATCCCAAGGGTCCTCGACCAGGAGCGATCAAGATGTTCATCCAGCTAATGTCGACAACGATGGTTCGCCACCGGTGAGGATATCCTCCTACTTGTTCCTTTGCTGAATACTGAGGCTTCCCAAAAGGATTGAAGATGTCGAGCGTGAGGCTATCCTGCCAAAACTCAGTCATGAAAGCGTTCTCCTAGACCTTGATCCCTACGCTGTGAAATCGTACAATGCTCTTCAGGCTGCAATTGCTATCAATGCCGTTGATTCAGAACGACAGGACGAGGATTACATGTTTCACCCGAAGGCAAGTGCATTCTTTGCTATTTGTTGCAAAGCGAAACTTAACGTTACTACCCAGAACAATGAGTTCCTTCAGCTAACTGTCAAGAACATGTCTCAGTAAGCAATCTGTGAACGCTTCCCATGATAATTGAGAACTCACACGCTTCAGGCTCCTGTTTTGGTCCATCGACAAAGAACTCTACAATGTTGTCGAACTGCAAAAAACCTCTCAGAAGACCCTGGAGCACCTGAGAAACAAACCCCATGTACCAGAGTCGGACATTAAGCTCGCAGAGGAAGCTTTCTCTCACGTGTACGTTGTTATTCCTATTCGACTGTCAGCGAGACTGACTCCCCCAAAGTCAGGCGGCCTGTGATGACACTCTTTGGAGAAAGATGCAGACATACGAGGATGTGCCATTCCGTGTTCTCAACATCGCCCCGTCTATGTTTGAAAGCTGGTCGCTTTTGAGCGGTCCCGCCCATTATACACCGGCCTTCATGCACCCCGACCATTTGTTTCATCTTCGAACCTTGGCATTCAAACATCCACTGAAGTCTGAAGATATCTTGGCGGCTCTAGGACGCGAATACGCTCACGAGCAGATGCTACGACGAGTAGAACCACGAGCGACGCATGGAGAAGAAAGGGAAGGGTAACCGAGGAAAGCACCAACTCGAGGCAGTCCATCTCGCGAGGAACAACAACGACAAGAAGGTTGCCGATGCTTCCAAGATAGATACGTCAAATGCTATCATCAAGGAGATGGAAGCGGAACTTCGCTCTTCGCTGAACCGTCTAGAACTGGATGAGGATGTGGATATGGGGGACGCGTCTCACATGCTTGCTTCTCGGAACGCGGAGGCCAACGCTGCAATGGATAAGCGATTAGCACATCCTTCCATATTTCCCATTCGCGTTTCTTCCTCGGCTTCAAGCAAGTTGAATTATATCATTGACGATGTAAGTTACGAATATATCATGGGTTCTGTTCACAAGTTGACCCTTACTGTCCAGGTTCTTAGATATTCTCCAAACGAGAAATTCTTGATCTTTTCAGAGTCCGAGTTGACATTGGCCCATATCGCTGAAGGATTACTGTTGGCCGGCGTCAAGTTTTTGAGATTCACTACTCAAGTGCCCCAACAAGTCAGAGAGCAGTTTGTGCTCACGTTCGAGACCTCGGACCTCTATCGCGTTTTCTTGATGGAATTGAAACACGGAGCGCGAGGATTGTGAGTGGTTTTCGTTATCTGTTAGAGTCAAAGGCCTGATTTTGCTGACCCAACTACAGGAACCTTGTGACAGCTTCCAGGGTCATATTCTGCGAACCGGTTTGGCAGGCAGATGTGGAGTCCCAAGCTATCAAGCGTGCTCATCGTATTGGACAGTCACGCCCCGTACATGGTAAGGGACCGGTACACGAATCGTTTGTTTGTAATGTTGATCTTTTATCATTAGTCAAAACGCTTGCGATACGGGGAACCGCTGAAGAAAAGATGCTGGAATGGAAAAGGACGCATAAGCAGCCTCGGGGAAGCAAGGTCCCGAAGCTTCCCCTTGAAGAAGTGGAGATCAGACACTTCATCGCGGTGAGTTTCTGAATGCGGCAAACCATTAGTGTCACTTATAGTATCTCCTTGGCTCTAGAACCCCAAGTTCTTATCTACCAGTAACTGCGACAATAATATGCCATTGCTCAACATACCTCTTCTCACCTCTGCACGACCTGCCGAGCGTGTCGTCAGCGGGATCAAGAAGCCAACGATTCGAATTCCTCCCCGACTCATTGAACCCTGTTGCTGGTCCAACTGGTTCTCCTGGCTCCAGTCAAAAGAGGCCCCAATCCCAGGGCGCTCAAGAGATGAGCCCGCCGAAGAAGAGAAAAATCATGTTTGTTGTTTGATTTACTTTGTGTATTTTTGACATGTGTACTAGCCAATCTGAATGGAGGAAGATAGTCAAGAGACTTCGCAATTGATTGATTTCACAACGATATTCATTCTCACAGACTCCACGATTCTATTCAGTCGTCGCTGAACCCCTAACAATTTCTGTCGCCATATTGATAGGATTATCCCCAGATGATTGATTTCAATCGTTTGAATAGCAGCTTCGTTTGACTCATCTTTCAGCAGGTCTCGGCTACATGTAAGGTGGATCCCTAGTGCGACGCCTAGTGGAGGAAGCTAACATCTGGAGACTGGACTCCCGGACTTCCAAGAAATGGCAATCCGTTAAATATGCCAGCCTTTTGCATTACTGACCTCACTTCGTCCTACGCTCATGTACGGGCTAAGTACCACTGCGGTTCTCCTTCTGACTGCGACCTTTTGCCTGCTTTTTTCTCGCAAGAGAAAAGACAGCGCGCTCAGGAACTACCCCCCAGGGACCTAAAGGGTGGCCTCTCATTGGGAACGTCCTCGATCTTCCGACCAAGCACCCATGGAAGGCCTGCGTTGAATGGAGCCGAACATACAGTATGTCTGCCGTCCGTTCACTAGCGCGGTCACGACTGACATTGTTGGTTCTCTTAGACTCGGGTATCGTTGCATTGCGTATTCCGGGCGCGACGCTCGTCGTTCTCAACAAGCTCGAGGATATTCAAGAACTGTTCGGAAAGCGATTCGCTCTCTATTCTGACAGGTACGGGCTCGAAGCTGCCCCTCGATCGTTTCTCATACGTTCCAATTTCAGGCCCAAACCAACTATCTTCGAGAAGTAGCCGCTATCCTCAATGTGATTTCATTCTTTTCTCAACCCAGCTCGTCATAGCATGGACTCCGAATCGAATGATGTCGTGCCAGAACTATGGCGAACGCTTCAAATGTATGCTCCTCTATTCGCATGCCACAAATTTAAGCATCTCAACCGCAAGCGCTCAGGCACTCGGAAACTTTTCAAGCAACAGTTTGACACCGTCGAACTGAACACTTACCGACATACCCATCTTCTCTCCGCCTCACGCCACTTGTTGGTGCGGCTTTTGGAAACAAGGGACCATGTGCAGACATCCACCTGTATGTCGCCATTTTCATAAAGGGCGCATACTAACAACTCCTTGACAGATTCTCCTGCGAAGCAATCATGTCTGTCACATATGGAATTGCACCCAAAGACTCGGATGAACGTTACTTCAGTCTGATACGCGAGCTGACCAAGTTCGTCGCAGATAAGGTGGATCCAGAAGACTTTCTTGGTACGAAGGAACCCATTCTCATGCTGTGCCTGTCTGATACCTGTCGTTTTACGAAGTGGATGCCATGCCGATCTTTGAGTACCTACCTACATGGTTCCCTGGCGCGAGGTATAAGGCGAAGGCGGCTCACGGAAAACAACTCCTGGACGAGGTCATCAGAAAGCCCTTCGATTTCGTGAGAAATGAAATAGTGAGTAAATCCCAGCGTGTAACTACGACTGGACCTGAGACTAAGAAAAATATGCGATAGCGGAAAGGAACAGCAATGCCAGCTGTTTGTTCTCGTCTGCTGAGCTCGCTTGAAGATCACGACCTTGACAAAGAGGAAGTGATCGAGGAATGGCGAAATACCTTCGGATTATCGTTTTTTGGTACGAAAATCTTGCGTGACAGTTCCTTTTCTGTGTCTCATCTATTCGAATTTCACAGCTGGCTACGACCCTGTTAGTTTAATACCCATTAAGACGACAGAAAGCACTGACGATGATGTTTATCAGACGGCCAATGCGGCATGTTCCTTTGTTCTTGCTATGCTTCTATATCCTGAGGTACAGAAGAAAGCCCAAGCAGCTATCGATGCAGCGCTCAAGAACACTGGACGCTCTTTACCGACTTTTTCCGACCATATACCATACATCGAAGCTCTCATAATTGAGCTACTTAGATGGGCACCTGTTACGCCACTGGGAGCTTTTCATCGTCTAAATGCAGACGACGTTTACCAAGGCTATTTCATTCCCGAAGGAGCGGTCGTCGCGCCGAATATTTGGGCGGTGATGCATGACCAAGACCTTTACGAGTTGGATGTTGATGAGCTCCGGCCAGAGAGGTTCTTGAACGACACTGAGGACGGGCTTAATGAGAATATGGGTGGTGTGATGGACGTTGCATTCGGATTTGGGAGAAGAAGCTGTGCTGGAAGAGGTCGGTCCTTTTCGATCTAAGATCCTTTCTGTCCTGACTTTCTTCAACTTTGGTAGTTTTTGCGAAGGAATGCCTATGGATGGCTATTACCTCTGTTCTGAGCGTCTACGATATTGTGGATGGCCTAGACGAATTTGGGGAGCCGCTTGATAAGGGCAAGATAGAGTATAGTAGCCATCTTGTCAGGTAAGTTTTGGGAATTTCTTGATCTACAAGACCACTCATTTTTTTTCTGCTGAAGCATACCACCTCAAATAAAGTGCAAATTCAGACTGCGCGTTGGGATCTCAGAGAGCATGATAAGAGATGCTTCGGATGTGTAGGAGCTTGACAACTTGTGGGTAGCTTCCGCCAAGTGCGCGAATCAAATCTTCAGATAGTAGCACATCGCGCGTTCTAATCCTAATTTCGCTTCAATTCTTGTATGCAATCTACCTTGTTTTAGCTGTATAGTAGACATTTCATGTGTACATATCCACTCCTCTGAGGAGCTCAACAGTCTCGTTGCCGGTTCCAGCGGCCCGAAAACTTCGTGACCCGACTTCGGGCTAACCCTTGGCCTACAGTAACTTTCCTTTCTCCACGGTGTACCTTCAGCTACAAACTGCGCCCAGGACCAGGCAAGAAGCGAGTGTCGAGCATCGTAAAACCCGGAATTATCAAAACCTCCCAGTCCCGACAACTGCTATTTCCCACTGGTGTCTGAGAGAGCATGTACCATATGGACATCAGGACGATTCACCCTGGATGCGCTTCTTAAACGACCCCGTTACCGTGGAATAAGCGGACCCTCTTCTATCATAACTATCCTTGCCACACCCACCTTCGTTCGATGCATTTCAAAGCTTGCATCTCTGGTGCAATTTTGACCTTGACTGCCTTCGCTAGTGCAACACCGCTGGAGAAGAGGATTACGTGGGCACCTCCAATCATCTTGCCTGATGCAAACACTATATGGAGGATTGGAGATTTGGTTAACGTGACCTGGTGCGTTTGTCGAAGCCCAGAGGTGTTTTCACTCGCTAACTCTTTGCCTGTACTTAGGAATAACTCGAACCCACCGGAACCCCTCACGTTCCCTACTGGGAGAATACAGCTCAATAATAGGACTGGGCCCATCCCAAGCTGGGAATGTCGGTGTCTTGAAGCAGCACGCTTGAATTCTTATTGACGACTAGATCAGATGGCATCCTTTCTGAGGGTTTCGATATCAAATTAGGTTTTGCTGAGCTCGAAGTTCCGTGGTATGGTATTGAGCCGGGAGAATACTCTATCACTTGTGCGTCTCGCCGTTTTTCAAACCTGCCCTGTACTCAATCTTGTTGTAGTATTCGGTGATTCTGGCAACAGGAGTCCATTCTTCCACATTATTGCTCGCGAGGAGGAGGGTTACTGAGCACGTTGGCGATCTGGTCTAGTCTAGGATGGATATGGACACTTGTAACAGGCATATGATTCTCGAGCACACACTCTGCTAATTTGAATTTGGGCTATGTTTCACCGGTGCCCGCGATGTGAGGACTGCATCGTCTATTGCCATATTCGAATCGCATTAACGGATGGATACACCGACTGATCCTTTAGTGCATGCAATGATCTGGGAAAGCTGAGTAGGAGGCCGCTAGACAGGAAGGTGTCAGGTCGTCATGAAGCAAATTATCTGCGAAACAAGAGCTCGTTCCCAAAGGTCGGCAAAGGGTACTACTACCGCATGTTCAAGAGCATCTTTACATAAGGGACGCATTGGACGCGTAGCTGCGCTGAATGCAGACTTTCGTTTGGACATTAGCACGCTATGAGTATTTGAATTATTGCGGTCTCTGTTCCTTTTTCCGTGTATCGTAAACCCTAGGCCTTGAGCTTGAAAGCTTGAACGTTTGAACATGAAGCACGGAACTGCTCGTTGCGACGCTGCCGATGCACAGTCTTCCCTCATTTGAGACTGCCGGCGGCAGTTTCACGCGTACTATAGCCTAATCTGAACAGGCTGCTTGCTTTTCATCCTTCTCGACCGTCTTCGTCTAGCTTCATCTTCACCTCCATCCAACCCATAGCAGTAGGCCAGAACTCAGGAAGACAGAAGACACATTAGGCCGTCAAAATCTCCGAATCAAACTTCCGACAACAACCGACAACTCTCCAATTTCCCATTCGTTTCGTCATGGAGAGCATATGGACATCACGGCGATAGTTCACCTGGCCAAGCCTGGATACGCTTCTTTAACGACCCTGTGGGATCAGACGATGGAGAAATTGCGCACATTGAACGTCTCTCTTTCCTTCTCTACCATCTTCCTGGTTCACCCACGTTCATTCGACCACAATGCACTATAAGACCTGCATTTCTGGTTCGCTGTTGGTTTTCGCTACTTTTGCTAGCGCGAGTCCGTTGGAGAAGAGGATTACATGGGCACCTCCAATCATTTTGCCTGACGAGAACACTGTGTGGAGGATTGGTGACTTGGTTAACGTGACTTGGTGCGTTCATTGGAGTATGGATTCTTCTGCCAGTAACTCCTGAAACCAATTCTCAGGGATAACTCAAACCCGCCGGAACCAGTCACCAACCCTAATGGGAATCCAACTCAACAACAGAAGTGGTCCTATCCCAAGTTACGAATGTCAGTGTTTCGATTAGCGTGCATAGAGTTCCCCTGACGAACAAAACAGATGGCGTTCTTTCTGACGGCTTCGATATCAAACTGGGCTTTGCTGAGGTTGAAGTACCGTGGTATGGTATTGAGCCAGGAGAATACTCTATCACCCGTGCGTTTTTGAATCTTCCTCGCTACCGTCGCGTTGTGCTCATGATTAAGGCAGTTTTCGGTGATTCCGGCAATAGGAAGCCCATTCTTCCATATCGTCGCTCGTGAAGAGGAAGATAACTGAGCTGTATACCAATATTGGAATTTTAGGGTGGATTTAGATCCTTATAAGTATTTTATGTCCCTTCAAATGCCAAAACTTGTGCAAGCCTTGTCGATATGAGCTATGAACGTGTGCATTGGTACCCCAAGCGGAAGCCGCTAAATCTCAAGTTCGCGCCAGAACATGATCATTGTGAGCAGACATCATTGTAATGGATTGGATTACCACTAACCACACATTTAGCGTGTTACGGACGCATTTCGGTTAGATGTTACCATTGAGCTCGGAGTTCCTGTTGCTGACGATAAGGGCATGAGGCAATGTTTCCGATGTTCCAAAATTTCTGGAACCGTCTGAGGATGTGGTCCGAAGGCTATGATTGGCACACCCGTCCAAACCTTCATGAATGTACAGCATCGGTCACTTTTTGCCGCTCCAAAAGATTCTCGACGGTTCCACAGACCATCAAGCTCGCAGTCACACTCAAATTCAACGATCTCTCGACGCGGACGAGCCTCGCTGGTCATTTTTCTGCTATGATAGCTGCAGAATTTAGCGTCACAGTTCACTTACAGGGGATCGAGGGATCGACAAGCGGAGGAACGGACGTTCGGGTCCTGAAAATAAAATCCGGCTTCCGAATCCGAGAGTAATGACATAGCCCGGTGACCAATATACGTCGGATGTACCTAAGTATTTCGATCACACCACGGCGGTCTTTCACCTCGACGGTACATCCTTGAGGTATAAAATGGGTGCGTCAATCATTTCCTCTTCCCTTCATTCCCACTTACGCCTTTTACGATCCTCTTCACGACTACTATGCTCTTCAAGAACGTTATAATCAGCACTGCTATTGCCGCATTGGCGCTGTTCGTCGATGCTTCTCCTGTCAAGAGAGATACATGGAGTCCCCGAATCATTGAACCGAACGCCTGGACCACCTGGGTTTCAGGGACTTGCGTTAATGTTACTTGGTAAGTCGAGGAGTTGTCTTGTTGGCCTTCTGATGTCTGAAACGCATCTATAGGGACACGTCGGACGCACCCGAACGCATCAGTGGTGGAACGTTGGTACAGCTGAACAAGGGTGACATACCCACAGATGGTACGCGTGCTCGTATCACTATCTTCAGCTCTTGCTAAATTTTTTATTCAGTCTTCTTGGCTCGAGGTTCGACCTTCGTCAAGGATGGGTCGAGATCACCGTACCATGGGTGGAACCCTGTGACGATTACTCCATTACTCGTGCGTTTCATCTTGTGAAGTGACTACCTCATCTCATCGATATGCACTTTAGTCTTTGGAAGCTCCGATAACCGCAGTCCTCACTTCCGCATTACGACCCCTACCGAATACGCGAAGAGAGACTCGCTTGAAGCTCGTGACGTCTGGAATCCGCACATCACATCCCCTGTTACTGGCACAATCTGGTGTGTCGGTAGTGTCGTCAATGTTACCTGGTGCGTTTATCGCGTGTTTTATGAACGTGCCTTGTGTCTAAGTGAAACGATTACAGGGATACATGCGACCAGCCGAAACTCATCTCTAACGGCGCGGCGGTTCTCTTGAACAAGGGCGGACGACCATCAAAAGGTCAGTCTATTCCAAATCGAACGAAACTAGTTACATATGTACTAATTCTTTTTCTTTAGCTGGGTACCTCAAGCCTCCTCAGAGCTTTAGCTTGACAACTGGATACGTCGAAGTTGTTGTCCCAGACGTCGAGCCGGGTACTGACTATTCTCCATTACTCGTAAGTGACGTAGTTTCTATATCATGATCGAAGTGTGCTTACCCCCTGTCCTTTTAGTTTTCGGTGATTCTGGCAATATGGGCGAAGAATTTACCATCTCGAACGATCCTTATTATTGTGGTACCTATTGAAGTGCTTTCGATGACTTGCTCAAATCTCAAAGAACATTCCTCCAAAACTCGTACAATTAGTGATGCGGACTCGCACAATGGACCTTAGTGCTTGTAGTATAGTGTATTGCATTTCTGTAGTCTACTGCCCCTGATATAATGTAACGAATTATGAATATATAGTATGCGCCATTTTCCTTTCGCGTTAAGTGTCCAAATACTCACATTCCCATTGTACTTAGGATTCGTAAAACCTTACGACCTGAACAGGGTTGAGTCGCGGACGTATTTATCGTATGCGCCGATCTGAGAACGTAGCGGGGAAGAAGGCTCGAATTGTAGACACTTATGTGCGTAGAGATGGTCTGGATTGGCCACTTCCAACCTCGTATCGCAGCACCTGTAGCGCTCCAAAGGATTATAGACACTGGAGTCCACAAAGCCGACTACATTGGAACAATGCTATTAACTGCCAGTACAGTACATAACAGGCGCCTTCAAATCTCTAGCTAACCCACATGACCAGTCTCCCGCACCAACGTCAATAAAAGGGGGGAGAGAACCTAAAGAACGAAGGATAGCGTTGTTCAAAAACTTCATACGACCCTCCATCATGTGCCAACACAGGCAAGTCATCCGTATCTTCATCAAGCTCATCTATGTATGCAGCGGCACCCGAGAGATGCGCGACCTTGGCACAGGCCGCATGCAATGCCAAAAGTTCTGGGGAAGGGGCAGGGAGGACAGATGTGGATGTAAACATGATTGTCGGGGGCCTGTCTGGATCGTATTCAGGGACGGTTTCAACGCGATAGCAATCCTTTATTTCCTATGGTTTTAATTAAGTCAATTTGTTCGTCCAGGCCACAGAAAAAAGGCTGCTTACCGTGGCCTCAAACCACAATTCCAGCCGGTCAAACGCATCGTGTATATTCTTTTCCATCGTCATGACATTAAAAAGGGAATGTACCTTCTCACCATTCAAGCGGTCGACGTCATACCCAAAACGCTTTAGAACGGCCAACACTGAAGCAGAATACTTTTTCCGAGGGGCAATGAGATCAACAGTCGTAGTAGAGATATAGATCACACCTTATCGGGATCGGTGGTTATGTTGAAATAAGTAGACTGTGGCACGATGTGGAGCACATTCCGTGTAGACGGTTCCAGCTGGATGACGTTTGTTTTTTGCTTCTGTCTTGATATCGGGTATTTGAAGTGCTCTTCGATCGTATATCCCAGTCACGACGCATTTGAAACCATCGCGAATCAGAGCCTAGATATAAGCAAAGAGTTGGATTCGGGGTAGCTGTAGATGGGACTTGGACAACCCACTTGTCTCTTCGCTTCTTTGTGGTCCTTCGGTGCTTCCTTAATCTCGAGTTCCATTTTCTCCTTATCTTTGTCAGACGAGGGTCGACTGGGATGGTAAGAGGAGGGTGGTGTACGCCCTTTATATTTCTTGACTGTGAAAGCGTTTAGTTTGCATCTTTCATGTTCAAGCATCTGACTTACACGGCCATGATTTTATGGAGTAGTAGAAGAATATGAATCATACTCTCGCTTGAATCCGTTCTGCTCTGTCTTGGTTTTGGATTCCTCGAGCTTGAGGACAGACGATGCACTAAGTTGTTAACCCCAACGAAATGCGCGACAATATCGTCGATGAACTATGGTCGTTATTGCATGACTTGCCGCCCTTTTTTATGACACATCCAATAACACGATGAGAATTCGGGGCTTCCTTAGGAGGCTCTTTCATCCCGTTTTTTCAGGCATCGTCAGTACAAGGTTGCTACAGGTAGATGGGGAGAATTTAACCCAGAACTCTCGCTTGAATCCGTTCTTGCTCTGTCTTGGTTTTGGACAATTCCTCGAGCTTGAGACAGACGTTATATGCACTAAGTGCAGTGGCCCGCAGTCCTTTAACGCTCGGATTGTCCTGAGGCAGCGCAGTCATGGTGGTATACTCTGAAATTGTGCGCTGACTAAGCAGCCAAATCGCGATTTTTTGAAACTATGCGTTCGTCTACGGCCTCGTACCACTTGCCTCGTCCCTCGTTCCTCGGATTCGTAAAGCCTTTTGACTTGAACAAGCTCGGTCAAGCTACGCCATAAACCTGCCGGTTTGCCAGATGTTCCTTTGCACCGATTTGAGAACGGAAAGGAAGAATTATGTGAGTACTAAGAGCTATGATACTCTGGCACATCAGCAAAGCTACATTTGTATTTCCGGTATTACGCGTATTTTTGGTATTGCATGTTCCGGTCGAAATCAAGTCGAAATACGATTGGGAAAACACTTCCGAAAGCCAATCGTCCGAAAGGCACTGATTTGGATATCATCAAAGTTGAACTTTCCGTGCACGCTCGCAGCTTAACAGCATTTTCCTCTCCTGTTCCCCCATTCCAGTGCGCGAGTCGCCTAGCTCATAAGACTCTAACAATAGATTCAACTACCAGTCACTTCAAAGACAAGACTGCGATTCCTCAACTGCATCAAGATTTTCAAGCTCATGACGCTCTCTGGCTCTCTGGTGTTCTGGATGGTCTAGGGCTGTTTAGGGTCAACCATGCCGTGTCTGCGTTGGGAAATGAGGAAGGATGAAGAGGTGCCAGTGTACCTGGATTTTGGGTACAGGTGTGTCGTATATTCCCACCTAAGGACATTATCTGACATATTTTACACCCAGAACTCGCAAGATCCCCCGACACCATAAGGCTAGCCCATTATGACAACTTGAACAAGGGCAGACGATCCGACAGTACTATCACAACAAGACCCTGCGTTTGCCAGGTTGTTGGCATCTGATTAGGTACGTAGACGTTGATGATACAGGTTACTGGTATCTGACATTGCAATCTCCTCAGGCCCATGAAGATCAAAGCTCTGTACACCATGATGGTGATGCAACGGCGAGCATGATGTTTGGAAGCGATTAGTACGTTCCATGTGGTTTATTCTTGCTAAATTTGGGTTGCTCATGCGAAATCGTGTAGGATATGTGCTATTCGTACCTATAGACAAGCCGAAGCGTGCAGGGCAATTATGTATTTTATTGGTATTTTGAGTGTTTTAGTTGTTAACCTTCTGTAATCTACCGCTCCTGGTGTAATGTACACACAAAAATGTACAGAACGAATATGTAGCTCATTGGCGATTCCGAGTCGTGTTTGAGGGTCTAAATATGGAATTATTTTCACATCCCCACCTAGTCTTCCCACCTAGTCTTGAAACGCGACTCTACCACGCTCCAGGTATTCACTCCCACCTAGGTGCGGGCCTCGTACCGCCTCGTACCGCTTGCCTCGTCCCTCGGATTCGTAAACCTTTTGACTTGAACAAGCTCGGTCAAGCTATGCCACAGACCTGTTACCAGATGTCCACTTGCGCCGATTTAAAAACGGAAAGAAAGACTCGAATATGTGAGTACTAAGAGCCATGATGCTCTGGATTGCTACTGACCATGCTTTGAACCCCATCCAGTATGCTACGGACGCACGTAAGCAGTAGGCCGTTGATTGCGTTCAAACGTCTGTTCTAGCATGAAATTCTCGATGGTTCTATAGGCCGTTACCTTCCAAGTGGTACCAAACTACATCCCCGCCCCCACTTGCTTCACGATCTCTGGACGTCGGTTAGCCTCACTAGCTATCTTCTGTGCTGACTGTTTTATCATGCCATTGAGTGTTGGAAGGAAAGAAGGGAACGCTGGAGTTTCAGCACATTCACAGGAAGGCTAAAAATGCCAGTTGGCAGTTTCCAAATCCGAATCCGATGTCATCTCTCGGTGACCAATATTCCTCGAGTATACCTTTCTTTGCAGGATCACAGCACGGCGGTCTTTCACCTTGACGTCACATCCTGGGGGTATAAAATGGGTGCACAAAACCGCCCTCTACATCCTCAGTTTTCACCTGTGATAATAAGCACTCTTCGCGACTACAATGCTCTTCAAGAACGCTATAACGAGCACTGCTATTGCCGCGTTGGCACTCTTCGTCGATGCTTCTCCTGTCAAGAGGGATACATGGAGTCCACGAATCATCGAACCGAACGCCTGGACGACCTGGGTCTCGGGTACTCGCGTTAATGTTACCTGGTGAGTCAAATGGCTGTCTTTCTGGCCTTCCGAGTCTTCGAGTTCTTATGGCATCCGAAGGGACACATCGAATGCACCTGAGCGCATTAGTTCTGGATCGGCAGTGCAATTAAACAAAGCTGACACAGGGCCCTACAGGTACGCTGCTATATGTACCAGTCCTCAGGCCTCAGTTCCTGCTAACGTCTTTCTAGTCTTTTTGGCTCGAGGGTTCGACCTTCGTCAAGGATGGGTTGAAGTCACGGTGCCATGGGTGGAACCTAGCGGCGACTACACCATTACACGTGCGTTTGTCCCATTTCATTGGACTGTGCAACCGCTTCATCTCACTAATATGTGCCTCTAGTCTTTGGAAGCTCGGATAATCGTAGCCCTTACTTCTACATTGCTGCCCCTACAGAGTAGAGGCCTATTTCAGGAGTTCACAATTTGTGATCGCGTCATTCCATACCCTCTTCTCAGTCTGTCTTTTTGTACTGCTCTGTTACTTGTTTATCTATTGGACGGCTTTCTTCTCGCGTGTCCCTTACATGTAAATTACCACAAAACCGCTTTGACAATGATATCGTCCTGATACTTGCCATGCTAAGTGAGAATCCGAATTCTACATTGCTCCCCTGTATAGTGCTTTAGGCCAAACTTATCGGGATATCTCTGGGCAGTGGCCAGAAAGATAGTCCTGGTGAATGACCCCAGCCTACATTGGCACAAATATGAATTTTAGGAGGATGGCAAAACCAGAGAGGTGAAATGACCAGAAGAGGAAGGAAGCAAGGAAAATGCTCGAAGTCCGTGGAACGCGTAAATAACATGTAAACAATCGCGAACTTTCTACCGCACGCCAGTCCACATATACAGCTCTCCATTATAACCTCAGTTTCCCTACATTTTGTCCCCGAAAACGTGCTTCATTTGTTATCAGGCGCTTTCTGTCAAGATATCTTCTGTGCAGGTAGGTGAACGACTCGCCACTGAATGATCAGGTGCTGATTACGATGCCAGATTTTCGTGAAACTGAAAAGAAATGGCTCTTCCTCCTTCTACTGCAAACTGGCACTGGAAGAATAAGAATGTCACGAAATGGGGTCAGGAGTGGTTCGAGAGGGAGCTCACGAATCTGAGTGTCAAGGGAGACAACGAAGGTGAAGAATGGCACATCACTGAAGTGAAAGAGGTCGATGGTGATATCGAGCTGGGCCAGAGGAAGAGCAAGTGAGTGCATTCTTTCTGCGATGTTTCAGTGGTTTCAAATCTGGTATAGGTTGATTACGATTTACGACTGCAAAATTACCCTTGCATTCGAGGGTACAACCAGCTCCGGTTCGTCCGTCAAGGGAACCTTGCACATTCCCGAAGTCTCCCATGAAGTCACCCTTGACAAGACCTCGGATTACTCTGTGCGTATTGCCCACACGAAAAGATAGTATTGGCAATTGAAAAGACAGTTTTAGTACCACTGGTCTCCGTCTCAAAGCGGTCCTGAGGTCGAGTCGTTGATCAGCCAGATGCGCAAGCTCGTGCCTCCCGTTCTCGAGGAGATTTTCAACCGCTTCCCTTCTGCCATTATTGATACCCATGGAAAGGACCTCACCGTCAGCGCCGACCCAAGCCGCTCGGGTACGCCCACTCCTGCAGGAACCGCCGGTGCCGCCGTCTCAGGTGCTTCCACGGGTACCGCGTCTCCTGCACCTGCCGCAAAACAACCACAACCGGTAAAGAAAGCTGAAAAGGTTCTGAACACGTCTACCATCGAGGTTGAAGCCAACTTTATGGCTAGCGCTGATGATTTGTTTGGGATGTTGACCGATGAAAAGAGGATCCCTATGTGGACGAAAGCATCTGCTCAGGTATGGTAATCCCCAAAAACTCTGGGTATCAATGACTTGATGCGTGTCTTCAGTCCACTGCGAAGCCTGATACCGAGTATTCGCTCTTTGGAGGTGGTGTCAAGGGCAAATACATCGAGCTTGAGCCTCCGAAGAAAATTGTGCAGACATGGGTGCTGCAGAATCCCAGCTGGCCCGAAGGTTGGTTAGCTCTCGCCTACTCTGTATAATGTTCGTAGGTTCTATACTAAACTGGTCCTGTACCCAATCAGGTCACGTCGCAACCCTGACCACGACCTTTGACCAATCCTCCGAGTCTACTCGCGTCGTCCTTAGATTGGAAGGTGTTCCAAGGGGCATGGAAGATGAGATTAGAAGGAACCTGGAGGGTTACTAGTATGTGTTCTTTTCCGTGTGTTTTTGCATATACTGATGTCTTTGCAATAGCATCCATGGCCTAAAATCCATCGGGTACGTCCAGCTCTTCCCATCACCTTCCTTTTCCTCCGTTCGTTCCTCTTCCTCGAAGTCGACGTCAAAGAGCGGGAAAAGCAAAAGTAAAAACGGCAGTGATGGCGATCCTGGATCAACTACAGTATCGACCTATTGTGCTGTTGGTGTCATCACCGTTATGGTGGTAGCCGCAGCTTTTACGATACCCTTCCTGGGCTCGGGATCAGCGCCCTGGAAGAGGTGATCATGATACTTCGTTCTGCTCCCCCTATCCTTTGCATTGTTTACTTATACTTCATTATTCTGTGGATATTGCTTTCGGACTTTCGCTGACTACCTGTCTTTCTTTTAATCTCACTCAAAATCCCCCACTCAATCTCACTTCCCTACTCTACTCTCGTTCAACATGATGGACTTGGATACATGTTTCTTCACAGGCTGGGTAGCATCTTGTGATCATGTCGAAGTTTGAGCCGACGGAGACGATACCGGAGTCATAGCAGAAGGCTTTCGTTTGTTTTTTTGGTTCCGAAGGCCTTGTAGAAGATCAAATGTGTAGACGTAAGTTAGAGAAGTCCAAATTCATGTTGTATAATCTGACCGCGCTTGTGTCGGCTACTGCTTCTCGAGTTCGAAGATTGTTGTGAATAGTAGACGCTGGGCGTCAATGTGATCAACAAGGCGTCGGAAGAAGTACCACGAGGAGCTTTGCATCACACCGTCGTCATGTCAAGCCAAGGAATTGAATCAAAATCAAGAAGATAGAACGAGGAGAACGGACTGACAACGTAGTTTCGTGCACGCGGGCGGGGCTCGTCCTTCTTTCTATTCATTTTCATCAGCCGGGTTCCTGAGCTCTATCGCTTAAAACCGATGAGGTATACATTTTCTCCGTGTCACATACCGACAAGTTTATACGCCCTAGAAGTATCGGCATAGTTGGGAGGCTCCTATCCAGCCAGCGTTGGCGCTCAAAACCAGCCTTTCAGTGAGTGGTTTCTTCTATACAGTTGAGCTTCCAGTTCTCTGATTGCAAGCTTTGTCCCGGTTTTCAGACATCTGATTCTTGGCGTCCGACTCTATCGACATTGCTTCCTGCGATATTGACCCGAAAGGTACCGCGTATGCAGTCAGCAGTACGCAAATCACCTGGCTCAACCGTTCATCCGTGCTACTCACTACCCTTTCTTCAGGGCTTTGCGCCGTTCTTGTGTTTTTGAATATCAAAGTGGGCCGTACTTTGGATCTTTTTCGGGAGCTAGTGAAGTCCTTCGTTCATTGATACTGGACAGATGAACAGTGTCTCGGGAACAGGAATGCAAGGTATAAAATGACTTGCAGTTTTCGGTGAGGTATTAACCCACATCCTTACTACGATCTCAATCTGATCCTCAGAGTAACAATGTTGTCGAAATTTTTCGTAGGAGCTCTGCTCCTGGGAGCACTTGCACCGACTACGTTGGCACAATCACCCGTGTGGGGACAGTGTAAGTATTGACTTGTTATCTTCTTTCGCGAGACTAATGCTATGTAAAACAGGTGGCGGTATAGGGTGGAATGGAGCGACTACTTGCGTCTCCGGCGCCTGCTGCACTGTCTCAAATCCTTATTACTCCCAGTGTATCCCCGGTACTTGCGGCGGCGGCACTACGGGTGCCCCGCCTACGAGTACCACTTCCACCACAACCACCTCTCCACCTCTTCCTAGTGGTAGCGGTACAGCTGGCTGCGGAAAGACCGGGTTGACTAGCGGCACATACTCTTTGACCGTTAATGGCCAGAGCCGCCAGTATATCCTCAAAGTACCCGATAACTACGACCCCAACAAGCCTTACCGCTTCATTCTTGGCCTTCACTGGCTCGGTGGAACGATGGGTGATGTTGCCAATGGTGGGCTCATCCAGCCATTCTACGGCTTGCAGAGTCTCGCCGCCAACTCTGCGATCTTCGTCGCTCCGCAGGGTATCGACAACGGATGGCCGAATGATAATGGTCGGGACACTGCTTTCATCGACGCTATTGTCCAAACCATCGACAACGGTCTCTGTGTCAATCCTCGCCTCAGGTTCTCCACAGGCTTCAGTTATGGCGCCGGTATGAGCTATTCCCTAGCCTGTAACCGTGCCAATGTCTTTAGAGCTGTCGCAGCTCTCTCCGGAGGACTGATTAGTGGATGCGAGGGTGGAAACGACCCTATTGCATACCTCGGCATCCATGGTACCCGTGATCAGGTGCTGAGCATTACTGAGGGACGCTCCCTGAAGGATACGTTTGTCCGCAGCAATGGTTGCACTGCCCAGAATGCCCCTGAGCCGTCTAATGGTAGCGGATCGCACATCAAGACGGAATACCAGGGGTGCAGAGCTGGATATCCTGTGGTTTGGATTCCATTCGACGGTGATCACACTCCTGTTCCTCCTGGTAATTTCGCTCCCAGCGAAACCTGGTCTTTCTTCTCGCAGTTCACGTAATACGAGATTCACAGAATCTTTCTTGCTTCTCCCTGTGTATCCAGAACCGCAGAACGCGATGCCTTGTACGATACTTAATGATGATCAGGATATATGACATCTTATCTTATCTCTCTACACGATGATTGACTATAAAAGGTAGGATGCATTACGTAAACCAATTTGCTCTCGCTGTAGTCGAGAACGAAACTGTACCACGACAAACAACTGCACATCGCATAACTTGACTATACTGCCCGAATTGCTCCTCTTCTCCTTGTAATGTAACGACCTCAGCATTCTTCAAGAGACCGATGCGATTCCTTGTAACGGCCTGCTCCTCACTGGTAGGTTCATCAATCTTTGGAAAACCCCCTGCTGGCGACATCGCTAAAGTGCTAACAGTCCGCGGCATTCTCTAGCAGATTGTTTCAGAACATCTGTGTACTCATTGGATAGTGTGGTCGGTGATTGCACTTCGTCCAGGTTCGATGGGTCAGTTTACTCTGCATAATTCATTCTCATGCTGAACTAGTATCCAGGTCGCGTCTCGGACCCCGAACATCATTCTCGACCAGTCCTTTTAAGTCTGCTTCCGACATATCGATACCTGAGGGGATTCTATAAGGCGTTAATAGAGATTGAAAAAGTCCGTAAAACTGTCTGTATGTGTCTTTGTCCTTCCAAGAAACGCACGTAATGACGCACCTATAACAGTATCTGTGGCCTACCTACCTTTGATTCCTCGAATCATCTCCCCTCTTCCCTGTTCGTTTCATCCATGAAGACTTCAGGAATGTATCAGATGGTTGAAAATATCGGGGGTCTCGTGGGTTTGCCTAATACCAAAGCGCCGAGATGTACGTGAAAGAGATTGTGTGTCGTTGAAAGCTGAATACAGACTAGGTTGTCTTAGTCGCCACTTCAAGTCCAAGTCCTGGCAGAGCTCAGTCAACATCCACGCGACCTTGTTGTGAAGTACTGTGGGTCAACTTCAGTTATTATATCATGCACTACCCACCCTATTGTTACCGTCTTGTGTGAAAGTCAAGGCCCTGGAACGACGGACGCGGATGGCTGGGCAAATCGATTCTAACAACATAAAGCACCTTCGCCCACGTGGACGAGAGACTCATGCTTCTTTTTATTCACTTGAATCAGAGGAATTCCTAGATTCTGTCGCTTAAAATCATCCAGGTATCCCATTTTCTCCGCTCATTGATGGAGCTTTGCGCTAAACCATGTCCCAAGCGGTGCTGCAAGGTTGTTAGTTGGTCGACCTCTGCCCAGTAATCTACGGACAGGTCTTTACCACTGCGTCTCGGGCCTTCGAATTCCGGGTGGTACACGTTTGAACAGTGGATTTAGACATCTCTTGGCATCCGACAATTTTAACATTCGCTGGTGCGACATTGTCCCGAGAAGGAACACATAGGCAGTCAGCAGTGCGCAAACTATTCAACTGCCATTCTTAAAGCTCATTTGTCATTTTCTCAGGTCGTTGCAACTGGTCTCATTATCATCATGGGTCGCACTTTGGATCTTCCTCGGGGCCGACCAGAACTGCCGATTCATTTGTGTTGGGGAGTCAACTAGTTTGTTGGCTGTTTTTCGGGAGCAAAAGTGAGCGTATAAATGAACTTGCATTTGGTGAGGCACTAACGCAGATTACCTCTCTTCTCGCAACCTCCTTCACCTCAGCCAATCGATATCGCCGTGCTGGAGAATGGTTTCCCAACGTTTGCTCGGCGCTCTCATCCTGGGTGCACTGACATCTACTACGATAGCGCAGGCACCAGTTTGGGGACAATGTAAGTGCCCATAAACCCCACACCGACGTATCTAATGCATTCCAATGAACAGGCGGCGGTATAGGATGGTCGGGCCCAACGAGCTGTGTTTCTGGCGCCTGCTGCACGGTCTCCAATCCTTACTATTCTCAGTGTCTCCCCGGTACTTGTGGTGGTGGCGGCACCACTGGCACGAGTACGACCCCAACCACAACCCTGACTGCGACCCCGACTGTGACCCCTCCACCTTCCCCCAGTGGTAATGGCACGGCTGGGTGCGGAAAGACCGGGTTGACTAGCGGCACGTACTCCGTGACCGTTAACGGCCAGAGCCGCCAGTATATCCTCAAAGTTCCCGATAACTACGACCCTAACAAGCCTTATCGCTTCATCTTTGGTATCCACTGGCTTGGTGGAACGATGGGCGATGTTGCAAATGGCGGGCTCATCCAGCCGTTCTATGGCTTGCAGAGTCTCGCTGCCAACTCTGCGATCTTCGTCGCTCCGCAGGGTCTCAACAACGCTTGGCCGAATGATAACGGCCAAGACACCGCTGTTATGGACGCTATCATTCAGACCATCGACAATGGTCTCTGTGTCAACCCACGTCTCAGATTCTCGACTGGATTCAGTTATGGCGCTGCTATGAGCTACTCATTGGCTTGTAACCGCGCCAATATCTTTAGGGCTGTCGCTGCCCTCTCCGGAGGACCTATCAGCGGATGTGAGGGTGGATCCAACCCTATCGCCTACCTTGGTATTCATGGAACTCATGACCAGGCACTGGACTTTTCATTTGGTCGCGACATGAAGGATAGATTCGTTCGCAACAATGGTTGCACTGCTCAGAACGCACCTGAGCCTTCCAATGGTAGCGGAGCGCACATAAAGACGGAGTATGCAGGATGCAGCGCTGGATATCCCGTCACATGGATTCCATTTGATGGTGACCACACTCCCATTCCCCCAGGTGACTTTGCCCCGGCGAGACTTGGACTTTCTTCTCGCAGTTCACATAATTCGCCGGCCTCTTGTTTGCCTTACTTGATATGCTTCCATTGTTATCGTTCGATCCTTATTCCTTTCGTGAATTTACTTTTCATTCATACATTTCGCTGAAGTTCCACGGTATCGCGATTACTGAGCGATTTGAATCAGTGATTATCCATGTACCTAAGTTACACGTGATCAAGTCTTGGGCGCGAATTTCGTCTTGCCAATGCTAGCCTCCTACTCCTCACACGTTACTCGCTGGTACCATTGCTCCAGGTAAAGATGCAGCTCGAACTCAAGGCTCGGTGAGTTTCCCAAATGGCTTTAGAAACCAAGAGCCTCAAACTTACCTTTTGGCTCCAGATGCACTTTCAAGTTCAAGTTCGTTTGCCCCAGTTTAGATTCTCGAACCAGTCAAGACAGAGGTAGCGGGCCCTTCATGATAGATTGCCGAAACTCATGGTCCATGGATGAACCTATTAATCGTTGGTGAGTCAATTTTACATTACACCTTCGAACCTCCAACGTGAGGCTCTAAAATATCTTCGGGAGCAGAAATTTATCCAGCGGTTTTCGTACTGCTAAACATGGAACTTTGATAGTTCTCGCGCTTGCTCCATGCTCCGAGCTTGGCCTTTGCGTTAACCAAGTGTTAACGATCAAGGATTCTTGGATCGAAACTGCTTTGTCCGAACTTGATGGGACGCGTCTGCCATTATGCTGGGAGATATGGAGAGAGAGAGAGAATTGGTTAAGGGCTCGTCAATGCAACATCTTACAAGGTCCGTTAACAAGTTGAAGGGTATGATTCTCATATCTACGCACACCACCTTTGCCAAGATCCATGGGCATATACAACTCACTCGATGCTTGTAGACCACGCGGACAAGAGGTTCGTCGCTTTTTCTGAGAAATATTCTGTTTGATGAAATGTTCCTGACCTTCGCCTAGTAAACTGAACAGAGTTACATCTTCTCTAGACGTAATACTAGGAGGTTTCTTTAACCTGGCTTTGGCCCTCTATAGAAGCCACTCGTTGATCCGTATTTTCTGGCATGTAAGTCTCTTCTACAGTGCTTGGAGGTTCAAGGGCTCTAATAACTAGGCGGATGAACCTCAGGAATCTCTACTCTTGGCGTTCGACCCTTGAGTTATGAGGCAACGTTTACAATCATTCACGCGACAATGACCCGAAGGGCATACACAAAACGGTCAGCGGAACACGACCTGTCCGGCTCATCTATTCTGCCTTGCAGTTCCTTGCTCTTCATCTATTTTCCCTTGATCCCGAGCGTACTGTGCATGATCTTTGGTTGATTTAGACACAAAGAGGGGTCTTACTTTGGATGTTTCTCGGGAACAGACCTACGGAGTATAAAACCAGACGTTTGCGTTCTGCTTGAAGCATCACTTCAGAGTCGTCGATTCTCTCAAGTATCCCGACCTCGGGTCTTCAGCTGTTCAAATTGCCATGGTTTCCAAAACCTTCGTTGGAGCCCTGCTTCTGGGCGCCATGGCGTCTACCACGATGGCACAAGCTCCGGTTTGGGGACAGTGTACGTGTTTCTGGCTTCCTGTAGTTACCCGACGTGACTAATAGACTGGAATGCAGGTGGAGGTATAGGCTGGACTGGTTCCACAACATGCGTCTCTGGTGCATGCTGCACGGTCTCTAATCCTTACTATTCTCAGTGTCTCCCTGGCACTTGTGGTGGCGGCGGTACCACCGCTGCTCCATCACCTACAACCACCTCTGCACCTCCTCCCAGTGGTAGTGGTACGGCTGGGTGCGGGAAGGCTCCATTGACCAGTGGAACATACTCCCTGACCGTTAACGGCAAGAACCGTCAGTACATCCTGAAGGTTCCCGACAACTACGATCGTAATCGCCCTTACAGGCTCATTTTTGGTCTTCACTGGCTCGGTGGAACCATGACCGATGTCGCGACTGGCCAGACCGTCCAGCGCGATGTTTGGTCATACTATGGCCTACAGCGCCTCGCCGACAACAGTGCCATCTTCGTCGCTCCCCAGGGTTTGAACAATGGCTGGGCTAATTCCGGAGGAGAGGATATCGCTTTCATTGATGCCATCATCAAAACTCTTGACGCCGGGCTTTGCATCAACCCACGTCTCAGGTTCGCCACTGGGTTCAGTTATGGTGGTGCGATGAGCTATTCGCTCGCGTGCTCACGCGCCGATACTTTCCGTGCGGTTGCCGTCCTTTCTGGAGGACAATTGAGTGGTTGCAGTGGCGGTACCACGCCGATTGCTTACCTCGGTATCCATGGTATCCGTGATAGCGTTTTGAATATCTCTGGTGGGCGCTCGCTCCGGGATACGTTTGTTCGTGCCAATGGCTGTACTGCTCAGAGCCCTTCTGAGCCAGCCCAGGGCAGCTACAAGCATACAAAGACCCAATATTCGGGATGCCGATCTGGGTATCCTGTCACCTGGATTGCGTTTGATGAGGGTCATATTGCGGCCCCTCATGATGGAGGCGGTGGGGATAGCGGCTCTGCAACCTTCTCTCCTGGAGAAACCTGGGCTTTCTTCTCGCAGTTCACGTAACATGTTTTTATGGGCTAGTAGCATAGTTGGGATTCTTGTTGTGTTGTTTTGCAGGCAGACAAGTACATGGCTTGTATGGTATTCACTACGCGACGCACTTGATTTCAATATGGCAGACATGTAGTAGAAGCCCGATTGGATGTACATATGACGACGGCGAAATAGTAACAGTTGATCTTATCAGGTTGCCGCTCCAAGGCCTTCCAAGGCCTGGACTTTCCAAAAGAGAAACAGATTAACCATAAAAGGGTAACACGTGAGTTGAGCTGGGGTACCGCGCAGTGCACTCAGCAACGGCCCTGCTGTCTGCCACTTGCTTTATTGCCAGCAACGACGACACGCTGATCAAATCAACGCATTACAAGCTAATCACTGCCATATCACCAACTGCTCCTTTCCTTTCGACCACCACCATCTCATCAATTTCGTTTCATGAATCTCGACGAGGGATATACAGACGACTTGGAACTCGAAAATGCTTTACCATTACATGGTCTATCTCAAAACCTCTCGGCAGCTAGCTCTATGAACACAGGAAACCTAGGCATCTTGGCGGGTATAAGCTCTCCACAGGATTGTGAAGGTGTGTTGTATAACATCATAATGACCCAGATTCATATCTCATGGTACTCCAGAGCTTGCATACCGCCTTCTCGCATCATTACCTCGCTCTCGTCTCGCCACTATACAAAGAAGAATAGCACCACTGCTTCAGTTTGATGTTGTGGGGGTACGTTAGGATATTCATCTTCTCGTTTACAAATTCGCTGACTTGCGTTGGTCAGTCATTACCAGCAGAAGTGTCTCTTCAGATATTTTCACATCTACCATTCCCTTCCCTTCTCGCCTGCAACCTGGTTAGCCGTCGCTGGAACTCGCTAGCCAACGATCAAACGCTATGGAAAACGCTCTGCCGAGCTCGTGGCTGGGTCTGGAGGCAGCCAGCACGTATACCGCCCCTTGATCAAACAACACAGCACCGAGTAAATGAGGTCTTTGAGGACTCGGACGACGAGGGTATGGGTGACTCAGACGAAGAAGCAGAGGTGGAAGAGGTGGCAGATTCGTTGATTCTTACAGGACTGGAGGCGGCGAAAGCTGAGCTGACGCTGATGCATGCCGAGTTGGATTCTGGATTTGCGTCAATGTCGTTCGAGAGAGCCCCGCTATTCAACGCTTTCCTCAGAAGCAAATCTACGGGCACGACCTCGTTGTCTTCAATCTCTTCCACGACGCAGTCGACTGGAACAATAGCGAGTTCATCGTCATTACAGCAGTCCAATCCGCTTAACAACAGCGTCGATAGACAAAGAATGGATACAAGCTCGCAAGCATATCCTTTCTCATTCGGATCGGATGCGAAAGGGAAAGGGCCCATGACAGCGAAAGACGTTAAAGATGTCTCGTTGCATCGACATTCTGCGCCTGTTGGCTTCAGCCCCTCTAACACCCCAACTCATCTCAAGCCAAATTACAAGCTCCTTTATCTTACCCACGTCAAGCTCCAGCATCGCATTCTTACCTCTTCATACCGTCTATCAACGTTACAGTCAAGGAATGGTGCTACACAGCCTGGCACGTCCACACAAAATACGCCGAATCCGCATACAAACACCATCTACTGCCTTCAGCTCTACACCTATGCTTCATCCGGCAAACAGGTTCTTTTCACTGGCTCGCGCGATAAGACCATACGAGAGTGGAACCTTAGTACGGGGGTCGTAGAGCGTGTGATTGGCGGTGTGCACACAAGCAGTGTGCTTAGCATCTGTGTGGCGAATGGATTGCTAGCCAGCGCTGGCAGTGACAGACGAGTGGTTGTATGGGACCTGGGGGAATTAGATAGTGGTGCTGACAGGCTAGGAGATGTTAACAACCGTAGCACGGTTGTTGGACCAGGAGGTTTGAGAGTCCTGAAGGTGATTGAGGATCATGAAGACAGCGTCCTTTGCGTCAGGTTTGATAAGGAGAGATTAGTCTCCTGTTCAAAGGGTAAGTCATACTCGAGTCTGTCTATGCAAGCATAAATGAACCCTCCTTGTATAGACCGCACAGTACGGACGTATCCTTTCCCTGAACTGGAACCACAATATGTGTTGTCTGCCCATCGCGCTGCGGTCAACGCCATATCGATATCACCGACTCTTATTGTATCAGGATCAGGCGATAGAAGTATACGTTTATGGGATGCCACGACTGGTGCCCTCTTGAGGACGTTCGAGAACCACCATAGTAGAGGGTATGCCTCACTATCTTGTCCTCACTCTAAAGTTAGATCGCTCACCATGCTATTACAGTATCGCATCAATAGACTTTAGACCACCCTACGTCCTCTCCGGATCATCCGACAAACACCTCAGAATATTCGACATCACTACGTTACAAGGCTGGTCGACCTCTCCCGACGCACATCAACATTCACATTCGCCTGCCACCGGAGCTTCGACCGGTAGCAGTACCAACGCGAGTAATATCCTTCCTTTACCCTTATCGCTACTCGGTCCAACACCGCTGACCCCACAAACCGGGACGAGCGGTTTCTTCCCATTAGCTCTCCCATTCTCGTCTGTAGATGACGAAGACGACCTCCTCGCGTTTACTTACCCATACTCTTCCTCGCACGGACGCAGCTCCGTTGCGTGCCAAGTATGCGGAAGTACGAGCACCGTACCTGTTTATGGGGGAAGTAGTAGTGCCGAAAATGCTTGTCATAACGTTTACAACGATTTCGGAGGGTTTGACAGCCATGGATTCGGGAACAGTAGTGGATCCGCTGGATCCAGCAGTGGCAGCACCAGTGGTGCGGCGGTGAACTTTGCAGGAACCGGACTCATGATGATAGGTCCTGGTGGGAAGAGGTTCGTACCCGGAGTTGGCAGAGCTGGATTTGTCGGCGGGTTTGGAGGCGCTGGGAGGTCTGCAATACATATGGATTTGGTTAGAAGTGTCGCTTTTGGAGAAGATTTTGTTTTGAGTGGGAGTTATGATTTAAGTATCAAGGTAAGCGTAGTATGTCTATCTTCTAGGAGTTGACGCTGACGAGCTGGTAGGTATGGGACCGAAAAACAGGTGCGCTTATTGCGGACCTGACTGGTGGACATACGGGCAGGATATTCTGTATTGGATTTGATTGTACCAAAGTGAGTTGTCGATTCTATGAGGTGGTCTGGTCTTGACGCTCAAGTGTAAATTCCATAGATTGTTTCGTGCGGTGAAGATCAGGTATGTTTTCATATCCCACTTCTCGTACGCTATTCACTGATTATTTCCTCTCCTCTAGCGCATATGCATCTGGGACTTCTCTCATGGAATCGACACAAGTTTCATTCAGCTTTAAATTCACTTTAACGATTTATCTTTGGACCTTCTGCGGTTTTCGTTTTTAAGCGTTATTTTTAAGCCCTCTAGCCCGTGCATCCTAGCTAATGTTATGACTGTCACTACTTACTCATGGAACTTGCTATCTTTATAGATGACCCTGAGTCGGTGTAATGTGTTGCATCGTTATATTATTACAACTCGAAAATGGGCTCGGTCGTGATAGGCCACCTACAGCCAGGCTTCCTGTGATAAGAACAAACCCACGGTTCTCTAGGGTTCTCTCTCGACCTAGTCCTCGTCCCAGGCACATCCAGATGAATCGTAATCGCTTGCTTCATCGTAATACGACCAGTCCGAATCAGTGGCGTCTTCCCAAAAGACCGAATTTTCAGAGTCTGATTCGTCTTCAGAAGACGAGTCATAGATCCTAGAGACCTTCGTAGTCGGAGGTGGGAATCGAAGAGCAGGATCTCTGGACCCGGTCAGGCTTTGTGAATCCTTCGGCGGAAGAGTCAAAGCTGTATGACGTTCTTTGACCCAGGGTGCTCTGAATCTAACCCCGCATGATGATCAGTTTGGAGCTACGTCGATACCGAAGGTAAAGAAGTGTACCTATTGCTCAGTGTCTCTGGGAGGAAATCAGTTTGACTGCGTCGGTAAAAAATGGATGGTTTTGGCTTTGAAAGGGTGCAAATGCTGATGGCTAAGAGAGCAGTGTGAGCCTAGAAGCACAGCGAGACGAGGTGACGTCGAGTGTACTCACCGGAGTAGCTGCAGCGACGGTCACTGGGAGAGGTGGAGTACTTGCTGAATACAGTTGGCATGGTAGATAGAAAGGACACGCCAACAGCCAACCAAGGGGGTTTATATAGATACAATTCAAAGCCGTGGCAGGTGGACTCATTGTTCGTCTATAAGAAGCATTATTGCTGCGGGACGATGGCAATATCTAAACAAGCGGCGATTCAATATCTGGGGTAAAACACTGAGGTTCAAGGATTAATACTTCTTTAGAACAGATGTACTGGTCTAGGGCTTCATAACGTGTGCCTCGAAGCTCGAGGAATAGGTAGGAGTTTAAGGTTCCAAAAAGGTCCGTGAGAAAAGTACCTGATTCAAAGGAAAAATTTCCCAGCTTCACGTAAGCATCATAACCTCTCTTCTTCACCACCATGTCCGACCTCGATGCAGACCTCTACGGCGGTGAGTAACGTTGCAGTCGTCTTTTGCACTCGGAAACTGACATCCAGCCAGATCTCTACGAACACGAGTCTTCTGGGCAAGTGAACAACAAGGAAGTTGCGTCACCAGCAATGGAAGAGTCAAAGGGCGAAAAGCCGGCGGATAGTCCGCCCCGACCAGCCTCTGCTCAGCCTATCCGAACGGCCACAATACCGACCTTTACTCAGCCAGAACACTCTTCGCTATTTAGTACCATTGCACCTCCGACCCAGCACATACCTACATATGAAGACAATCAGGATCAGACGCTAACACCCCGTGCCATGAGCGCGTTTCAAAGCATACCGGTCACCGAGCGGAGTGTTCGTCCTTCAGAGATGAAAGACGAAGGGTGAGGATATTTCTTGTTTGTGTAGCTGAATCCGTCGTCCAGAGTTTATTGCTTTTGTCTACTGTGTGGCCTTCGCTGGCTGGTGGAATTTACTGGGTAGCCCGTATATCAGTCCATGATCATCGTAATCGCGACTATAGACTAGGCTAGGCTAGGCTAAGAACAAACCACAGTAGAGTCCTCTATTATTTCTTTGTCGTATCCCCTCTGTCCTAGACCACATCGTACTAATAACAGATCTTTCTGTTCTTTACCCATGTGCCAACCACAACCCCATTCGTATATCTCTTGAATCCATGAACACACCTCCGCGTCGATCCTGTTATGATTATAGGAAAATGTTCATCGGTGGACTCAATTGGGATACTACAGGTAATACTAAATTCTCTTATGACCGCATTGTACTCAACGAAGTTCTATTTTCAGATGGTACATGCTCTTTCCCTCTTCGCTCGTATCGGTACTAAAGCACACCTATAGAGGGTCTTCGCGACTATTTTGAGCAGTTTGGCAAGGTGGAAGCATGTACAATCATGCGAGATCCTACCGGACGATCGAGATGTTTCGCCTTCTTGACCTTCGAGGACCCAGCGAGCGTTAACAGAGTGATGGTACAAGAACATTTTCTCGACGGCAAGATCGTAAGTGGTTCTGGATCTTTGTCGTTGCTCTAAGGTCTGATTAAAACCTCAGATCGACCCGAAGCGTGCTATACCTCGCCAAGAACACCAAAAGGCAACCAAACTCTTTATTGGTGGTCTCCCTGGGACCGTCACCTCTGAGTCGATGAGAGAGTTCTTCTCACAGTATGGGAAAGTTGTTGAGTCGACGGTCATGTTGGACCAGAAAACTGGCCGAAGCAAAGGTTTTGGATTCATCTCTTTTGAGAATACGGATGTTCAACCGTTCCTGGGTTTCGGAAATCTGGAGATTGATGGAAAGCTGGTATGCCTAATCTGCATGCATTGCTTCCTGGATTTACTAACCTTGGAACGTTCCTAGATCGATGTCAAACTCGCGCAACCCAGATACCAACGGGAAGCCCTCGCAGACCAGGACGGTGTTACGCAGGGCGACAACTTTACCACCCGTGCTGGACATGGTGGAGGCTTCAACAGCAATTTCAACGGAAACGTTAGTAATCCCGCAGCTATGAATGGCGGTGCCAACATGCCTTTCGACCCCCAAGCCCTTGCAACACTCTACACCCGCATGTTCCAGATGGCTAACAATGGCATGAACAATATGGCGATGATGAACGGTGGTATGAATCCTATGGGCGGTATGATGAATCGAGGGATGGGGAACATGCCTATGAACATGATGAATGGCAACATGGGTATTTTGGCGAGGGGTGGGCCGGGGATGATGCAAGGAGGCGGGATGGCTCAAAATATCCCAAAAGGACCGAGAGGAGCTACGCCAAACCAAGGCACGGTGACACCTCCTGCCGCCGGCGTGGGGCCTCAGCGAGCCGCGCAGCGCGGCCAACACAGTTTCCACCCTTATTCGCGACCTTGAATGGTGGCCGGTTATTGTGAAAAGGTTTCGGCTCAGGCGGTTCTCAGTCTGTCGTGGTTCTGTATTATTATGTTCTTTTTTGCCCAAAATTACACCCTACTTACACGCACCACTTACTGATACGTTAGTTATATGGACTTAACTGTATATTTCCCCTCTCTGTCCCTACCATTTACATTACTGTGTAATAACAAAGTCCAAAATAAGATGTTTTAGAGCATTCCGTTGAGCTTTAGGGCAGAACAGAATCAATAAGCGCCCGTAATGTCCGAACCTTTCCGCTGCCACCTCATTCATTACCAACATTCTGCCTTTCAAATCGCTTCTTCGAACCATCATCAACTCTACGCCGAACAATGTCGAAAAGCTGTATTTCATTTGCAATGTTCTCGTCATCACGGACACAACGTCGGGATCGGGTCGACAGCTGGCCAGCGCGGTGTTTCGAAGCCTCGAGGCTGAGATACGGGTTTGAGAGCTGAGAGGATGCATTTTGGAGAAGGGTAGTCCTATTGGTCGAAGCACCATCCGAAGCAGGTCGTCGTTCCGTACTTGGCCTTGGCTTGAGAGGTTTTACGCGAGGGAAAGTGGATATACAGAAATGCTGATGCCGTCGGGATGAGGAGCTGAGGAAGTGGTACTATGGAGAAGAGAAAACTGCGACCTGGGGATCCAGACTCGTGCTCTGACCAGCGATTCGGAGACTAGCTATCGACTAGCATGACAATACATGTCGCTGATGGTCTAGTATTCTCTGTACCAGCAGCCTGATGGAAAGAAAGGGTTTTGAAGAAGTAGCTCGAGACAGCAGGTTCTTTGGACCAGAGAAAGAAGCCTTTAAATGTCTTCAGACTGTGAGTACTATCCCAAGAGCAATTGGAAGCAAGTCCTGACACTTGTCGACAGTTCCGGCTTGACATGGGGATATCAGAGCGGCGAACACACAGACCACGTCTCGGACTCGGACAGACCCTTCCCCAACACTGAAACGTCCTGCAGGAGTCGGATGTCAAGTTTTCATTTTGTCCTGAATTATCGGGATTTTATGCGAACCTGACTCTACACACCCTTTCTCCTTGACCTGACCGAGAGGCTCGGGATGGTGTTGCCGACCCCTCCATCGTGCCTACTCGAATGCACAATTCACAACTTTGGAGCACTTGCAGGCGATGAGAAGGGCAGGCATAACGGATGCGCTCGGCCTTCGAAATTCACCTTCGTATCGTTCGTATCCATAATTCACGTCAGCCAGTTCGTCGTATCCCCGCTCTGGAGCCTACTTTCTCTTCACCCATCTTGAGCACCACGTTCCCGCCGGTGACGTTGGGCCACAGATGCGTTTCATACTCAGCGACCCTTAACCTCCATTGCTTCCAAATGACTGGGGCGTGTAGCATCGTTGAACGGATCTCCGTTATTGAGGGTCGAGTCGAGTCACCGCTAGGACCCCACGCATCTTGCATATGTGAAGGATATCAAGAGGGTATCAATATCTTAGATCCATAAACGGATCACGCTGAGATCTGGTTCAATCCGAGATGTGCATTCGGGGCTTGGGGCAGGTGTTTTCAAACGGTACGTCAAAGTCCCCGCCCTTACCTCACATAGCGCTCATTTATTCCCACTAATAGGTTATCCTGACATGTGACCACAAAACTTTTTACCGGCGGATACGTAGGCCACTTCTCACGAACAATTGCCAACACTGCTTCGAAGGACGCGTCGTTCTATTTTTGTGGAATCTAGGACATCTAGTGCACCAGAGTTCTTCCAGGAACTCTGATATTCGCTTCATATCACCCCAAATCAACTTCCAACGGGATTAGTCTGTACCCAGGCATCCAGTTTATGTTCCTATTGTTTCTGGTGTATATAACGGACCGGCCTGTTGCTAGAAGACAAGCCACGATGACCCTATCAATTGCACTTCATTGTCAGTGCCGCGCTGCTGGAAGGAATTATTTTGCCCGCTGCCCAAGTCGGCTGACGCGGACATAGATAGACGCCTGCAAGTGCTCTGGCTCCGACACGGTCGTCACCTTGCGGCCACCGTCCTCGTTCATACGAATCCATCCTCGAGACCCACTAGTTGCCCGTGGACACGACCCGGATGTCTTAGACACAATCTTGCGAAAGTTTAGGCAGTCTACTGCCACCGAAGGATCTATTCCACAAAGTTTTGGGGCATGCAGTTTTTTAATGCGCTGGAAGCCCATGCCCATGGAGAACGTTCTTTTTTTGTTCTTGTTACCGCAAGACTGACTTTTTCCGTCACAAGCGCCGGTGCCGAGGTTTCCAGGTTTCTAAAGCCTAGATTTCCAGACCAAATTTCTCTCACGATTGGTCGAAAAGACAAAAAGCTTGATATATTCGCGGTCAAAGAACAAAAAGAAAGCGGTTGATGGTGGAGCGCGTCCGTGACACGAACATCGTGACACTGATAGACTGCGATCAAGTGATTTGTGACATCCCTTTTAGGGTCGTGTCCCTGATGTGCTTCGAACAAAGCAACAGTCTTGATTTTGAGGTGGGTTCTCCTTCTAGGAATATTGCCATCGAAGCTGATTGATATCAAGAAGCTTCTCAGTTGATGTCTAGTGTATAAGAGCCCCAGGCATGCAAGAGGCGTGGATGCGCAAGGTAACGCCGCTCGGAGGAAGCTTTTTGGTAAAGTTTGCTGGGCAAACCGATTTTCTCGGTAACGGCGTGAGGCGTTCTCGTCATGCCTCACTCTCAGGTCCGAATGTCAATACCATGTCCCATGTAGACAATGATGGCACTCGGCAAGATAGTAAGTGACAAGTTCATCCGGTGGCCGTGTGTTCAATGGATGCTGGCAGAAATGAAGGGATCCTGTATACTGATTCCCCAAGGGGGCAGTTATGACTCAATTTTGGCCTCCCGCATCCAATAGTATGCCAAAGATGGTTCGACGTTCCGTCCGAAATTCATCATTGCTACTGAATTGATGCGTTATACGTGTTTCTCATACACGCGTCGGTCCACTGGAATCGGATTCCATATGCTTGCGTCTTGTCGGGGGCGTTCCTATTGTTCTTTTTCAGACCTTGAACTTTGTATATTTCATATGCTTGCCGCAAATGGCACTCGCATTCGGGTTCATATTATTGATAACTAGGAAACCATTTGCCCAACTTCCACCGTGACCCAACACGTTCCCTTGTTCCATCTTCCTGTCTCCACCCAATTTCATAACTGGGCGACAAGAGATTAACTCGCCGCCATCTCCTTTTTGTTGTCTCTTTAATCGAGGAGAGATTATCACTTCCCATTCCGTGGTATCAGGAATCCCGACCCTGACATATATCGCATAAAGAAAGTTGGAAGGAGGTATGTTTCACATCTTATGTGCTGGAAACCGATCACTTATTGTCCGACTTTAAGCGTGCTTGACGCGAGATCCAGGATCGAAAAAAATCAACATAAAATGTCAGTATTTGCCACGGAAAAACCTCAGCGGTCCGTCTACTTCCTTTCCCCCACCCATAAGAGCATACCTAGCTCGACAGCCACAACTTGCCTTGTTCAGCAACTGCTTCTTCTGAGTATTCCAATGGCCGTCGAACCAGCTCTTCATCCTACCGTTCCTGTTACCAAAGAGGCTTCTCAAGAAACCCCGGATCACTTCATCCTTCCTGACCTTCCCTCTCATTGTTCTTTCCCTCTCGTGTATCATTCCAATGGCGATGCCGTAGCAGCACAATCTGTCAAGTGGCTCGACGTTAACTGTCCCATGCTCAATGAGAAGCGCAGGAAGGCTCTCTATGGTCTCCAAGCTGGTGAGCTGACAGCGTACTGCTATAACTCGTGTCCCGACGAGAGGCTTCGCGTCGTCTCTGACTTCATGAATTATCTTTTCCATCTGTGAGTCGGATTCTCTTTGGCTGTGCTATCTATTTTTACTGAAGTTTGTCTCGTGTTCGCCACAGGGACAATATCAGCGACGGCATGATGACCAATGACACGGACGTCCTTGCTGACTCTGTCATGAACGCGTTATGGTTCACCGAGTTCTATCGGCCTACGCACCAGACCGGAAAAGTGCAACCCGAAGAGGAAATCAACGCAGCGAAGCTCGCTAGAGAGTAAGCGTGTTTTTCTTATACCTGTGGCGTTGACTTGTACTGATGGCTCCTTCTCCGATGACAGCTTCTGGGGCCGATGCATCCGCGACGCTGGACCCGGCTGCCAAGCTCGTTTCAAAGAGACGCTTGAGCTGTTTTTTGAGGCTGTCAACATCCAGACCAAAGCCCGGGACGCCGATGTCATCCCAGACTTGGAGTCCTATATCGATGTTCGAAGAGATACTTCGGGTACGCCATACCTTTCACTCAGAGTTTCTCACTGCGTGCTTACATTACCTTGTTGAATAGGCTGCAAGCCATGCTGGGCTCTGATTGAGTAAGTAGTCTGTTGGCCTCATTTAGACGGTTCGCTGACCCTCCTCGTTCCTTCTAGGTACGCCCTCGGTATCGATCTTCCCGAGTATGTTGCCGCAGATCCTGTCATCATGGCCCTCAACCAGTACACCAACGACCTCGTTACATGGTCTAACGTTAGTATTTCCTCGCAGTTGCGCCATACCCCGAGCTCACCGTGTAACTTTGCAATAGGACATCTTCTCGTACAATGTCGAGCAAGCCCGAGGGGATACGCACAACATGATCGTTATCCTGATGAAGCACCATGGCCACACGCTTCAAGGCGCTATTGACTATGTTGGTGAACTCTGTCGGCAGACCATCGAAAACTTCAATGAGAACAGGAAGAACATTCCCTCTTGGAGTCCCGAGGTGGATGATATGGTCCAACAGTATATCACGGGCCTCCAAAATTGGATCGTTGGGTGCGTTAGCCTCTATGTCGTGAAGTTCGTTAGTATCCTGATTCAAGTGTTGTTTAGGTCGTTACACTGGAGTTACCAGACGACTCGGTACTTTGGTGCCGACGGTCAAGAGGTGAAGAAGAACAGATATGTCAAGTTGCTTCCCATCAGGGAAGAAGCCAAATGGTAAAATTATGACTCTTATGGATGGATTCGGATTCTGCTCGTTGTATCATTATCGCCACCTACATGTCCCCACATGCACTCTCAATCATTCAACTTTCGACCTTCGCACATCACCCCTTTCCACTTCGTTTCAACTATATCGTTATCTACTTCGACTTTCGATTAGTGCTCTGTACTTTTTTTTTGATCTACCGCAGTCTGTATCAGTTAGTCTATGACGTATCTTTTCTTTTTAGTCAGTAGAAGTTAGAAGAGTCGATTCACAACGGGCTTGCTAATAGAATCGTTGGTGTAGTGCTCCGCGCACGGGCCACATTATGATGTCATGTCTTGTTCACAGTGCTCCCCATGACCCTATAAGACGGAAATGTGTTCTAAGCTCTTGCCTACTTATTTCCACCACTATGAACACCATTCCTCGACTTGTTTCTCGTTCCATGACCCCCTTTCGCCCTTAGGACATTGGGCAAAAGTCCTATCGCACGACCTACTCTCCTCAATTCAACTCTTCTTCATCGCCGAACCGTGGCTAGTACTGTCTCAAATCGACCAGCTAGTCAAACATTCGACCATGCTGCCTTGAACATCAAAGAAGAGTCTGGCAATGCAGCAGCTGATATCGCCAAAGTCATTGCTGGAGGAAACATGACGCAAGACAACATTCAAACGAAGAAGAACGAGTCGTTCGTGAGTCTCAGATATCTGCCTAACGATGCCCTTCGCTGAAGAAGCGTAGCTCGGAATTACTGGTGCAATCGCCTCCGAGGTCCCAAGGCCAGTTCTAACACTCGGCCTGGCAGGTTAGTCGAAGTTCTACGGTAGACAAAGGAAAACGACATTGACAACACTATACAGGAACCCTTCCATATCTCGGTGCCTCCGCAACAACTGTTTACCTTGCCTACGAAGCTGGTCTAGCGGCCAGTGGTCTTTCTCCCCACATCGATCCGGGCGTTGCCCTCACCGTCTTGGATCAAGCACTGAACGTCCAAGTGACATACGGTGCGATCCTCCTGTCGTCTCTCGGTTAGATTTTATCTACTACATCTTGCATGGAAAGCTTACTTTGTCCCATTTCAGGCACCCTTCATTGGGGTATGGAATTCGCTGGCCTAGGCGGTCACCAAGGATATCGCCGGCTAGCATTGGGCGTCGCACCCGTGTTGTTCGCATGGCCTACCCTCGCCTTGCAGCCAATGACTGCTCTTCTAGTGCAATGGGTTGGGTTCACCAGTCTTTGGTGGGCTGATTCCAAGGCTACGTCTATGGGATGGAGTGAGTAGCCTGGAACGAAAGTGTTTGAGATAGACTGACTGATATGCAACTTTGCAGCTCCCAAATGGTATTCGCAGTACCGCTTCTACCTCTCCTTGATTGTCGGTACCTGGTAAGTCGCCTCAATTCTCCCTGTACGAGGTGTTGCTTATAGCAATGATAGCATCATCGGCTCCCTTGCTGGAACGTCCTATTACGGACCCGTTGCCGGCCATGGTTTCATCTCTCATGATCTGCAGCTCATAAGGGAACAGAGGAAGGAGCTTATGCACGAAAAGGAAGGCAAGGTTGCTGGACCCGTCAGCTCCGTCGACACTGGTGCGCAAGGCGATGCCTTTTTGTTACGTTGAAAAAGCGCGAAGAGAAGCATGATTGAACCACGAATCTGTACGAGAAGAATGAAGGAAAAATCAGTGTAAAGTACAGCACAAATAACTTGTATCATACCTAGCATTGTAAATTATTTGATTTCCCTTTGATTTCCCTAGCAAATATCAGCGTTTGCAAGAATTAGAAGGTTAAGCGAGCGGAAAGCTCAAATCATCGGAGCCTGAAAATTTCTCTGCGGATAGCATCACGTGAATCTTCTCTCCTTCTCGACTTCCATGATCCATGATCCATCACTTTCGATGTATCGAGCAAACGTAGCGACTAGTTTCGCTGTAGCTGCTTGATGATCTCTGAGAGAAATTCCCTCATGTATCTTGATATTGGTTGAAGCTATGAAGATCGTCGCAGGCCTAAAGTGATGCAGCTCAGTGAGGCTAACTGGAAAGTGGTGCGTCTGTATTTCATGAATGCGCAAAGAATGCTCACCAACTTCCAACAGGTATATACTTTTGGATGTCCTTTTTCGCGCTCAACTTCATCGATGTAAAATGACGATCAGCCTGAATAAATATAGAAGGCCTTTTGTTAGCTCTACAACAAGCTCGAGCCCGAGTCTCGATGGTTCTTTCGCGACCCTTTTGCGATCATTGTCAGTCTGCCTCGAGGTGATCGATTTATAGTGGAAACATTGAAGGCGGGCATCACTGATATGATGCGCACAACACGCCAGCTCACGATTAGTGGAGTCATTAGGCGGTGCTTCATTCAACATCCAAAGCTGTACCATCATATTGGCCACGAAACCGACCTGCCCGGTCACTATCTCAGGTTATTGCCAAGTAGACTGATTCTTTAGGCTTGGATCTTCAGAATCGGCTACAACCTTTCGGCCTCGGCTTGCAAGCGATTTGTGTCGGTTGTTGATGATGAATGGTGAATTGGTTACTTGGGGAAATATAACAGGGAATCGGACATCCTGCAAGCTCAAGTAGTATAGGGAGTTTCGCTTCCAGGTGAGCTTTTTGACTATTAGTGTGTGGATAGACGTTTGACACGTTCCCGGTTCTAGGTCGCGTTTACTAGTTTTGAGTAGTGGTGCCACCATGTTAATTGGGATTGCCGTTGGAATGGAAGGGGTTTGGGCGATATCGACTTATCCTTTCATGGGTACAGCAATATTTCCTATCCATGTAACTTGTTCCGAATATCTGGTCTGCGCCTCTTCCCTTCCAGAACATGTCACCTGCTCACGCGTATGTGAACGCCCTATCCTTTTTCTCCTCGTCGGGTATCCCTAGCGGCAGATCTTCGAGCGCTGTCAAGCCTTTAAAGCTTCTCGTTGCGCGAGTTCCGGAAGAATTTCGAGGGGGTATTAGCAGAATGGTAGCTATTCCTCGGTACCAGTGGGTCCAACGGTGCGTCTTATGCTGTTGTACTACAGAGTTGTATTGTGACATACGGTCGTAATCCGGTGCTGTTCAAATGCCTCATACTATCATCTTGAATGTTCCAAACAGGCAAAGCCGGTCAAGAGCACGTTGTGCCTGGACTCGTTTCGTTCTCGACTCAGCCCACACTGCAGTGTGAAAATAATGCTATTCATAGTTCTGGCAGATAGATGTTGCTTGGCGACCACTCGCTCTGATTGCTCTGAAGCATTTCTGCCTCCTTCAT
This sequence comes from Paramarasmius palmivorus, assembly GCA_037176845.1. Classification (NCBI taxonomy): domain Eukaryota; kingdom Fungi; phylum Basidiomycota; class Agaricomycetes; order Agaricales; family Marasmiaceae; genus Paramarasmius; species Paramarasmius palmivorus. The sequence continues at coordinate 78,981 of JAYKXP010000055.1, read as the reverse complement.
GAAAGGCCAGTACAACCCCTCCAATGCGCTACACTGCTAAACTTGAATGTAGAATGGTGGACAACCTTTCTTTGCTCACGTCTGCTTCCATGCATAGATGAATAGTGTTCAATGTTGTAAATAGATGATCAATGAAATGGTTGGTTACCGGGTTGTCCGTCACTACAAGACCGGACGGCATAATGCGTTGGCACATGAGCCCATCATTACTTATAGCAATGTGCCTCATTCGGGCCCAATTTGCCAGGGCTTGCTTGGTACCAGCTCCTCTTTCTCTCATCATTCCTCTTTCCTTATCTCTTTCGTGTACTTACTTTCCTTCTCTTGCTCGCTGTTGACTGGCGTGACAGACCCAACTTCTCGTTCGCTGGCATTTGTTAATCCACCCTTTCCCTCAACGACGTTTCCATTCCTTCAAATTTCTTAATCATGTCCGATACGAGTGCCCAGCGACGAGCCCAACAGGTTGTGGAGAGAAGACGTCCCGCTGCGCGGGGCTTCGAGTATCGGAAGCGCGCTCCTCAAGTCGTGGATGCCGACGATATCACCTTAAGTGGAGGACAGCCAATCACTGGAGCTATCACCCTGACCGTCACTAGGACATTGGCTACAGGGACACGAACGTCCGCTTCCCGCACTAGCACTACATCCACAACGTCCAGCACTTCCTCCGAGTCCAGGACCTCGATTTCGACTTCCCAAGGCGCGACAAGTTCGGAAACGACGGAGAAACCTACTCTGGAGCCTAGTGCATCCCCATTCCCTCCAGCTACCATATCCGGGGCTGGTTCCAATGCCGTGGAGAGTTCGCCAAGCGTTGAATCTACTACCTCGTTAGGCAGCACTAAGCTCAGTGGAGGCGCTATCGCAGGTATCGCTATTGCAGTGGTTGTAATACTCGCCGCCATCATCGTGTTTCTGTTCAGGAAGCGAATGATTGCGAACAGGAAGGACAGGAGAAACAACTGGTCCGGAGGTGTTTCACCACCACAGCCTGCCATGACAACTGTGCCGTTGAACACTCCCGCTATACAGGCCTTTAGGGATGCTTCAGGTTATGGTCCTCCTTCGGAACCTGCACCTCCTGTACCGCCTATACCAGCAAGTCTCCTCCCTGGTGGTGTACGACCTGGATCTGTTGCCATTCCACCACCTCCACAAGCACAGCCTCCTGTCGTTGTCCCGCCGCCCCCGTCCTCGTTTAACCCGCCTATTGTCGGCGGTACAATCGTTCGGTGCACGTTCATACCTAATTTGGATGATGAGTTGTGGATCACAACAGGTGAAACGATAAAGGTGTTGCAGGAGTATGATGATGGATGGGCACTTTGTGAGAATGCTGGACAGCAACGTGGTATGGTCCCGGTGGAGTGCTTAGAACGGGGTGGAGGTGGAGCACAGGATGCGAAACCAGACTTGAAGAGATCAAGCAGTTTGAGTAACAGGTCGAAGTGAAAGTACCAAAGAAAGTACTAGAGATGTGCGTGTTCCTCGTCCTATTGGCATAAGCCTCAGTCTCATCGAACTTGGGTTTAGGCTATTCGTTCAGTTCCCATCGGTTTTATTATTTGATTTTGGGACTCGAGTATTGTTTACATATCTGATTTTGGATCTTCGCGTTCTGGAACTTGTATCACACACACCTGTCATTCCTGTTTGCATTAGCTCGAAGTTTGTGAAGCATTCGTTAATTGCATACCCTACTATACATTACCCTCTATACCATTGTTCAACATTGCGTGGCCAATTAGAACAAGGTGATCTTGAGCATGTGTGGAGTGAGAATCATAAATACGCGTATGATATTCGTTAACTATATGTTACAGCAAGCTATAGGTCGAAACTGCTATGGATTGTACAGATGGATGCCACATACAAAGCAGGGATAACAGCTAAACGGTGGTAGTAGTCCACGATTACTGGATAAAAGGATGTCTAGTGTAAGGCCCAAAGATCGATGATTACCAAGATGTGCTGTGTAGATTGGTCGTGAAGAGGTCGTACCTAGGTTGAGGGTCCGAGTCATAAGAAGAAAAAAAACTATGAAGTCCTACGAATGCGGTTTCCTTCTCAAAAGAGTCTTCGACGCAGACAGAACCCTTTCGAGGCCTTCCTTCCCCCGACTTTTCGGTCTTGGTGCAGAATCAGAGCCTGTTGTCCTTGGGAGATGCCTCCTGCTACTGGATCTAACCTCCGAAAGATTGCTCTGCATCCTACGCATAGCTACACCACCTTCCTCCGTTGCAAAGTCGAAACCACGATGCACCGACCTGACTCCGGTGGACATGTCTGTCCGACTAGCAGATCTGTAGTCAAGAGACACGCTCGACTGTAAGTTTGGCCTTGATGACGTTGTCCGCTGGAATTGGGGCTGTGACGACGCCCGAGCGTTGGGAGGCGCAACCGAAACAAAACTATCCGACCTGGAGGTTCGTCTAGATATCGCATCGGATGGTTCGTGAGGATGATGTCTCATAGCCGTTAATCCTTCATTGGTGAGGAATGCGCCCTTCGCGTAGTCGGCGTCATGAGGATGTAGCTTCCTTTGCCATCGCATGATGTCGATATCATCTGGAGCGTAGATGAATTTGTACGCTTTGCTAACGTAGCGAGGGAGCATGCTGAGGCAAAGTGTGATAGGAATGACGAAGTAGAAGTTGGCTGCCGTGAAGAGTATGTGATCGTTTCCATACACAGGAGTGACAAACCATCCGGGGGATATCAATGAATAGATGGCCTGAATGGACTTTTTAATTAGTCGAACACCAACGATGGCATTGTGACTTACCGTGTATACCCAAATCAAAATTATCCCTATAAAGACGGCAAAGAAGACCCAGCTTGTCCAAACCGAGGTGTTCATTCCATTGAAAAGATTGGCAACAGTAGCAGCGGCGAAAACCATGGGCTGTTTATGAAGTTAGAATGGGTATAATAAGGTGCGTAAATTCGTACGAACCGTTGACATTTCAATCAGGTTCTGACTATATCCATCCGTACGAAGTGTGGGTGCTCGGTAGGCATAATTGATGAAGAAGAAGATTACCACCGACTGTAGGATGTTATCAGAGATTGTCATTCTGCGTAGAAGATAATACGACACCTACCTGATAAACAGCATCCAGGATATACAACACGAACCACTTCATCCCAAAGTATCGACCTTCTCTGCCGAATCGGTAAAGTTCGGGGAGATCCATGAGTACATGAGCGTCTGCAGATATATGTTACTTAGGTGTTCGCTATACACGGTGAGGTGACTCACCAACTATCCGATCAAAGATACCAATGGCGATTACGGGTGCAATCGTCCAGAAAGAGTTCCAGAAGAGCAGATACGTGTACTCGAATGCACTGTGCACCAAAATGTTTAGATGGGAATACTTTTTCGCGAAGGTTGACTTACTATGCAGAGCTCCAGGCACAGTAGATTTGGTACCACCATAACACGCCAATACAGACCACATTCTTGTAGAAGAAGTTAAGGATCCTATAGTGGACGTGAGTAATCGACTTAAACGAGGAGCAAGGAAGGAGCTGACATGTTGGCATTCCGAGCGTAAGACCAGTGTCCGTGAACCAAAAGAAGCCGTTTCAAGAAGCGGAACTGCATGAACAACAATGAGCATCCTTTTTTTGCCAGACAGTTTTAGTCCTCACCTGTGCAATTGCATAATCTGAAGCATTCACGGCTTGCAAGCCCTCTTCACCAGATATGCCAACTCCTACGTCTGCAGCCTGTTTGCAAGTGTCAGTGACTATTATCCACCGAATACGGGTACTAATACTCACCTGGATCATGCTGACATCGTTAGCACCATCACCGATAGCAAGTGTCATGGCGCCAAGTCCGTCTTTGACAAGCCTTACAACTAGAGCCTTTTGCAAAGGTGAAACTCTGCAGCAAATAACACCTTCACACAACATGGCAAGCCGGAGAAGCAGATCCTTGTGCTTATCGTCACCAAGTGCCTGAAGAGGATGACTGATGAGTAGATGAACCGGGAAATCTCGTACGGGGTACTCACATGTGTCAAAGCGCTTCCATCAATGACAAGTACAAAGCCTCCAGGACGATCACCATTATTTGAACCGACAATGGAACTGATGCCTGTCTCTGTACGCCGCAAAGTATGCCCGCGAGGATGACTATGTTCGCTAGTACGAGAAGCAATTGTCTGGAGGTTCTGAGTCCGAACAACTTCGCCATGCTCGTCCAGGATATCACTCTCCGGGAAGAACTCTTCCACAGCCCGAACCATTTGTTGATAGACCGGTCGTGAGCTACCATCACCTCCGCGTATAACGATGATGTTTGACTCCCTGCCGATCAAGTTCGTGCTGTGTCCAATGGCTGTGAAATTGTTAGCTTTCAAAGACAAACAGGATATCTAGATCACGTACCAATTGCGGTCTCCAACTTGTCTCCAGTGGCAACCCAAACCTTGATTCCAGCCCTCTTTAGATCAGCGATAGTTTCGGGAACACCGTCTTGAAGGCTGTCCTCTATGGCCGTTGCCCCTAGCAGTCTAACGTCTTGCTCGAGCTCGTCCGAAACCCTCTCAATCTTCTCTTCCCTTTCGTCCATAGCAGTTGTTGCCTCGTGGTACCTCTCGCTCCATGCTTCATACTCCTCTTCCGGAATAATCTTATACGCCAGAGTCAATGTCCTGAGACCGTTGTTCGCGAACTCGCTTAGATGCATCTCGGTTTGCTCCTTCAAAGGCTCGTCAACACCCTTCTTCAACCTCTCGAACACGACATTATCGGCGCCTTTCATCAACAAGAACAATCTCCTATCATCGCCGTCCAACCTCCTCACAACCACACTCATCCTCTTCCTCGCACTCGTGAACTCGAGGATATTCAACAGCTCATACTTCTCAAACGCGTCCCTCTCGTCTCCCTTCTGCTCGGAAGCGGAATAATTCTCGAGGGAAATCGGAGTTTGTAGGTAAAGGATCTCGCGATCCCTTCCTCGGAAAACATATCCCATATCCGCCGCGGCCCGAACCAACGCAGCCTCATCGGGCGACTGGGCCTTGTAATCGATCCTCCCAGTCTCTTTATCCACCGCAGTCAGCACGGTATGACAAAGCCCCAACACCGTAAAGAACCCGTTCAATGCACGCGCATGAGCAGCCGTGGGAGACTCTGGGCTAGCGTTGAGTGCTTCGGCGAGATCGGCGGACAGATCATGGGAGTGGAATTCGGGCTGCTTGTTACTCGGAGAATGTGCTGCACTGGCTTTGAATGGGTCGGTGGGAGCATCAATGGTAGCACCAGGGACTTGGGGTGAGGATGAAGGCCGAGAATCGCTGCTGCTAGATTGTATGTCGGTAGCGTCTTTCTGCTTCGGAGGTTCTATATCATCAGGATCACCAATGTAAACTTTGCCGCCTATTGAACATTGCCGGAAGATCATGGAGTTCTGGAGTGGGAATCAGTGGGCAGAGACGGGAGCTGTATAGAGACATGACAAACCTGAGTTAGGGTACCCGTCTTGTCCGAAAAGATGTATTCTATCTGTCCCAAGTCATCAGAAAGGTTCCATGTTCTTGCCAGAGTCCGTTGTTGTGTTTTCTCGTAGTAGATCTCGGCGTCAAAGAAGATGAAGGCGGCTTGGACAGTTCGAACGGCTTCGATTGAGATGTAAAGCGATATAGGAACAATGTTTTGGAAACTGGAAAGGACAAGTTTAGAACGATAAACATGGATCAATACGGGGGCACCACTTACGTGATGAGTGCGAAAGCCCATGTAACCAGACCATTTATTCTCGGATTATCATCAGGCTGATCATCTCCGTAGAGCCACAGAGCACCTCTAGGATAGTCACGTTGTTCCAAGATAGAGTCCGCAATGCCACAAGCGACAGCCATACAGGCGAGCAAGAGAAGGTTGAGAAACCTGAATAGTCATCAGTGTATGTTCGGATGCGAAAACGATTAGGCAACGTACACCTGAGGATTCATCTGGCGCTCTACCCTGCTACGTTTGCTTGGCGTGCCTCCAGAGTTCTGAACAATCTTGGTGTCTTCTCCAGTGAACATGACGACACCAATGACCCAACCGGTATTCCTTAGCACAGTCCCTCGTAGAAGAACCATGCTGATGTCGGCTGGGACTTGTGTCTTGTTACCATAGTCAGTTTTGATCAGAGCGTTCAGCCTGAACATGTTGTTTTCAGGTCTATCGAGATCCACCGTAAACCTGTTGACTGGGTTGGCGCATTCCCTTGCGCTGCGTAGGTGTGACAATTCGTAGACTGCATGACGCGACTTGAGATTAGTCTCTCCGTCCAAGTTCTTCGTCTCCACAAACGCAACGTTCTCCTCCTCCGAAGTAGCGCAGATAAGGATGTCAGCGGGTATGGGCTCGTTGTCACAGATTTTGACAATATCGCCAACTCGGAGATCCTCCCAGGCTCTTCGCTTCCAATGCGGTACCTTCTTCGCAGGATCATCCTCCCAAAAATGATGATGCTCGTGTTCTGGTATCACCACGCCATCGTCAAATTCAACGTCAGGAGGTAGACCGGGTGGTGTGCTCGAGCCTGCATTTGTGACATCCCCAACGGTCTCCACCTTTTCGACGTCCGGTGAATTACGTTTCTGAAACTGGATTCGCTCAGGGACAACTGCCCGGAGAAATGTTTTCGTTTTGCCCTTCGTAACGTTGTGATTGACCCATCCACCTCCCTCGAGCACACGAGTGGTGCTATAGTTGACTCGCCGGTCAGATTGATGCCGCTTAATGTCTTCGTAGCCATCCTTTGCCGCCGTTATTGTAAGAACGATGAGAATTGGGAGTAGGACGAGACCAGGTGAGATCGTGGAGAACTTGCTGAAGAATTGTAGGATCGCAATGCCTGCAAAGAAGACATTGGCGACTCGGCGGAACTGTTCGAGCAAATTTCGTGGCAGGAAGGTGATGACGGTGTATTTGGAAGTGATAACCTGGTTCGTTGTGTACACATGCTCGCGTTTGACCCTCTTCTTCTTGTGATCCCAATATTCCTCCGGCAGCTCTTGGTTGATGTAGATGGTTCTTTTTGGCCCCGGCGGTCTCTTTCTGACGAAGAGACTCTCGACGCTGAAGGCCTCTAACTTGGAATAGATAGCAGCGATTCGGTTCGTTTTTCGGACGGACATAGTGCGAAGGGTCGTCTGGGGATATTAGGAGTGGGTCGTAAGCGTAGAGACGAGAGATAGGATATTTAGGATAACGAAGGTTCAGAGATGGTAGGGGGACATAGTCAAGTCTACGATGAAGGTCGAGGCGAAGGAGGTCGGGGCAGCGCCTCGGGTGGATGGGCAAAAGGTTAAAAAGCAAATCCGCTGCGTCAGCGGCACTTGGGAACCCTTACGTCAAAACAGATGACTACCGCATAATTTTCCAACTCTGTGGCTCCAATTTTATTTTTCTTTCCTTTTTCAACCGTTCTGTTTCTAACATGCTCGGGAAATTCACTGAAATTCAGAGCCAGAATATGTCAGGAAATTTGAACGGCTTGGTTGGAAGAATCGTCCGGCTGACTGCCGTTCTGACTACGCCCTGGACATCAAACTAATAGCCGCGGGTGAACGGAAAGTGGGCCATCAAGGGACTTTCAATTGACTCAACCTTGCTCTAACTTCAAGGTACATATAGGCGTCCCAGAAAGAATCCTGAGTAAACGCGTGCGCAAAATTCGTCCAACAGTGAACGATACCTTCAAACGTCCACTGAACCAGGCCAGAACACGGCCAAATACGGGCACCGGAATGTGGTGCAATCGAGGCAGCCGTTCGTGAATTTGTCCGAGAAGGGCGGGACTGTGCGGGAGCGGAACATTTATGTTGTTGATATGACTGTTGACGGAACGCGCTCACGTCAGGTTCATCTTGAAAGAACATAGCCAATGCTATTATGCGTTATGCAAGCAGTGTCCTAGAAGTAATCACTAAAGAAGTCCATTATCCATACCGGTGCATGCGTGAGGTATCTAAAGAGAGTAGTCCGATCATAGGTCCATGCAGATAGTTACCAAAACCCCTTTCCCTATACCTAGTAGGTAGTCTCCTGTTCTTCTTCCGAGTCGACGATTGCGAATTTGTCGCTCCAGTTACCGGAATCGCCGAAGACTGATAAAGACCGGTTAGGAGAAACTCTAAAAGTCAGAGGAGTTTGTGTGGCCACGTACGGGTAATATAATAGTCGGTTGCTGGATCAACATCTGGAACTTCGATTTCGACCCATCCAGTTCGGAGGTCAAAGGTGTTGAAGTCCTTCAAGTACCCAACTGATGGACAGTGGCAAGTCAGCTAGGAATGACATCGTATGAAAGTCATCGTCCGTACCAGGACCAGTGGCATTCCTTAATTGAACAGCAGCACCATTGGAGATTTGTTTGGGCTGATCGGAAGTGTCCCTGCAAGCCACGTATGAGACCATCGTTCCCCAACCAAAAGCCTAAGACTCACCATGTAACATTAACTGTAGTACCAACTACCCAGATAGTGGAGGCATTCGGGCTGATAATCGTTGGATTCCAAACATCAAGAGGCTTTCTCTCGACAAGGGGAGAAGCAGTAACAGCGGCAGCGAGTGCAGCGAGAATAGCGGTGGTCTTGAACTGCATGATTCAGAGGCGTAAAAGAACGAATGGATGCGTGGTAAGGATAAGTCGTTGAATAAAAGGCGATTCTTTCACCAGGGGGTTGGTGGGGGTGAAAAGAAAGAAAGGGTACTGTCTCATGCTTCGAGCAGAGTTATACATAGTCGGGGCTTCGATAACATAACAGAATGAAACGTGAAACTGATATCGCCTATTTCGCCAAATCGGTGTAACCGTGTAGCAACTGCTCCACAACATCTGATGATGTATGGAGCTGTCTGAGTCTATCTCCGCTTGACATATGTCTGTCAGAAGCAATTCCAGTCAGACCTATTGGAAAAAGGGAGGAGAAACAGGTCTGGGATTCGTGCTGTCAGTCTTCTAGGACAAAAAGAAGAAAAAGGAGCGTTGAGATACCAGTAGGCTATAGCACGATTCAGATCTCAAACTCGAACCGTCCATCATGTGTTGTGTGATTCGAATGCAAATGTGAAGGGGTGAATCAATGGAAAACCCTGACTGACCACGCAAACCGCGGGTACATTGATTGCCTGACGTTCCACGCCACCATTTCTGAGATAATTTCGCAGCCCAGCGAGTGATTGAGCACTCAAGCTGTACCTCGGGGGCCGTCTGACTATCGTGAGTTATAATCATCAGGAAATCGGTCGGCAGAGTCCAGCGATATACCGCTCCTCGCTTCGCCTGCGAGGTATGAGATGGCACGTTAGGTCCAGAAGGTTCACGCAGAAGCGATGTACTTACCTGAGCCTCCCGAGTTTACACCACTATAAGCTCGAGTCCTCGTGCGGGCTGCCGAGTTACTAGAAGCAGCCTATCAATCACCGAACAGTGAACAAAATGATAGATTTGAAGAAGCAGCATCTTGATTCCTGAGGGCCGAAAAAAGATCATAACATGACGTTCATTATGAATTCAGGCAGACCGACGAGGACGAGAGAGGACGAGTCGAAGGTACGGACAGTGACGCGTGACGCGTGACGCATGACAGCGCCTGACAGCGCCTGACTGAGAACTGTTCCCACGCTTCGACTCAACATGCGCGCTACCATTCGCGTTGCATCTCGTCTTCCTCGTTTCACCCTCTATTCTGGACCAAATTGTTCCCTGTGTGATGTATGATTTCTCTGCTGTAAATTATTTACCCGAAACTGACCGGTCTGTGGCGACAGACAGCAAAAGAGGAGCTAGCCAAAGTCAGACAGCAGGTGAGTTTGTTGATAGTGAAATTCAATCGCGTTATATTGACTTTTTTCTTTTTGAAGCGACAGTTCCAACTCGATATCGTGAATATTCAGGACCCTGGACAGGAAAGGTGGAAGCGGAAATATGTTTACTGGATCCCAGCGTTACATCTAGAGGGCAAAGAGATTGCGAAAGGCCGATGGGATGCAACAGTAGTAACGGAGGCATTGAAGAAATGGGATGCGGAGACAGAGCCAGATATGCAGAAGGAGCCGAAAACCTCGAAGTGAAGGTGACGCAGGGCCAGAGCTTCACCAAAGCCTCTTCTCCTACCGCGAATGGCGACGCCGCTCTTTCATCATCCGAGTTGTCCCATATACCCTCAGAATACCTCTTCTTCTCCGACACCCTTCCCGAACTCCCCGATGTAGTATCATCCTGGATGCCTGCGAGCAAAGGCTCATACATTAATGGAATATACCTTCGAAATTCAGAGCTGGTCATTGGAGATCCTGACAAGGAAGACTCCAAGGATTCCCTCTTCACCGACCCATTGATACCGCATTGTTTTAACTGCGGCTCTCCCGAGCACAACGTCTCCTCGTGCCCCTTTCGTGTCGACAGAGAACTTGTTGCTCTATCCAGACAATACTACGAATTCTTCCGCGACCTCTACGACGAGCAGCGAATTGGGCACAATGAGTTCTCGGGGAGGCTCTATAGCGTAGAGGATTGGAAACGAACGAGGCTTTCTTGGCTGGACCACTTTGTTCCAGGTGAAATCAAGGGTCCTGAACTTAGGCTCTGTTTGATAGCGAAATCCGATTCCGGATTTTGTGGCTGTACCTACCATAGATAGTAATCGACCAAACATGACCAATGACGTGGACGGAGCCCTGCGGGGCCTCAACTCTAGACTCCGGAACATTGCCTAATTTATTTCCAATCAATTGTCGCCCGACACCTCCCGACGCCTGAGTGCAACTGCGCTCGATGTTCAACAAGACGTGCTCATCGTTCCACTTCATGCCTCCCGAGCCGTGTTGGACCCGTGCTTAGACCCTGCTGCATGATAATATGTAACTAATTTCATTGTATATGCTATTCAAGCTGCACTTTGTGCTTCTGCTGACTATTTCTGTCGGTATCAACCTAATCCAACCTTCATGAAGACACCAAGGGGCAGGAAGGGTGCACGAGAAGGCGCATTCTGGAAAGGCTTAATAAGGCAATGCTCCGGGGTCTAGAGTCAAGACTCCGCAGGGCTCCGTCCACATCATTGGTCATGTTTGGTCGATTACTATCTATGGTAGGTACAGCCACAAAATCCGGAATCGGATTTCGCTATCAAACAGAGCCTTAGAGATGCTCTTGGTATTGGGGAAGACGATAGTGTTGATCTGCAGGCGGAATGGCTCCAGAATATGGCCTTATGGGGGTATCCGCCGGGCTGGGCAAGTCATGAGAATCCACAGGAAGCGGTGCGAGAGAGGATAGCACATCAGTTCTCTGGTTCCGGTGGCGAGACTAGCGATGGCACAACAACCAACGAGTTCTACGTTTTCGATACTCCCGATACCACAGAGACCATATTACTTTCCGAGCCAAACGAAGGTGATAAAGATATCTGCAATGAGTCGGCAACAGTGTCGGAGGGAACTCTGGATAGTTCGGACGACCGGTACCAGGAGCCTGTTCGGCGCTGGGCTACCTACCCAAATACATATTTCTCGTCGTCACTTCTTCCGGTGTACAACGGCTTCGCCTTGCCTGCTGTTGGGGACGACTTGCCTCACCCGCCACCTCAGACTTTAATATCAGAACCGCCACCTCCTCCGTCGACAACACCACCCCCGCTGCCGCCACCATTGAACTCGCTACCTCCGCCACCTCCACTGCCTCCGACTGGATCTCCGCCACCAATCCTCCTGGATGTTAAAGATGCTAGGAAAGTTGATGAGTCTGAGGAATCTGACATGGAGATGTCCGACGAGGAATGATTACAGTTCTGATTCAGTATGTAGATCCATTATCTCCAACTACCTTCCGATGCACCCTCGGTCTTGGAAATGTCATCTAGTGTTCGCATTGCGTAAATGTTATTTGATTTCTTGAGTTGTTACTCATTACGCTTCGTTCAGGTCTGTCGCCTTTGCGGGAAGGTCGACGACATCTGGATTCATTTTCTCTCAGCTGTGTCCTCCGTACGAAGAGGCAAACATAGATGCTTCTGAGCACATAGTACATTACCAGGAGATGTCTTGTCCGGATTGAAGGTGCGCGTTTTATCGTTCTCAAGATCTCAAGGCCCGAGATAGGTGATAAAGGTCGCGTTCTAGCACTCCAATAGCTATACAACAATGCGATTTTGGACTTCTGATACAAGGATCATCGCTTCGACACCTTTCGCCGCCGAGTACGACCAAGGTGTGATAAGGACCCATTCAAGAAACGTGTACCTCTCGTGACCACCGCAAATGAACACCATTTGCACGTTTGAACTGCACCATAGCTATTGTTTGTCCTTTGTGGGTCACCATGAGAGGCCGCGTTGTAATATTTTATTCAAAAAAGGCGAAACCACTCGGTAACCTGACGTCGAGGTTATACTTTCTACTAGCACTCGGGGTTGATCGCTATACAGCATACGATACGGTATCACGATAATCTGCACGCCAATACACAACTATAGGGCTTCTCTTAAAGAGATACTTTCGTGATGGAAATCCATCTACTGCCTTTTTATCCTATCCCTTGCCACTCTCATGCAAACGCCACATCCCTCTTCATCCAGTCTCTCTGAACTTTCTCAGCCAGATCTCGGCTTTACATCTTTCTTGTCGTCGAACGAAGAAAAATGGAAGTTTTGGGATTCTGTATATGCCTTGCACTTTTGGAGCCCACGGTGTAAGTTCACCTGCATGCAATCCTGGGAGTATTGGCTGAGACTTATTTTGCTAGCCTGGTCTCCCCTCTTGTGGATGCCTCCCAGGGTGAACGTGCAGCCTGAAGCGGAAGCGGCGGATTTCGACATTCCTGAATTTCGAGAGGATAGTCAAGCCCAACGAGATTTACGCCGACAATATCAGATGACAGCCTATGACAACCGATGAACTATAGGCATCGGATGTCATTGGATGTCATTGTATAGCATCGTTAACTTGCCGCCCTTTCTGACGGTATACGATGACATCCAATAACATCCGATGAGGATTCGGGGCTCTCCTTAGGAGGCTCTTTCATCCTGTTTTCGTCCGTTTTTCATTAATAGGCATCGAATATCATCTATTCCACTACATACTTTACAGTACAAGGTTGCTACAGACTATATCAACATCCCAAGTCCATCCCTTCAAGTCAAGATACGAAGACAGACTGTAAACTGTATGTTAGACGACACCCGCACCACATAGTATAGCCACTTACGTGCATCCGCCTCAAAAACCCAGGCACATATCCATCGTCTCACCCGACGACGCGTGTCTGCCTGTTAGGAGGTAAATTCAAAGGGTTGTATCGATGTAAACGGCGAATCTGGTCTCTAGCAGCGTCGGGGAGTCTATGTATCGCTTTCCGTTACTTCTTGATCATTTCGTGTCTGGAAAAACCTGCTAAACGAAGTGAATTATTGGAAGAAAGACGCGTTAAGTGCAGGCCACGTACCTCAAGACCTCTTCAATAACCTTTCCCACAAGTATTAAGGCATTCTGTCTGGTGCAAGACGCGAACTGGATTGAACTTCAGCGGAGGACGATGGTGACGTGGCGGGAGATGGTGGGGGTCGGGAGGAAAGAAGTCGGAGAGCGACGGCAAGGTATAAGTGAGGGATTCGCAGGGACAGTGGAAACACGTGCAAATAGTGCACGGACCCTGTACCTTTTGCCAACAACACTCACCACGGCGGCATCCCTTCTAGACAATTCCAGTGGATATAACCTTGGTTGACTTCGTGGATGTTCAGCAAAGCTTTGTGAGTTAAAACCTCGAAGATGAACTGAAGATTTTCAATCCACGCGTTGCGTGAGTCATAGGTTGTCATCAGCTAGATTGCAGGCTTATCGGAAGGCATCAGATGTCATCCAGTGTCATCCAATGCCATTGATTTTCCTCCGCACGAATCTCGTTGGGAGTCAAGGGTTGCTTGTAGCCTCCGCAATAGAACAACAGCAACCCGAGACTGAGGATGGATCTCAGGAGCAAACCAACCCTGTCGATACTGTGCCCTCATTTCTGGTTCACTACCCTCCGTATGAAGAACCGGAAGAAGCACATCGGGTGTTTATTGCTGGCCTCCGTGAACGACTTCAAAATCCGGGATGGTGGCATACCAGACGAACACTGACAGGAAACGAGGACACTGTTTTCTGGCGGCTGGAGTATCCGTATGAGCGAACGGAAACCTCATGTGCGGGAATATCATCAAACAATAATGTTACCCTGAACGATTCTTTGGTTTACCCATCGGATGATACCAAGCAGGATGAAGATAATACTGATGCCGTTCCGCAGTCTACAACTTGGCAAAAACCATGGGGTACGTTGTCATATCTGTCTATCGGTCTCTCACGCAAGTTTACTGTGACCATCTGCAGGTTTCTCTGGTTGTTATAGACATGTAATCAGGAATAGCGCTGGTCACAGATCATCCATCATAAGGAACTTCGGTGAAGGCATGATCATCTGCAACAATTCTATCCTTCCTAGTATGTGGCTCATGAACGCTTCTTGTCGATAGTTGCTAAATTCCCACTCAGGCTCCTTGCATGACTATACGAGAGTGAACAGATCAGGGCAACGGGTTTATAATCCACGGGTATACAAATACATGCATGTACGTTCAAAATCCTGCCCACCGTCAGGCATGCGTCAATGCCAATATGTACTCCCATACTAAACGTAATTTGATCCATTTCATATTATAAAAAACTATGTACAGCTTACGGCCCTTCGAAACATGACAGAGCTTTTCTGATTCTGAGTCTGAGTTGACCTTTATATATCCTTCCACTAAAGGTCTGGGAAGACTTCCATAGCTCATATACTTATGATATGTCAGGCGTATTTCGTGGAGACAACATAAGAACAATTAAACGTCCTATCTTACACAGCTAATCGTACATTGTCCAAGTCCCATGTTGACAAAGTCTCCAGTGTCCCAAGCCCAAAGCCAATCTCAGATTCGCAGAAATCAAGCGCCAGTATAAGTCTTCCCTCCCTCGTTCATCCAATTGAACGTCTGGTTATGACGGTCCTGAACGAAACCAGAAGAACCAGTAGCAAGATGGTCATCTAGATAAAAAAAACGGTCAGTTACGGTCGCGACGTCCTGACTTCGGGTTCACTCACATCGAAAGGACAGATTCAAACCATTTCGTATGACATTCCTAGAGCCTCTGCTTCTGGCCTTGAAATAAAATGGCTGTGCGCCTTGTCGGTACAGCGGGGATGTGTGCGCGTCGCGGCATCCATTCCACATGTCGTTCTTCCTCCCGTTGTGTTTGGTGACGAATGCCGAGGGTTCAGATCGCATGGCTTGCACGGTCGCTTCCCATCCATGAGAAGGGTCGCAAGTCAAAGCGCCCCATACCTGCCGCCTCGAATGATAATCTTCAATAGGGACTTTGATTTTGAACGGCGTCAGCATCGTGTTGGATTGGTGATGTATTCTAGTCAAAGTACTTACCCGTCAAGAAAGAGCCGTTGTAAGTCTCATTCTGATCCCCGGCGTCGGAGCTATCGTAGCATACCGTGGAGCGGGGGTCGGAGGTGATGTCACCGAGCAAGGCTTGCACCTCTTCGGTGTATTCACCAACGACTGGCTTTGCATACCGGGCAGGAGCGAGGCGACCGGCATCGATGAGGAGCGTACCATTCAGGGTTGTATTCTCGGGCCCTGTATTGTGACTTTGGTATATTCGTCCGGCAAAGGTAGAAACGATATTTCCTTGGCGAGAAGTGTGCTGCGGTTGCTGAATGTACAGAGGCTGGTTCTGCGGGGGTTGAACGTATGGAGGCTGACTATACTGCTGAATGTACTGGGGCTGATTCTGTTGATGGTGAGTGTACTGTTGGGGTTGACCGTACTGTTGGTGACCGTAGTACGGCGGGTACTGGTATGGGTTGTTACTATAAGCTGGCATGATAATCTGTGTAAAAGGGGCGACGTTTCAGAGCTTCACCGAAAAAGAACGAAAGATGAAGGAGAACTGGCCTGTTCGGTGTTCTGTATGCGTTGACCTGTTGGTCTGAGGAATCTGAACGAAAGATTGTGAGTTTTATAGACTTTGGGCGAGGATTCTTACATACACACTTGGAAACCCGCCGTATCCAGCAGTACCATGTCTTTTGTCGTGGTTTTGGCGTCGACTATGCGAGTTCCATAATACGCACAATGGGATGCAAAGCTCCGATCAAAGCTGTCGCATGGAAGGTGTTCGATATTGCCATGCCAACGCTCCGGTTATTGTTGGCTGGGAAGAGTATGTGTAAGGATATCATTGTTTTGGTGAGCAAGCGCTCGGCTTACCTTAACAAGTCTTCAATTGCGTTGTTATATAGTTCACACGAGGACACACACCATCATACAATTGACTGTGGGTCCAAATGTCGGCGCATAGAAGAATGAAGTTAAAGCAGCTTTTTTTGTTCTTTTGACGGTGCGATCATTGTCTATTGCCAAGCGAACGCTCGCCACGAACAATACCGTCTTCCACTATGTGGCTTATCGTCCGCTTTGTCTTCGCATGGTCAATAACCCGAACGCAACGACCAAACTCCTAACCGCCAACATTAAGGCCTAGGCGATGTTCTGATCTATTCGCAAGTCACCCGGGACCACGAAGACCACGGCAAGCCCGCGCTGGATATCCTCAGCGGAACGTAGGAATCCACCTGCAATTTCAATTTGAGGAGCATCGGTTGTTCAGTGGTCTTAGTCTATTGGCAGCGCTTTGAACGTACCAAGAATCAGCCTAGCGACATATCTCAGCCTTTGCCCTGCGCCCAAGCCCGATCGTCATTCCGGTTGTTGGTAGGATAGCGCACCATTGAGGAAAGTCTACAAGAAATTCCCAATGATCAACACCTTGGAAGCAACAACAATAGATAAACCTACGTTGAGTATAGTATAGAGACCGCATGCTGTGATAACGAATAAACTGTATTTCGTAGTGTCCGCGGGTCCAACATCGAGGATTTTCGGAATTTCAGGTGCTCAAGACGCGTTGAATGCTGAGTGCAATGAGACAGGATACCCGATGACTTGGAATGTGCATCGTCGTCGTCTTTGGGGTTCCTGCTCCTCGAGGAACGCGATGCGCATAGTGTAGACCAGCGTTTGGCGGGGTTCCGTGAATCTCTTTGGGGTTTCAGGGTGTGTATGAATTGGTCCGTGTTACTGTGAAATCTAAGCCAGGATAATTAAGTAAAGGAAGACTGAAACAAACTTCGAAGGGTACTCACCAGAGCTTGACGACCTCCACATTGAAGTTAGAACTAGTCGCCACGAAATCCAACGCATATTCTGGGATAAACACGTCAGATCCTCTCATGTCTACCAAAATCTAGGAAAAATTCACCATATCCCTTTACACCGAGCACAACAATGACAGCAACCGCCTTGTCGCTCAGATACGAATGACGCCTGAACAGTTCCCTCGCGCGTACATTCGACAGATGTACCTCCACAAACGGTATACCAACACTCAGCAACGCCCAATAACTCCTTCCCCTCTCCCCCGCTGAATCCTATCAACGGTCTCTCCTTCACGATTACTCTGAAAGCCGTCTAAACCGACACCGAGCTTTTTTTAGCCAGAGATTACGTCGGAGAGGGTTTCGGCACCGTAGATGTTGGCTTCGCATGTACCGAGGAGATTGAGGTCAGGGCCGTTGATGAGGAGGATTTTGCGGAGTGGGTGTCCCATAGTCCTGGACGTCCTGGCCCAGGAAGAGATTTTCAGCTCAACCGGTCCTGTATAGAGTAACTCGGCCCGTGGAGACTGTCGATGATGTTGTGTCAAACGAGGTAGTATGGGTAGCGAGGAAGGTGGCGAGGTCTTTTGAGGGTGAAGGTGAAGGAGAGGCAGAGAGGATGAAAATTGAGGTGGGATAGTAGTTATCGTGCAGCGTTGCAGCCGTGATGGTTGTGGTGAACGTCGAAGAGAAATGTCGGTCCGAGAGTCCGGAGGAAAGAAAACATCGTTCTCCGGGTTCCTTCTCAACGATGATCACCTCACGCTATGGACTAACCGTTAACGACCGCAAAGTGCTGTGTAGAGATTCTAGCGTATCTTTGGGCAGTATGTCCTCTCCTGGCTCCAAAACGCGCTACTGACACCCTGAAAAGCCTGCGATAGGTCACGATATATCTTTCATTCGTCCTTTTAACCACGATAGGCAAGTACTTGTTTCCTATCAAAGCCCACTGTCGGTGAATATAAAAACCGCAGCTACCTCACGATCTACACATTGCAGACCACTCTTTGCTCATCACCATCATTTTCTCACTACAAATGGCCATGAAATTCGTCTCAAGGACTATCAACGGAGGAAGCTACAACAAAGTCCGAGGCAATCAGCTCAACAATTCTCATAATACCACTACTATCATCCATGGAAACTACAACCACACAATGGTCACTACTCGGGAGGCGATGGAGCGCACGATATATGATGAGGTGAGTGCTTGACGCTAGAGAATTGCACAACCTGCTCAACAATACAGTACCTTACAGTTCGAATACATCAAGCTCGGACAGGTCATTCCATTAGAGACCCTTTGCACCGAAGATCTTTCAGAGCTCGAACTCAGCTATCGCAGCGGACGAATGATAGGACGGGTCAAAACCCGTGTAACAACTCGTACCGTCGCCATAGGCCAAGACAAGGACTCAAAACTCGTCGCTCTGATGTACGAAGGAGAGGATGCTCAGAAGGTCTGGGAGCATGATTTTCAGTGGTTCTCAGTGATCAAGTCAGTCCGAACATCCGAGTCGATTTTGAATAACTCCTCCACTAACATGCACATGAAGGGAACCAGGATTCGCTCAATTGTTCGGCATCAACCAATCTTCTCGAATCCCAATGCTGATATTTCATCGTAGGGCACTCTCCTGTTCTTCCACCACAGCGCGTATTTTGACACTATTCACAGATACGGGATATACGCCCGTGCGAAGCTTGCAAGTGAAGGATTTGGACCAGCTTCTCTGGAGCCTTTCAGTCACCTTTTTCTGGCTCGTCACGAAGAATAGTAAATGCTAAATTCAGGTCTTCCTTATCAATCTGTATTCTGACCAAATCTGTAGCTCGCTAGTACGACAGTCAATTTCAATTCTGGGTCCATGATGATGACGTTTTTGTGTGTAGCTCGTACTTGTGGTTAGTCTCTGGTACATCCTACCCGTTATTTCTACCTAGAGTGTATTCTGACGAATCCCAGAGGGCATGCAAGATCTGATGAAGCAACTGAACTCGTCTCGGAGAAGACTTGGACGCCAATCGAGCCCAAAGGAATGGGACCAAGTCATCCAGCGATTTTTGCAGCTCTTACATGTTTGGGGGTTGGAACTTGGTCCTGAGGTGGATGACTGGGGTGATCCGCTGGTAAGGGTCAAAGATTCTGGCAGGATTGAAGGTGTGTTACCCGCTCAACATGTACTCAATCGTTACGCTAACAATACGTGCCCTAGAATTGGACGACAATGATGAAGATTCGTTAAGCAACACCTCTA
This sequence comes from Paramarasmius palmivorus, assembly GCA_037176845.1. NCBI lineage: Eukaryota > Fungi > Basidiomycota > Agaricomycetes > Agaricales > Marasmiaceae > Paramarasmius > Paramarasmius palmivorus. The sequence continues at coordinate 59,442 of JAYKXP010000055.1, read as the reverse complement.
GTACTACATCCAATAGTAAAACATATTCTACCCCTCAGGAAGGCATCGGGACATCTACACGCCGTGACCGTAGCAATACTGTCCAGAGCAGAAGGCCTCAGGCCACTACGCTAGGTATGAAAACTATCCATACCTGTCACCTTCTAGAACAGTATTCCGAAAGACTGACCATTTCCGTAGAGCACAGGCAGACAGAAAAGACCCAAGCCCAGTCTAAACGATCTTCTCGGACAACCAACGCCGAGAAAGCCTCGAATAGGCGTTCAGATAGTGGTACAGCTCGAAATGCCGCTAGTCAGTCCTCTATCCGAACAGGAAACTCGGGTGCAGGCACAATGGGTCGAGCTGCGTTGGATACTACTACCACTACCCTCGACAAGAAGGCTCGACCTTCAAAGGCTATTGGTGCCCGGTCTGCAGGATCGAAGCCTCGCTGGAGGTGAAGCTTTGGCGTTGGCACGTTGCAGTCCTGGTTTCCATGTACTTGGTAATTGTAGACACGAATTTCGAGGGGCATGTATTTGTGGTCTGGATATGTCTACATTTACATTCTTCAGGTATCTGAATGAACAATGTTTCGACAAGTGTTTTCCAATAAGATATAGGTATCCCCTAAAATGTGTTTGCAGTCGAGTACGTCGAGTCTAAGGCTGTTTTGAAACTCACCTTCTCAGATATCATAAACTTCGAACACTTCAGGAGCAGATGCCACTAGGTCCCATTGGTCTTGATTCTTCGTAAAGTACGAAGGAGTGGGAATCCCTTCCATTTCTTTCCGGTCCTCGCTAAATGCATCGTATCCGAACGATATCACCGTGAAGGGGTCACCATTGGGACGACATGCTGTACAGTCCAGAAACCTGCTCCTGTTGACCGCATCCAGGATCTTCCCAATGAGGCGGACTCGTCGACCCCTAGCACTTTGGCGCACTTTTCCCAATCGAGAGCTATTCCCTTGACGTAGGTCGGCTGAGAGTGAAAGTGAGCACTAAGTCAATAGTCTGATAAGGATAGTAAAGGCTACGAACCATTGAATGACCTTTGATGATGAGAAACGGTTTAAGTCCAGATAGCCGCACGTGTGAAAAGCACCGTTTCTGCTCACCACCACCACCACCGCTGTTTGACAAAGATGCAAGTGGTCCTCTGCTATAATCATAGGCGCTATAGTTACGCCTCCATCAACGAAAGGCAAGTGCGCTGCACTTATCAAATCTCACATTGGCTGACGCTACAGCATTTTACAGCTATATATATATATATAGAATGTCTTGCCCTCGGTTGTCTTCCCATTTCCTCTCCTCTCCTGATACGAACCGCTACAAATGGGCAACAATCTCTCGATACGAGCGGATAGAAGTACTATAAGCAACGTCAGAGGGGATCAAGCGAACAATTCACACAATACGACCACTACCGTTCACGGAAACGTGATTCACAATACGACGATTGTGAACACGATTCAGGATTGGGTTGAACATTCTGAATATGAGGAGGTATGTGCTCAGACGTAACAGTAGCTCCGCAATTCACTCATAGCAATTTACTACAGTTCCGAGAAGTCAAGCGTGGAGATATAATCGTCTTGGACACCCTGTACCACGAAGATCTCTCACAATGGGAATGGTGCATTCGCCATGACAAGTTTGTCGGAAAGTTGAAGGCTTGCGCGATGACCCAAGTCATCACCATATTCCCAGACGACGCAAGGAAGTTCACTGTGGTCAGATACGAAGGAGCAGAAGCCGAAAGGGCCTGGAGAAGGGATTTTAGACGGTTTTCGCGGACAAGGTTGGATCAGGCTTGTGTATTCAGCGCCGTTTGTTCACGTTATCAGGAAGACAGCCAAACGCGCCTCAATTATTCGCCGTCAACTCGTCGAAAATTCCGATGCTGATCTTTCACCATGGTACCTTCTCCCCGTTGTCTCCTCCGAGCGGATTCTGACGCTCTCATAGACCTAGGAGCTGCTCCGGTGCGAAACATGGCAGTGAAGAACCCAGATAAACTTCTCAGGAGGCTCTCAGTCATCCTCGAGGAGCTTGTCCACAGGCAATGTCGGTACCGACAACTTACTTTTCTTCCTAACCTATGTTCTCACCAAACCGACAGATCTCACGTATGTCATCGTCCACTCCACCTTTGGGCCAGCAGTGACAACTTCACGAATAGGATCTTCACTATCTGGAATTTTAACGGTGCCGTCTACCCCTTCTTCTCTTCTAGAGCGTATTACCGACAGAACGAACAGATGACGATTTTCCGGAAGGCATCGTCCGTTCGGTGAAGCGACTGGATTCGTCGTACGAAAGACATATTCTTCTCGTCAAATCTGGACAACGGGATTGGGACAAGTGCCTCCAGCATCTCCTTTACACTTTGCATATTCTGGGCTTGGAGATCAACACCGAGGATTGTCGACGTGATTGGGTCAGGTTCAAAGAGGCTGACTCTGTCGAAGTCGAAGGTAATGTTGCTTACCATCGCTCGCTTGTACCTTCGATTGACGCTGTCACTATCAGATCTCGAAGATGTCGAGGATCTTTCGAATAGCTGGCCATAAAAGTGCTACGGCCGGTCGGTGCGGTAAAGCAAGAGAAATATGTAATCGTTGACATGGGCGGCGGGCGTCAAACCGCCTTCTCTGCTACCATCATCACTGATGCTTCACTTCAAGTCTTCAACCGAGTCGTATTTGATGCACCGAAATAGACCCTTGCATCTAATTGGTATGTATGAGCAGTATGCTCTCTACATGTATGTTCTGCGAGTCAGCATTGACGCCTCTGTCCCATCCACCAGCATCCACAGTGAGAGACTCTGAGCCTCATCTGCCACCTCGACTACGTGCCCTTCGTCTTCCCCCAAATTTCTTACTGAATCGTTTGCGAAAAATTTATAATACTTGACTGTGGGATGGAAGGAATCGTGCGAACAGGCTTGGACTCTGAATACAGCGTGTATATATCAGTCTCATCTCGAGCCAAAACTGACGCTCCTCTTATCCATGGCCAGCGGAACTCTTGAAGTTCGCTACACGCCCAGCCACGATCCTCTGTCTCACACGCGGTTCATTTTACTATCATAGACATGGTTGGCTTCGCGTCCAGGCTCCAGACACTTTAACCCGGTCTACGTCTTTTCCGCCTTTCCGACTTCGATACCGCGACCTCTCAAGGGCACGCAGTGAATCGAGTCAATTCTGCATTTTCAAATTGTTGATCACCCTTCTAATTTTACAGTTCACGACATTTTAAGCAATACTAGCATTGAGACCGGCGCATTGGAATGTACTTGCACAACTCCTCAGGTTCTTTCACCTGTGAAACGATCCCGAACCACGACAAAGATGCTCTCAGCAGATGACGATCCTATAATACACGGTTCGTATGATTCATAGTTATTTTATCGTTGGCGACTAATCTGCGCGCGGCACTCTGCCGACATGCATAGTCAATATACCGTCATCCATGGACGTTTCAAAGCTCCACGCATTCCGTTCATCCTGTCATTTGTGAAAGGCAAGTATCGATCTTATCGAAGTTCGTCTTCTCTAATTATAAACAGAACAGTAACCCCCTCGTGTTCCATGCGAGGCATTCTGCCCTTATCTATCACCTCCTACCCGTCTATCCCTACTTCCAAGAAACGGCCATGCAGATCTCTTCAAGCACTATAGACGGAGGGATGCATAATAATCTTCAAGGAATCCAGCTAAACAACTCACAAAACACAACTACCACCGTTTACGGGAACTATATCACTGCTACTACTGCTGTCCAAGCACGGACAGAATACGACGAGGTATATATGTACAAACCCCAAGGATAGTGACTTGATCTCCTTAACGATGCTTGACATACAGTTCGAATCTATCAAGCGCGGACAGGTCATTGCTTTAGAGACCCTTTGGACTGAAGATCTATCCAAGTGGGAGGTCAGCTATCGAAGCGGACGGATGATTGGGCGCCTGAAAACTCGCGCAACGACTTGTATAGTCACATTAGGCCGAGACAAAAACGAGAAGTTTACCGCTCTAATGTACGAAGGAGAGGATGCCCAAAAAGCTTGGGAGAATGATTTTCAGTGGGTTTCGGGGATCAGGTCAGACCGATGTGTTCTCGTCATTCACCCGTGCACTAACGGTTTTGTGAAGAGACCCAAGCTTTGCCCAGCTATTCGGCATCAGCCAGTCGTCTCGAATCCCAATGTTGATATTTCACTACGGTATTGTCTCCCTATACTTCCTTCATAGTACGTACTATTCTGACGAATGTTGCTTATTTGTAGATCTAGATTGCGCACCAGTGAAAAGCATGACAGTGGGGCTCCTGGATGTGTTTCTCGCCAATCTCTCATTCGTCTTTCACGATCTTGTCGAGAACAACCGTCAGTATGCATGCCTATCTTTCTCAACGTGTGATAACCAAATTCGCAGGGTATTTATGGTACGATAGTTTTGTTTATAACTTCGGGATGTCGATGACGACGTTTTTGTGGATAGGCTTTTCACCAGGTGGTTAGTCCATGGTACAGCTGACCTAGTACTGTTCTCGTATCGAGCATATCCTAACAAAACATATAGACGTCAATTTCCCCGAGGGCATCCGAGAACCGATAAAGAAAACAGAAATATACTACGGACTCGATGGCAGACTGGGTTCAAAGGAATATGATCGGGTGTTACAGCAGTTCTTAAACCTTTTGGACATCTGGGGGCTGGAGATTGGCCCTGAAGTCGATTCCCGGGGTCGGAGGCGGCTGAGAGTCAAGGGTTCTAGGACTATTGAAGGTGATTTACTGTATGCTTACGTTTCGCTCGATTCCACTCTAAGTATATGTTCCCCAGATTTGGACGACGACGACGGTTCAAACGAGTGTAACACTACAATCACTACACACTCCGAACACGAGTCAATAACCGCAGCCCATAAAGGTGCGCACTAATATCGCTGCGTGCTACCTTCAATGACTGATGCAGCTTATAGAATGCGAACAATTGCCGGAGGATTCATATGCCCGTTTTTGCTGGACAAAAATCGTCCTAAGCCGTCCGGGAACGTTCCAGCATGTCCGGGACGGTCCGTGGACGGGAAGAGACCGCATCGGACGGTGTAGGACGTGAATGGACATTCCGAAAGACGTCCGATTACGTCCAATCACGTCCTATCCCGTCGATAGACAGTCCGAGGACATTCCAGTACTAGAAAAAAGAGAGGGGATTGTAAGGTCCTTTCAAAACTACCTTGACCAAGGGGGCAGTCGAGGGACCGACACCCGACCGTGTTGTGGCCCGACCGGACGTCTTTCCGACGTATTCTCGACGTATTCCTGGCGTCGCTTAGAACGCTCGAGCTGTCACGCAGTATCCGGGGTTTCAAAATTTCAATCACGGAGATAAATGTTTTTACATACGAGCCGCTAATTTTTTGTAAGTTTCAAGTACAAGAACTTGAACAAATTATAATACATGAATTAATAGATTCGAAGGTAAGTATAGATACATGTCAAGATAGCTGATTCACTACTAGTAATTGAATGTGGTATGGATAGCAGAAAACGAAAATGAAAATGACAGATACAGGAAGTAACTACAGTGATGGCATGAAAATAGGTGTGCTGGACTACTACAAGCCGAGTCTTGAGGATGTAGGACGTTAGCTGCATACTATCAGAGTATATATTCCAATTTTGGGGGGAGAAGACTCTCAGGCTGAGATGAAGACGGTATGCAGTGAACAAATGAACATTTTTTGGACGGGCGCTTATGTGTTTGCACCAAGATATCTTTCTGGCTTGAACTGAATCTTTGGATCTAACAATACAAGAAAAATTAGCATAGGAGTGTTCACATATCCAGAGTATGCTGGACAGTTCTGAGAAATAGAAGGGACTCTGTGTAAATTAATCTTCACCACTGTTGCACATCTCGGTAAGTAAATGGCCTGTGACTGTGACGCATGGCTCGGACGCATCTCGGATGCGTCGGGGACGGCTTGTCGACGTGCCGTGGACGTCCCGCGGAAGGTCCTCCATCTGACCAGAGAGTATCCCTGTCATCCTTATAGCGGTCGGGAGCCGCTTTCACACATTCCTCTACAGTCCTTCAATTGGCGGTCCTGGACTGACTGTGGACTGGATTGGATCGAATTGGACGTGATTGGACGTGAACGGACGTATATCAAGCGGTCCATTCGCGTCGGATCACGTCGAACGACGTCCAATTCGGTCCAATCCGGTCCAAGGACATCACTCGACTGATTAGGACGATTTTTGTCCAGTGAAAACAGTCATAGATTCATCACTTGCTTTGACCGCAACGGTGACGCCATCCAACAAGGGCCCCAACGTCTCTTTCTTCTTAGTATCTCTCCTCTTTCTATCCTTTGGTCTAGGTATTGCATCTTTAGTATATGTACGGCCCTTTTAATATGCACTCCAAGCGTCTCGAGGCGCAAGGGAGGGGTTACAGTTTCTTCCGATGTTTATGTGTGACATAGTTGGATTGTTACAGCTGCAGCATAGTATGTACTGCGGCATGTAGTACTTGGCACTTGGTAGCACGGCTGTAATGCGTTATCATTGAAACATCAGTATCTCTCTCCAGTTTGCCATCGGTGCTGCCATGAATGGCTCTTTTCTGCCGCTCTTTGTTCCAAAGTCGAGGTAGTAGCTGCGCCGACATACGCACGATAAATTTACGGGACAACCTTCCGCGATGACCATGTCCTGTTTGAAGAAAGGAAAATAACCCCATCCCGATTCTACCATCGTAACATCAAAATCATTCACATTTCAGAGGGCGTATAAACGTGTACATCATGCCTAGACATTGAAAGTATTTATCAATCACAAAGTCCACCGCGAAGAGAAGAAAATTTTTTCAAGACGGCGGTTGCTGCCACAGGTGCTTAAGCAACAATGGTAAAGTCAGGGCTAGTGTTTCCGGAGTCACCGAACACTGAAAACAAAGAAGAATCAGAGTCGCAATCTGTGAGGAATGATGGGCGCGACTTACAGGTGATGGAATAGTCCTTGCCAGCTGGGACAAGTGGAACGTCGACCTCGACGAAACCAGCACGCAAGTCGAAGCTGTTTACAGGCGCCAAAGTACCCGCTATTATGACTATCAGAATCCCGAACTCCTTGAGAATCGTTAGGCCGACGTACCACTACCGACAAGACGAGCCCTGTTCAAAGTGATGAGAGGGGCGTTGGAGATGTCCTTTGGAGCATCCGAGGTGTCCCTAAAGCTCGTTAGTCAGAAAGCATGCACGGGGATCAGAACTTGAAGGACGCTCACCAAGTAACATTGACGGTGGTACCAACAGTCCAGACAGTAGCAGCGTTGGGAGAGATAATCCTGGGGCTCCAGATATCAAGAGCAGCCTTCTTGACTAAAGCAGGCGATGCGCTGACGGCGGCGGCGAAAGCGACAAGGGTAACAAATTTGAACTGCATCGTAAAAGAAGAAGGCGAAGTTGCTGAATGAGCTAGAGCTAGAAGTGGAAGGCAGGAGAACCTGAGGAATAATTTCCGATTTTCAGCGACGTTTTAAGGCATCGAGGAAAGGCCAGAATGGTCCGTCGTGTGAGCCTGTGGTGCATAGGTGTGACCTCGGCTGTAAAAGTACAGTGGCCTGCTTGATACGAATATACGGAGACCATACAGGGCTTTTGAATTGGTGACGGCGTCCATCGAACCCGGAGCTGCTTCTGTTCTTTGTTAAGTTCGGGTGATCTGGGCTAAATGGCCTTAATGAGCGCTCTGGAAGCAATAGCTTGAGCGACGTGCGAGATGCTAAACCACACACCAGAACTTTTGGTGACGAAGCAGGTAGAAGAGAAGTGCTATACGCGCTCCTGTCACGGAGTCTCCACCTTCCAGTTTTGGACTTGGCAGTGGCTCCAGCCGAAGTATGGGAATGTCAAGGACGTGAAGACTGGCCATTGCGCATTACAGCGCATCGGTTTGTCATTCGGAGCCTCTCCGCTGCTAGTCAGGTTCTCGCTATCGGGCTATACTTGCCGCAGACGTGAATGTAGTGAGGGTCAAGGAGAATGTTAGAATAGTCGGCACTGTGTGCCGCAGTCAGTCCAGATAGAAGCACTCTGATGGGTACCACTTACACACGAAATAATAGTTTTGTACTGGTAATGGTGGGATGCATGGCGGCAGGCTCATCGTACGCGACGTTGCCGATGAATGGCCATACGCAAGACCTGTATGGCGGTGGGATTGAGGCTCGAGATCGCGCGGTGAATGACTACCGCATGAGCTATTGCGCTCCGTCGGAGGCTTGAATGTTTGAGTAGGAGCCATCGGAATAGTCTCGTCTCCGAATTGGCGAGTCCTATAAGTAGACGGTATACCCTTCTTGTGGTGGATGAGGGCGGGAGAGATCTACATCGTCCCACTTTGCCTGGAGCTCTTTCTCAGGGTTATACGCCGTCGATGGACAAAGATTGTGATTGATCGATACGGGGACACAAGAGACATCACGAAACCTTTCACATGTAGCACCAGTCGTAGTAGTTTGAATGTCATACAATGTCTCGAAATCGCGTCACGTTAGCAGACTTGGATCTCTGAACGTTCAAGAGCTATGCGATGAGATCGTGAGGTCAGGTGTTAGTTTACATAGAGACTAGGAAACATACCTTCATGCATCCTTCATGACTTGGAATCTCGGGATTGAGATTGCCCCGAGCCTCAAGCGAAATCGGCGGCGATTGTAGGCTACTTGCAAAGCAACTGCCTTCCTCTCGCAGTTGGTGATATTGATCAACTGAACTTGGAAGTGAAAGATATCAGAAAAGCTTGAAAGTAGCCAAGGAACGAAGCAGCTTACCCGTACCACGACGATGTACACTCCAGATTGCCAGTCGTGTACGCGAAACTCGAAGACAACAACATTTTTCAAGCCTAGTGTCGCGCAGCGCCGATGGTTGATGCAGCCTAGCACCAGGGTATGACGGAGGAACCAGACCCCAAAAACCAACAAGAAAACGAACTTCTGGCCGCCAGATTTACCATCTGGAGTGGTACCGCCGTTTGCGAGCACTGCAAGCGTAATTGGATTATTGTATATGGCTGCTCGAGGTGAGGCATGTTGATCCTCGGACGAATGATTGTGGCCTGTATCCCGGATTAGAATATAGTAAACCTTCAAATGCCGAGTAAATGGCTTAACGAATACCAAGTACTCTCAAGACCATCATCTTCGATCTCTTGGTTTTCCGAGAGATTTTCGAGTGATCATGCTTCTTCGAGATAGGATCCTTCGCCTCTATTATGCCGAAGCAGTCAGCTCAGCGTTCGCTGGACAGTGAGGGTGAATTTGGAACGCACATAGAAGCAAATGGCACGTTGAAGGCCGCGATAGCACGATGTCGCATTTTTCCCAGTTCATAATAGGTGGCTTGAAGATGGTGAGACACGAAGGTGGCCTATGAGCAGTTCTATGTTAGACTAAAAGGGTAGATACAGATAAGAGAACGCACCAAAGTCTTAACCCTATTAAAGCATATGTCTTCCATGTCGCGGAGACTCCAGTACGAAATCTAAGAAGTAGTCAGAGAATGTGCGAGTAAAGAGCCGAAGGACACACCATTTTCACCTTGGAGGCCACGATGGTTTAGGTGATATAACCTCCGTGTAAAAAATCTGGTTCCTGCTGCAGACGACTTTCGCGAAATCTGGGTAAAGTTTGTTGAATGAAAGGATAGGAGTAGAATAATTGGGAAGGATTTTGTAGGTAAAGGAGCAACGACTTGGTGTGCGTTGGAATATCGGTTGAGGAGCTTGACCTTTTTAAAGACATTGCGGATCTGAACCGTGTTTGTGTGTCCGAGATCTGGATGTTGGTATCTGGACTGGGTGTTCTCTTTGGGAGACTCAGAGCTCACAGAAGAGCTGGAAAGAGGTGGTCGTTGTGGGGAAAAGTTGTGGGGAAAAAAACCAAAGCGGCCCGGGTGTCCGGAAGGGAAAAACAACGGTTAATGCCCGCCGTCCCTTGTATCCTGCTACTCCTACATAGAGCATCATAGGTGAGTTTTCTCTCTTTTTTGTTGGCTCAAGGTCCCAATCTTGATTCAGTTTTAGGTCTCCTTGCATCCAGGCTATCATATATCGCTATTCATATCAGCCCGCCGTCAACACAAGGACTGGCCGACTCTATCAACCCGAATACTACATCGGCATGACTTGGGCTGACGCCGCCTGGGGCAATATAAACACCACGACAGATCCTCGTTTCGTTCTTCCTGTCAACCACAATAGGCAAGTACGATACTGTCAAAACCCGCTGTCACTGAATATTAAAACCTAAAGCACCTCATGCTCTATACCCGTATTCTACCCTCACCACCTCCTCGCTACTCCTTGAAAGCTCACAATGGATGCGAACCCATCCTACTTCAGCGGCAGTCCCATTACAATGGCAAATTGCACGGTTACTCACGTTCAACGGGACCAACTCATCAATTCCAACAACACGACTAATATCGTTCATGGGAACTACATATCATGCCATGCGACTGAGGCGTTCAAGCGCACAGAATATAGTGAGGTGAAAGCAAGTGCCATTACTACATTTCTATTGACTCAATGGAACGTTTGTAGTTTCGGGAGGTCAAGCGAGGGGACGTCATCGCCTTGGAGAACATACACTACGAAGATCTTTCACAGTACGAGTGGCAACATCGTGGAGGCAGGATTTTGGGATGTTTGAAGGCTCGTGTAAGAACTCAAGCTGTTGAATTATTTCCCTATGGGGGCACCAAATTCACCCTCGTCAAGTACGAAGGAGCCGATGCCGAGAAGGTCTGGAAGAGAGATTTCCGAACGTTCTCGCAAACACGGTTAGATCCAATTCATATCCTTGACTTTGTTCACCCACAATTACATGAAGAGACCCTGAGTCACCTCAATTGTTTGCTATCAACCTTTCGAAGATTCCAATGCTGGTATTTCACCGTGGGCACTCCCATTCTTCTCCCACAACACGTATTTTGACGCTACTCACAGATATTGGCTATACACCTGTGAGAAGCTTGCGAGTGGCGGACTTGGACAGGCTTCTCGAAAGACTCTCATGGGACTTTCACTATCTTGTCAAGAAGATACGTCAGTTCTACATATTCATTCTTCCTTCTCACATGTATTCTAACCAGCTCAGTAGTTCCCATCTAGTACGACACTGTCATTCTCAACTTGGGGTCAGTAATGATGATGTTTTTGTGAATAGTTGGCGCTTCTTGTCATTAGTCACTGGTGCAGCCTACCTGTCATTCCAACCTAGAGTGTATTCTGACAAACTGTATAGTGATCAATCTTCCGAAGGGCATAGGCAGCGATCTAGCAGAGCAACTGGAATTATCCCAGACAAGACTTCTACGCAAATCAAGCACAAAGGAATGGGATCAGGCAATGCAGCAGCTCTTACACCTCTTACATATTTTGGGGTTGGAGATCATCAGGGATGAACAGGGTCGGGGGAAGGTGGGAGTTAAAGATTCCAGTTCTATTGAAGGTGTGTTACCTGCCCATTCTGTACGCAACTGACACGCTAAGAACGCCTGCCCAGAATTGAATGATGACAATGAAGATATCCCAAACGGCAATAGCAGAATAGGCTCTACCCAGGGAGACATCAGGACATTCACCCAACGGAATACCTCCCAGACTGAGACAAGACCTCGTCGGACTACACCAGGCATGAAAACTACCCGTTTCCGCCCCTAACTAGTACAATACTGACGGTTCTCTCTAGAATGTGGACACCCGCCAAAGGCTCGAGCTCTGTCTACACGAGCAACCACCACCAAAAAGGTGCCAAGAAGGCATTCAGATGGGAGTGCAGCTCAGGCTCGGGCTCGGGCTCAGAATGCAGCTAGTCCACTATTCGAACGGGCGCCTCTCCAGTATAGCCTCAACAAGACGAGTTACATCGAACACTACCACCACGACCACCAGCAAAGCTCAGCCTAGGACAGCTACTGGTGCCCAGTCTGTTAGAGGATCAAAACCTTGGTGGAGGTAAAGCTGGGGTGGGGATACAGGAATAAGTGAGTCTCGGCCGATAGTCTTTTGCTTTCACGCCGAGGACAGGTTTCGCGGCTATGTACTTGGTAGTTTCACGGGCGAATCTCGAACGACATGTATATGTATTGATGGTTTGGATATGGCTGGTCCTTTTACTATCTTCGTGTCCATTCACATATCCTCCATTTGAGTATAGATTGACCTGACCAGCACATCTCGTTCTACCGTTCGAAAACTTTATGCTGAGACGGGTCGTTGAGGTGGCCATATTGTACGTTCATTCGATTGGTGATTGAGATTGCTTGAAAAAGGCGTAAGACTGTAGCGTGATGGACGTTGACAACGAGGAGTATCGCGTTCGGAAGCCTCAGTGTGCCCAGCTGCCACAGTTCCCGCCCATTTCCCGTTTAGTCGTCTGTTGCATGTACATGACAGCGGTCCGAAGGGCCGGGGTAGGTCCAGAAAACGAGAAAACGCGGGTTCTTTCAACACCTTCACGATACCTCTCTAGCCAGTTGGATGGAGACGACCTGCGTATACGACAGGGCACAAGAAACTTGGAGAGGAAGATCAGAGGTTACCGGATCGTATTCTAATTTCCTAGTGCGTCTAATCTGTATCTGAACTAGCCCATATCCTGACTCTGATTTCACAGTTAGGACCCTCCACACGACGTTCCCTCGATATTCTTTCTTGGCGCGTTCTGAGGACGAGGATAAGGTGGCAGGAGACAAATTTGGCCCCTACATATCTTCGTCGCAAACAGCGAAAGCAAGGCAGTCTCCCTACACAACTCCCAGATTCCATTCGCATTCCACTATTCCAACACCATCATTTTCGGCCTCCTGGTCCTGGAGTATCTTTATGAAGCCTACAGAGACGAGAAGCCATTCCTTTCACGCGCATATTTCGCTTGTTCATCCAACCAAAACATCAATTATGTACAGAGCTAGGAATACTTGTCTTAGGGTGAAGTCAGGATAGAATAGGCGAGATCGTTTGGACTGGTAGCCCGTGAGGAGGCTTTGTCAGAGTGTGGAGGTAGAGATAGCACGCCGGATGGTCTAGGTCCGAACCTTCAAGCTGCAGTCTTTCCGCTACCGCTTGGTTCATCACCCACTAAAGCATGGCCGAAGCAAGTAATTGACCCGGTTAGCATCGACATCTCTGGTATGCTTTCCAGTTGCTTTGATCTACCGTGTATCCTCAAGCTATTTCATCATTTCGGTAGCCCATCAAGGAACATCCGTCACCAAATTCCCTACCGCAAGCCTTTCCTCGGATAATATCCATACTCGTTTTCGCCAGAAAGACACATTCCAGGCGGTGCGAAAGAATCTCTTGCTATAGCTCATTGGTTGCTGGCGACAAATCCAGCTCTACTGGCTCCAATACAGGTTCTATGACGTGTTTTGTCTTGAAAGACATACCGGTGAGTCAGGCACCATGGAAGAGATACGGACCCAGCTACACGAAGATCATGCCTGGCGGTACACCCACCGCAAATTCCAGAGTACGACACCGCCTTTCATCTTTTTAGGTCTCGAAGGTATACATATCCTGAGCAATTCATTGGCCTCCTAGACTTTTTTTGCTGGACATTGACATGAACAATAATATGCGGAGGTGCACAATGGGTGCCAGTGAGTCGCCGTTTTGCGTCCTCGTCGTATATTTGTAGCTTATGGGAACCGTTCCGCTACTGGAAATGGGACTACCAGCCTCGATACAAGCCCTGTCCTGCTGTCCCCGACGCAGCCTCATCTGAGCTGGTTTGTGCTATTACGACTTGCCTTGTTACTCCCTTATGAGATACCCATACCTTGTAGCCTCGAACGTATGTTCAAGATTTCATCTCCATTCGTTCAGTTCACATCTAATGGCCTTTAGTTTTTCTTTTCCGACGTTCATAGTGAACCCTGCGGGTAGTAAATTTATTTCATGCCAAGTCGCATGATGGATTGGCCTGTCACCGGATGGTCTGTCCAGGCTTGGTACAGCATGTCTCAATAGCTGTAGTGCCATCACAATCTATGTTCCGTTCGTATTGTCATCCGTGGCAGTAGATGCCCTTATATGTGTATCTATCAATCAGTGGCTGACATTATTATAAAGTGCAGTAACCTTAGCTGCGGCTCTTGTCTTCCACTAACAGCCTTGCTTCATACTTGGATCGCCCCCTTTTCGAAGACACTGGTCGAATGGCCCTGCCGATCTCTTCGAGGGCAACCAACGCAGAAAGCTACAACAATGTGGAAGGCGATCAGCTGAACAATTCGAATAATACAACTACTATTGTCCACGGTGACTTGATTCACAGTACAACCATAGTGAATACGGTACAGAAGTGGGTTGGATGTATGGAGTATAACGAGGTGAGGACAAAGTGGCACATTTCGGCTCATCGCCTTATTCTTATCCACAAACCCTGCAGTTCCGCGAAGTGAAGCGAGGGGATATCATTGCATTACAGGACCGATATTCAGAGGATCTTTCTCGGTCGGAGTGGCAGCTTCGTGAAGGCAGGATATATGGGCGATTGAAAGCTCGCGTGACGACGCAAACAAGCGCGTTATTCTCCTGTGGAAACGCGAAGTTCACTGTCGTCAAGTACGAAGGTATGGATGCCGAAAAAGCTTGGAGGAGAGACTTCCGGATCTTTTCCCGCATGAGGTTGGATCATGCCAACCTTCGTGACGATGTTCGCTGATGGTTTCGACGAATTCAACCAGAGTTCCTGGCCTTCCCCAGCTATTTGCTATAAACCCGTCAAGAATACCAATGCTAATATTCCATCATGGTGTGTCTCCTTGCCGTCCTTTGCAACGCACACTCACTGACATGTAGATCTGGCCCGTGTGCCGGTGAGAAGCTTACCAGCGGAGTGGCTCGACTGGGCTCTTACTGGATTCTCACTCATGTTCGACCATCTCGTTGAGAAGAAATGTCAGTGCTAGACACCTGCTTCCTTACATAATGTGTTCTGACCAAATCTCCAAAGTTCCGTCGTTGTACGTTGTTTCCCGCTCCAGAATGAACTGTGGACTAGCAATTGTGTTCTCGTGAATAGTTTTCCTATTCCACGACTTCTTGTTGGTGCTGCTTACTCACTCCTTCTACTCATAGTACTTTCTGACACTTTTGCAGGCGGCGCTCTTCCGGAAAACATTGTGCACCCCGTGAACCAACTTCGGACGTCCTACTACAAACTCAAACGCAGGGCAAGCCCAATGGAATGTGATCAATTCACTCTGCAGTTCCTACGCACTTTACATCTTTTGGGGTTGGAGATAGACGCCGAGGCTAGTGATCATCGCAAATGGGTCAGAGTGAAAAATCATGATTTGGCTGAGCGTACGTTCCCTATTCGGCTTATACTTGTACTCGATTCAAAAGTAAATACATACTTTTCATGCATTTCAGAGTTGGATGATGATGAAGATTATGTCTCCAAGCTACCCTTAAACGTCACACCGAGTATCAAGTCGAGTAGTGGGAAATGGTTTACCGAAGAGTATATGAAATGCCCTACTCAGTCAGACCAGGGCTCACAGAATACACGCCCGTTGACTGTCGAACTACTCGAATGTGCGTCCTTGCTTGACTTGTAGTCAACCGTTGCGCTCATATGCAAAACTGTCGCAGATGACGAGGAAGGCTTGGTATTCTGCGTTGAATCGGATGCTTCAGAAGACGATACTGAGGAGGATGACGTGATTTTATATCCCCGTCTCAAGGGAGTGGCATCGAAAGATGGATCTTAGCGTGTTTGATTCACGATTGAGATTTTATACGCTTTGTAGTATTCGAGGCTGTCACACCAAAGACGATTATGGACGAAGCAAAACGCCTGAATTCAAGCTGTTCTTGATCACAAATTCAACCCTTCGTAAAGTACTTGAACGATCAGTCGAACTTATCGTAACTCTCGTAGGATATGGTACATATTTTGAATGTCAACTCTAGATTGCAGCGCAACTTGACTAGCTCATATTGTAGCCGACCCATACTGTCCTTATGTGGTCTCCGATGTAGTTGGTCGTCTGGGAGATATTCGCATTATCGTTCACGTAGTAGGCTGGGTTGATGTCAAAGGGTTGAGAAACGGCTGAACTATCTGCTGCAGGCATCGAGAACGTTATTATCGGGGAAACATCGAGGGATCGAGGTACCATACCTAATTAGGCAGTCAAGGGATCAGCGACAAATCAGCAAGAGTCCGAAGAAGCCTAAGAAAGAGCACGGAAAAGGATCAGGTACAGGCTAGAGTACAAAGAGTGGATAAGACGCCGAAACACACCACTGGATTTATTCCTTTCCTAGCTTTTGGCTCTTGAGCAGGACGAAGTAGGTAGAAGAGAAGTGCTATGCGCACTCCTGTCACGTTTGAGTCTTCCACCTTCCAGTTGTGGGCTTGGCAGTGGCCCCAACCGGAGTCTGAAAATGTCAAGGACGTGAAGACTGGCTATAGCACCGCGCATTACCACGCATCAGTTTGTCATTCGGACCCTCTCCGCTGCTAGTCAGGTTCTCGCTATCGGGCTATACTTGCCGCAGACGTGAATGTAGTGAGGGTCAAGGAGAATGTTAGAATAGTCGGCACTGTGTTCCGCAGTCAGTCCAGATAGAAGCACTCTGATGGGTAACACTTACACACGAAATAATAGTTTTGTACTGGTAATGGTGGGATGCATAGCGGCAAGCTCATCGCACGCGACGTTGCCGATGAATGGCCATACGCAAGACCTGTATGGCGGTGGGATTGAGGCTCGAGATCGCGCGGTGAATGACTACCGCATGAGCTATTGTGCTCCGTCGGAGGCTTGAATGTTCGAGTAGGAGCCATCAGAATAATCTCGTCTCCGAATTGGCGAGTCCTATAAGTAGACGGTATACCCTTCTTGTGGTGGATGAGGGCGGGTGAGTTCTACATTGTCTCGCTTTGCTTCGAGCTCTTTCTCAGGGTCATACGCCGTCGATGGACAAAGATTGTGATTGATTGACTCGGATACGCGGACACAAGAGACGTCACGAAGCCGTCCATATGTAGCACTAGCCGTAGTAGTTTGAATCTCGTACAATGTCTCGAAATAGCAGACTTGCATCTCTGAACATTCAAGAGCTGTGATGAGATCGTGAGTTCAGGCGGCGTTAGTTTACATAGAGACTAGGAAACATACCTTCATGCATCCTTCATGACTCGTAACCTCGGGATTGAGATTGCCCCGAGCCTCAAGCGAAATCGGTGACGATTACAAACTACCTGAGGACTGCAGAGGCGGTTTGGCTACTAGAGCAACCACCTTTCTCTCGCGGTCAGTGATCTTGGAGATGCACGATGTCAGAAGAGCGTAGAAAGCAGTACATGGGCGAAGGAGCTTAGACGTACCACGACGGTGTATACTCCAGATCGCCAGTCGTGTACGCGAAACTCGAAGACAGCGAAAGTTCTTCAGGCCTAGTGGTACACAGCGCTGATGGTTTCTATAGCCTGGCTCCTGAGTATGACGGAGGAACCGGATTCCAAAAACTAACGAGAAGATGAACCCCTGGGGATCAGCTTGACCATCTGGAGTTGAACCGCCGTGCTTGTTAGACCTGTTGGAGGCAAAGTGGTTGGGAAGTGGTTGAGCAGGTTTGCGAGCACCGCAAGCGTTTGGATCATTGTTTATAGGCTAGAGGTGAGGGATGTTGACCTTCAGGTAAAATATTGTGGTCTGTATCCCGGATTAGAATATAGTAAACCTTCAAATGTCGAGTAAATGGGGGCTTACCGAGTACCAAGCACCCTCATCTTCGATCTCTTGGTTTTCCGAGTCTTCAAGATGTTGGAAGTAGCATGCTTCTTCGAGATAAGATCCTTCGCCTCTATTATGCCGAAACTGTCAGCTCAGCGTTCGCTGGACAGTGAGGTTGAATTTGGAACACACATAGAAGCGAATGACACGTTGAAGGCCGTGATAACACGATGTCGCATTTTCCCCAGTTCATAATGAATGGACACGAAGGTGGCCTGTGAGCAATTCTATGTTAGACTAGAAGGGTAGATTAAGATAAGAGAGCGCACCAAAGTCTTAACCCTATCAAAGCATACGTCTTCCATATCGCGGAGACTCCAGTACGAAATCTAAAAAATAGTCGGAGAATGTGGGAGTATAGAGCCGAAGGACACCATCTTCACCTCGGAGGCCACGATGAGGATTTGGGCGATATAACCTCCGTGTAGAAACAACGTTCTTGTTGCACGACTTTCGCGAGGTCCGGGTAGATATTTGTTGAGTGAAAGGAAAGGGAGTAGGTTAGGTGAAGGAGCAACGACTTGGACATTGGTTGTTGAACGTTGAGGAGGGAACCAGGAGCTTGACTTTTTGAAGCCTAGAGAACTGTGCACGGTGCTCTCTTTGGGAGAGCTCAAGCGCTCAAGGAGGTCGTTGAAGGAAAGGACCCCAAAGCGGCCCGGGTGTCCGGAAGAGAAAAACAACGGTTACTACACCCGCTGTTTCTTGCATCCTGCTACTTCTAGAGCATCCTAGGTGAGTTTTCTCTCACTTTTCGTTGGCTCAAGGTCCCAATGTTGAGTCAATTATAGATTTCTTTGCATCCAGGCTATCATATACCACTGTTCAGATCTGCCCGCCGTCAACACAAGGACTGACCGACTCTATCAACCCGAATACATCAGCATGACTTGGGCTGACCCCGCCTGGGATAAATGCTCGTTTCGTTCTTCCTGTCAATCACAATAGGTAAGTACGATTCTATCAAAGTCCGTTGTCACTGTCACTGAATAGAGACACTACAGCAGGACAACACTCCGTCACACGCGACACCGCATTCTGCCCTTTGCTTCTGCACCATCTTCCCCCTCCTCCTCGCGAGTCCTGCCTTGAGGTTCCACAATGGAGGAATCGTCTTACCTTGGCGCAACAATGACAAGATGCACCATCAACCGCGTGGAAGGGAATCAGTTCAACAATTCCAATAATACGACCACTAACGTTTGCGGGGATCTGATTCACAACACCACGATTATGAACGCTGTTCGGGAGATGGCAGAGCGCACGGAATACGACGAGGTGAATGATCGCTCTCTTTCAATATAATCAGGTTTACTGAACGAGCTCCCTGCAGTTTCAACAGGTGCGACGTGGGGATATCATTGCTTTGGAAAACCTCTACTGTGAAGATCTTTCGCAATACGAGTGGCAATGGCGGGAAGGTAGGATACTTGGACGACTGAAAGCCTGCGTTACAACCCAAATCGTCCAACTGTTTCCCTATGGAGGCACCAAGTTTATCGTTGTCAAGTACGAAGGAGCCGATGCCGAAAAGGCCTGGAAAAGTGACTTTAGAACTTTCTCTCGAACAAGGTCAGATCCAATTCACAAATTCACGTGCTTCGCTCTGTTCATCCATTATTTTCATGTAGAGAACCTGGTTTACCTCAATTGTTCGCGATCAACCTTTCGAAGATCCCAATGTTGATATTCCATAGTAGGACACTTCACTGTTCTTCCTCCACAGCGCGTATTTTTACACTACTTACAGAGTTGGATTATGCACCCACAAGAAGCAGGCGAGCATGGCAATTGCAGCTTATCCTCCGGAAACTCTCATACACCTTTGACAACTATATCAAAAGATGTCAGTGCTGTATACCCATTCTTCCCTCTTAACATGCACTCTGACCAAATCTGTAGCTGGCTTGTACGATCTTGTCAACTTCAATTTTGGGTCAGTAATGATGACGCTTTTGTGAATAGCTGGCTCCCGTGGTGGGTCATTAGTTCAGTCTATCTGTTCTTCCCACATAGAGTGTATTCTGACAGATTTTACAGAGGACGATCTTCCAGAGAGCGAGAGGGCAAGACTGAACTCAGCTCTAAGAGGCAGCCTTGACTACAAATCAAGCCAGGAGGAATGGGACCAGGACATGGAGTGGTTCTTATGCGACTTGCATCTCTGGGGGCTCGAGCTCAGCTCTGAGGTGGATAGGTGGGGTCGTAGGCAGGTGAAGGTCAAGGATCCAGGTACCATTGCAGGTGTGTCACCCATTTGACTTGCGATTAACTGTCACACTAAGAATATGGGTCCTAGAATTGGATGATGAAGAAGATTTGTTGAACATCACATCATACACTACTAAGCCTAATAACAGAACAAGCACTGCCCAGGAAAACATCACATCATCCACTCGTCGTGAACATGGCAATACCGCCCAGAGTACAAGATCTCAGACCCCAGCATCGGGCGTAAAATCCACCCGTATTCATTTTCCTGCCTTCTTATGTCTCAAAAGACTGACTGTTTTTATAGAATGCAGACAGCCACCAATGGTTCAAGCACGATCCTTTCCAGCAACCACCACCGAAAAATCCTCAAATGGGCGTTCAGATGGTGGTTCAGCTCGGAATGCAAGTCAGTCCGCTGTTCGAACAGGCGACTCGGGTGTAGGCATAAGGAAACGATTTGCGTCGAACGCTATTACCATGAAATCAGGCAACACTCCGCCTACGAAGGCTACTAATTCCCAGTCTTCTGGAGCATCAAAGCCTCGGTGGAAGTAAAGATCTGGGTTGGGGATACGAGAGTGAGCGAGTCCTTGTCGACAGTCTTTTGCTTTCACGCCGGGAACAGTTTTCGCGGCTATGTACTTGGTAGTTTCACGAACAAATCTCGAATGACATATATGTATCGATGGTTTGGACATGGCTAGTCCTTTTACTATCTTCGTGTCCATTCACATATCTTCTATTTGAAATAGATTGTCCTGACCGGCACATCGACTCGTTCTACCGTTCGAAGACTTTATGCTGAGACGGGTCATTGAGGTGGCCATATTGTACGTTTATTATTTTATTTGATTGGTGGCATGTACATGACAGCGGTCCGAACGGCCGGTATAGGTCCGGAGAATAAGCGCGAAAACGCGGGTTCTTTCAACACCTTCACGATACCCCTCTAGCCATTTGGATGGGGACGACCTGCGTATACGACAGGGTACAAGAACGTTCTCTCGATATTTTTTCTTAATGCGCTCTGAGAACGAGTATACGGTGGCAGGAGACAAATTCGGCCCCTACATTTCTTCGTCGCAAACAGCGAAAGCAAGGCAGTCTCTCTACACAACTCCCAGATTCCATTCGCATTCCATTATTCCAACACCACCATTTCGGCCTCCTGGACCTGGAGTATCCTTATAAAGCCTACAGAGACGAGAAGCCATTCCTTTCGCGCGCATATTTCGCTTGTTCATCCACACACGTTCACTCGGCTTCCTATACTGCAACCAAAACATCAATTATGTACAGAGCTAGGAATACTCGTCTTAGGGTGAAGTCAGGATAGCATAGGCGAGATCGTTTGGACTGGTAGCTCGTGAAGAGGTTTTGTCAGAATGTGGAGGTAGAGATAGCACGCCGGATGGTCTGGTCCGAACCTTCAAGCTGCAGTCTTTCCGCTACCTCTTGGTTCATCACCCACTACGCATGGCCGAAGCAAGTAATCGACCCGGTTAGCATCGACCACTCTGGTATGTTTTCTAGCTGCTTTGATCTACTGTGTATGCTCAAGCTATCGCGTCATTTCGGTAGCCCATCAAGGAACATCGTCACCAAATTCCCTACCGCAAGCCTCTCGACGGATAATATTTATACTCGGCTCGCACCAGCAAGACGATTTTCAGGCGGTGAGAAAGAATATCTTGTTATAGCTCATTGGTTGCTAACGACAAATCCAGGTCTACTGGCTCCAATACAGGTTCTACGACGTGTTTCGTCCTGACATACCGGCGCATCACGGAAGAAATACAGATCCAGCTATACGGACCGAGAGACTATGCCCGGCGGTACACCTATCGCGAATTCCAGAGCACGGTGAGGCTGCGTTTCATCTCTTTAGTCCTCAAAGGTATACATATACTGAGCAATTCATCGGCCTCTTAGGCTTTCTTGCTGGACATGAACATGATGAATTATATGCGGAGATGCATACTCAATGAGTGTCAGTGAGTCATCGTTTCACATTCTTGTCATGCATTTGTAGCTTAAGGGAACCTTTCCGTTACCAGAGACGGTGCTAAGAGCCCCGATACAAGCCCTTGACTTCTCAGCGCTGTCCTACTGTCCTCAACGCAATCTCACTCGGGCTGCTTTATGCCGGCGAGGTATGCTTCGCTGAGTCCTCGTGTGTCCGCTTTGGCGACACCTATTCTTCATCGAGATATCAAGAATTGAACGCTGGGGGACATGTTAGTGCTTGGTTAGGCTCAGGAAACGACATGAAGGCCGAAGATAAGTATTAGGACTAATGGATACTGAAGTCTGAGTGCGTCTCGCAATGTTTCTGTAAATGTCAACGCAATTCATCCACAATGGTTAGATATTGTGCTTCATGATATACTGAACCAACTTGTCGGCAATCTGGTTGATTGTGGCGTATCGAGGAACTCACGACCCTGAACACCGCTGAAGGTAGTCTGGGTCAGGACCCGCAATCGGTGGATGGCCTTGCAACTTGCCTCATTGCCATTTCGCTTATGAGCGGCAATGTTCATACCTATGGTCAGCGCAACAAGTTGAATTTTCGTTCTTCCTCCAAGACGAAGCCTAGCATAGTATGCACGTTCGGGCGTCCGTCTCCACTTGTTTGGTTTCCATCTAATAGTCTCTAGGTCTTCTTTCCCCCGACGTTCACGGTGAACCCTGCACATTCATCAGTCGCATTATGGATTGGCCTGACACACAGAATGATCTGTCCAGGTCTGGTACAGCACGTCAGATCTAGTGCTATCGCAATATATGTTCTATTCGTATTGACATCCATGGCAGCAAGGTGCCCTTGTATGTGTATATATCAGTTAGTGGCTGACATATTTTTAAGTGCAGTAACCCTAGCTGCAGTATTTCTTATCTTCCACCAGCTGTCTTGCCTCATACTTGGATCACCCTTTTTCGAGGACACGAATCGAATGGCCCTGCGGATCTCTTCAGCGACAATCAACGCAGAAAGCTACAACAATGTGCAAGGCCATCAGCTCAACAATTCGAATAATACAACCACTATTGTCTACGGTAACTTGATTCAACACACGACCATCGTGGATACGGTCCGGAAGTGGGTTGAACGTATGGAGTATGACGAGGTGAGGACAAGTGGCACATTTCGGATAATTACTTCATTCTCACCTGCAAACTTTGCAGTTTCACAAGGTGAAGCGCGGGGATATCATTGCATCACAGGATCTATATTCAGAGGATCTTTCTCGGTGGGAGTGGCAGATCCGTGTAGGTAGAGTATATGGGCGACTGAAAGCCCGCGTGACGACGCAAACAAGCGCGTTGTTCTCCTATGGAGACGCGAAGTTCACTGTCGTCAAGTACGAAGGAATGGATGCCGAAAAGGCTTGGAAGAGAGACTTCCGAATCTTTTCCCGCATGAGGTTGGATCATGCCAGTCTTCGTAACGATGTTCGCTGATGATAATGACGTCCTCAACCAGAGTTCCTGGCCTTCCCCAGCTATTTGCTATAAACCAGTCAAGCATCCCAATGCTGGTATTCCATCAAGGTGATGTCTTGCTGTCCAGGTCCTGTACAGCGCACACTCACGGGTTTGTATGATCTGTAGATCTAGGACATCTGCCGGCGAGAAGCCTACCAGTGGAGTGGCTCGACTGGGCTCTCACTTCACTCTCACTCGTTTTTGACCATCTTCGTGAGAAGAAATGTCAGTGCTAGATACCCACTTCCTTCTCAATGCATTCTAAAATAATTCTGAAAGTTCCATCGTTGTATGTTGCTTCCCACTTCAAATTGAAAGTGGACTATTGATTATGTTTTCGTGCAATAGTTTACCTATTCCACGACTTGTCGTTGGTGCTGCTTACTCGCTCCTCTTACTCATAATCCTTTCTGACAAATTCGCAGGCAATTCGGATGGTGTTCCGGAAAGCATTGTGCACCCCGCGAACCAACTTCGGACGTTGTATCACACACACAAACGTGGGGCAAGCCCAATGGAATGCGAAAAGTTCACTCGGCTGTTCCTAGCCTTTTTACGTCTTTTTGGGTTGGAGATAGACGCCAAGGCCAGTGATCATCGCAAATGGGTTAGGGTAAAGAATTCTGATTCAGACGAACGTACGTTTTCTACGTGCCTTATCAAGACCGGAGACATACTCTTAATGCATTTCAGAGTTGGACGACGACGAAGATTACGACTCCGAGCTATCCTTGAATGGCACACCCAGTGTCGATTCGTGTAGTGAGAAATGGTCTACCGAATAGCCCTACCTTGATCGGGTACTCACAGAATGCACTCCCTTTGACCGTCGACGTATTCGAATGTACGTTTTTTTTCTCCTCTGGCCTCTAGTTAACCGTCACGCTTATATGCACAACTATCACAGATGACAAGGAAGGCTTGGTATTTTGCGTTGAGTCGGATGTTCCAGAAGACGATACTGAGGAGGATGACAGGATTTTATACCCTCGTTTCAAGGGAGTGACATTGAAACATGGATCTCAGCTTGTTTGATTCACGAATTAGATTGTATACACTTGTACTCTAGGCGTTACACCAACGACGATTCTAGATGGTCTGAATTCAAGCTATTCTTGATCGCAAAGTTAACCCTTCGTAAAGGACTTAAACAATCAATCGAATTATCATCACTCTCGTAGGATATGGTATATATTGTAAATGTCAACCCCGAATCTGGTCGGACGGGAGATGTTCGCATTATTGTTCGCGTACTAGGCTGGATTGATGTCAAAGGGTTGAGAAACGGAGCTATCTGCTGCAGGCACTGAGAGCGTTATTATCGAGGAAACACTGAGGGATCGAGGTACCATACCCTAATGACGCAGTCAAGTTGAGATCAGCGAGAGTCCGGAGAAGCCTAAGAAAGAGCACGGAAAAGGATTAGGTACAGGCTAGAGTACAAAGAGTGGATAAGACGCCGAAACACACCACTGGATTTATTCCTTTTCTAGCATTTAGCTCTTGAGCAGTTCCATCACACATCCTACAATTCTGATGCAAGCAGAGCCTCTTTATCTCCCTTTCAATCGTTTCCACATATTATCGCCTTCATCCCGACTAACAAGATAGCAGCAACGATCTCGTGTTCAAAGCCTCCTTACCAAAAGCAAAAACAACGAGAGGTCGATTTACGGCATGCCGCAAGCATTCCTCGAGGTAATCTCCCGAGATCAACGAAAGTACCGGAAAGCCTGTTAAAGAGCACAAAAGAAGGTTCAGGAATCAATTAGAGTGCAACAAACAAACAAACTGTTGAGACGAAACGTACCAATGTCACGCCTTTTTCCAGCAGACCCGAATAGCAAGGATGCTAGTTCCCGGGTTGAAGCGATTTGGTAGCATCCATGTCCATTATCCTCATACCAAATGATCACGCTGGTGACTGTGCTGTTGACCAAACCAGCTTTCAACGAACGCCGCGTTCGCCGACTCGCCAGATGATCGCGAGGACGCGCAAGGTATTCCCAAGTCGACTACCAACCAATTCACCGTCGAGATCCAAAACGGTATAAGCATTCTCTTCAATTTTCAATGTTCAGGTGTTGGCGTCGTGATAAATGAATCTGAAGACCGCTTTAGTTGATTTGTTAGACTCGATGAAACAAGCGTACAAGTGTCAAAAGACTGATATGCAACCTCAACCATCCCACCCAAATCAAGGCCCCCAAAGTGACGTATCGCGTACGAAATAGACAAAGGTCAAGAGTGTAATGCAATGGATGAGTACTTGAACAGGGAGTAAACGTATCGTGTAAAATCATGACTTACTAGATACATCATCCAAGATCGCAATAAAAGGCTAAGGCTTTCGCTCTGATTCCAACATGACATTTCCCGATTATTAACAGCAGGACTTGCTTTCGGCATTTACTAAACGAGGACCTAACACCTTTCCTTCAAGGAAGCTTTGGGAGTATGTTTATCTGGCACTGTCTGCAGCATGTGATCTTAGAGAATGCTTTTTAGAGCATGCACAAGTTAAAGAGGGCAAAGTCATGAGGAACCTACTCGTCGATTTAGAATCCGGGAACATGAGTTTGTTTGACGTCGTTGGCAGCGATGTGGTTGAACGTTTGGAACCGTGAAGGGAAAAAATTGACGTCACCTGAATCGGGCCGCCTGGCCAGTATGGAAATGTGGTTTCCCACACTACGTTTCTCTCGTCAACCATATTCTTTGCAGAGCTCTGTGATCTACTATCCCAGACTTATTGTATCTCATGTATCAGCACGCCACCAACACACATCTGACACTAGAAGATTCATCAATCCGAACGTTTTAGGGTCGTGACTCGGCCGGCGCTGCGATTTGACTGGTCAACCTATGCATCCCTGTTTCGCCACCCTGCTGGCCTGCTATAGGCAAGCGGTCAAAGCCCATTATCACAGAATATAAAATCCACAGCACTTCGTACCATGCTCTACACACCGCATCCTTTACCCTCGAAAGCCCACAATGGAAGAGGAGCTATCCTACTTCAGGCCCACCACACTGACGAGGTGCACCGTCAATCGTGTGGAAGGGAATCAGCTCAACGATTGCAATAACATAACCAATATTGTCCATGGAAACTACGTATACAAAGCAGCTGAAGTGGCTAAACACGCAGAGTATAGCGAGGTGAGCGAAAATGTTACTATCGCATAAGTTCTCATCAACTCAACGAAATGATTTCTAGTTCAGGGAGGTGAAACGCGGAGATGTCATCGCTCTGGAGGACCTCTACCGCGAAGATCTTTCGCAATATGAGTGGCATTTCCGTGGTGGCAGGGGATTTGGACGATTGAAAGCGCATGTAACAACCCAAATCATCGCGTTATTTCCCTATAAGAATAACAAATTCACCCTCGTCAAGTACGAAGGAGTCGACGCTAAGAAGGTCTGGAAGATGGACTTCCAAACGTTCTCGGAGATACGGTCAGATTTCATCCATTTGCTCAAATCTATTCGCTCATCGTTATCGTGAAGAGAACCCGGTTCACCTCACTTGTTCGCTATCAACCTATCGAAGATCCCGATGTTGATATTCCATCGTGAGGCACTCTCCCGTTCTTCTTCCCTAGCGCGCATTTTGACACCAATCACAGATATGGAACATACACCGGTAACGAGTGTCAAATGTGAGGTATCTGGGCCGGCTTCTCCAGATACTCTCGCACACCCTTAGCGATCTTGTCAAGAAGGACTGTCAGTACAATATACCCATTCTTCCTTCTCAATGTGTATTCTAACTAATCCTGTAGCTCTTCCTATGTATGATAGTGTCAATCTCAATTTGGGGTCAGCTATGATGACATTTTTGTGAATAGCTTGGCCCTGTGGTTGGTAATTGGTGCAGCCTACCCATTCTTTTTGCACAGAGTGTGTTCTGACCAAGTCTAAAGATGATCTTCCAGAGGGTATGAGGCATTCGGCGATTCAACTTGACTCATCCCGGAGAAGACTTGACGACAAATCAAGCCCGAGGAATGGGATCAGCTCCTTCAGGAGGTCTTATACCTTTTACATATCTGGGCTTAGAGCTTAGCTCTGAGGTAGATCAGTCAGAGACTGGTAAAGGTCAAGATTCGGGTAACATCGAAGAATTGGATGACGACGAGAATCTGATGAACAGCACCCTTTGGTACCAAGCTCAATAACAGAACACACGCTGCCCAGGAAGATATCAGGTTATCGACTTGCCATGACCGTAGCGATGCCAGTCCAGGGCACAAGACCTCGGGCCAACCGTACGAGGCAAAAAAACCACTCGTAACTCATTTCCTCACCTTCTATTACAATATCTCGAAAGACTGACTGTTCATAGAATCTGAACAACCACCAAAGGCACCATCTCAGTCTAAACGACCTTCCCCAACAATCGCACCGAAAAGGCTTCGAGCAGGCGCTCTGATGGTGGTACAACTCGAGTTCAACATAAGCCCGGCCGATCTGCTGTTAGCTCGAGTGGCTCGAGTGTACGAACAACGCGAAGAGCTGCGTCGAGCACTATGACCACGACCGCGGAGCAAAGATTCAGCCTAGGTCAGCTACTGGTACCCAAACTGTTGGAGGATCGAAGCCTCAATGGAGGTGAAGTTATTCCATCGGCGTCACGGGTGGTAGCCTTTTGGATTCGTGTTTGAGACAGCTTTCCATAATCTGGCAATCTCACGAACGAGTCTCAAATATTCATGGCTTTGAATATGGCTGCTCCTTTTACTATCTTCATGTACGTTCACATATCCTCCGTTCGAATAACAAAGTCTTTGTAAAGTTCCCAACCGGCTCCAAGAGCGAAGTTGCGAGGCCCCCCAGAAAAAGTTCGAACCATCCGGGGTAGTGAATAGCGTAATCTCTGGACAACGTCGGTCGTTCGATCAAGGGCCAATGGCCATCATCGAACATACATAGCAGCAGCGGTAGCGATTTCGGGCGATCCATAAGGATGCGTGATTTCGTGAATGAGGTCTGGAGTCTGAACCATCTCGTCAGTCAGTGCTCTCTCCGCTAAGAGACGGGGCTAACGTACCCTCAACAGAAACGGCTCCGCGTCAGTCAGCTAGCTGCTATGAAGAGAGATGCCGAACAAAGAAGCTGGTTCATCCTGTTCAAGCTCCTGTCCAGCAATCATTAGGCAAGATAGAAAGAGGTCTTTTGGCATAACTAACGAGTAAACTGCCGCCGTCTCTGAGGAAAACAGATGTCCGATATCATAGCAAGTGGATCAGGGAAGTCTTCGGAGGCCCAAGGCACGTAACGATGATCAAAGGAGGATCTTGCGGGATCCTCAAGTAAGAGCTTGTTTCGGGCCACCTGAGACGTATGTTTGAGTACTAAATATGAGAAGAACGCAACCTACATACCTGAACCTGAGAGTGTAAAAAGTTCTCAACGATGACCTGATGACCCATTGAACCGATTCCTTGACTCTGCTTTTCTTTTTGAAGCTGGAGCTGGTTCATTTCCATGTAGACCCGTTCGAGTATTTGTGATAGCGAAGTTCTGAGCATACAGCCGCAAATGGTGAGCTCGATAGAGGAGCTGAACGACGAGCAGCTCAGGTCTTCTTCGCGGTCTCTACTTCTTGTACGCGTTAGATTGGGAATGGATTTGGGCGAGGACAGGCGAGGAGTGAAGACGAAGTTGAGTTGGATATGGCTTCGAATTCTGGATGGTGTTTCTTCAACACCCTGCCATTCTGGTTCTCTGTTCTTCGTCGAGACCACCCAACTAATATACGGCACCAAGCCTTTCGAAACTGCCCCTTCTCTTCCCAACCTCTCAAGACCTAAAACCACCGCATTCAGACCCCGAAAAAAAGGTGACGAGACGAGGCTTTCGTCCCCATTGGTGCCTTTGAACAGAACAGGCTATGGGTACCGAGCTTGGGAGATCGAATTGGAGGCTTTGGAATAGATGTTCGGTAAATGGCGGATGGATGAATGTGGTAGTGTGGTATCCTTATTTGTGACAAACGAAAGGGCGAGGGAAATCGAGCGTGTTGGAGCTAGGCAGTGTCGATGCGGAGTTGTTGGGCATATTTTATCGGAAGGTACATACGGCGAAAAGGTAGTTGTTGGGGATGACCAAAAAGCTCGTAGCGGAAGGCTTCGGATAAGATGATGCACTAGGGAGAGACTCTCAGTCGTACGTAGATAACCAGTATGGACAAGAAGATACGCACATATGGCTACCTGTACATGAGAGACACGTACAGCCATGAATGAGATGAATAGGACAATTTTGTGGTCACTTGTGGTGGAAAAGAGTCGAGAGCAAGCGCGTATGAAATCACGGCCGGCCCCTTTCAAACAACACTCATCTCGTCTCACGCGGCTCGTCTTCAAAATTGTATGGACGACATGGATCTAACAACAGACAACCACAGACTCATGAACTATAGCTAGTCGGATTTGACTAGGACATTATAGAGCAGTTTCAAAACCACCTTCCCATCTCTTTCTGTCCTATCCGATGTAACAGTTTCAACTTCGAATT
Source organism: Paramarasmius palmivorus (assembly GCA_037176845.1). NCBI lineage: Eukaryota > Fungi > Basidiomycota > Agaricomycetes > Agaricales > Marasmiaceae > Paramarasmius > Paramarasmius palmivorus. Next base: position 29,374 of record JAYKXP010000055.1, on the reverse strand, counting down.
CTCCTTGGAACTCTAGCAATATGACTTCGTTATGAGATACTTTTGCCTAACGCTGGCGCGAGATTTGGGTAACCTGCGCTTAAGGAGGAAGAGGGTGAAAAGTTGACTGGGATCAACATTCTCGACGAGCTAGACCTGATGACGCTGCGACTGGGACGCGACTCAGACAGTTCAGAGCAGCGATTCGGATGATGATGGTCGTCTGAAACGAGACGCATCGACGTCACCAGACAATGATGAACCGCAGGTAAGACTCAAGGTCTATACGCGTTGTTTTGCCTCCTGATCGAGTTCATTTCTTGTCTATATATACGGGCCGCTGACAATGGCCGAAAAGCATCAAACTCAACTCATCACCCCGAGTTCTAGTTTGACATTGCGACTTCCTTTTGACACTCCTCACTCGAGTTCACTCAAAAATGTTCACTCAATCGCTCTACAACAGCAAGAAGAAGCAGGCTGCTCGCAAGCCCAGAATGACACAGGTTAGTCGAGCTTCTTGCAACTGTTGAACTCATACTGACTGTTGTCTTGTAGGCAGAAATGGCTCGCCTCTCTCGGTTACCAAGCCTCACCATTGGAGGCAGAGTTGTGCCCAACCCAGTAAGTCAAAATGGAATATGATTTACTCGACATTGGCTGATCGTTCTCTATTAACAGCACTACGTCGCTCCCGTTGAGGAGGAGCTAGAGTCGGACGAACAAAGACCAGAAATCATGGAGAAGCCCATCTCTCGCTTCACCCAGACAAGCAAACACTATCAGCACACCGGTCAGCGTTTGCCATCGACATCGACATCATCAAGCAGAAAAGTGTCAACAGCATCGTACTTGCCTATCGTTGCTCTTTCCGGGGACGCCGAATCCGAGGACTCCGATGACGATACTTCGTCAATCTCTTCAGACTCTTCTGACGCCTCGCACCGAAGCGCCGAAGCGATAAAGGTGCGCTTTGCGCCTACGATTACGGAGAAGGTCTTCGAGCCGGTGGTTTATGACGATTCATGGGATGACAACTTTTCCGATTCTGATGACGAGGAATGTGCATCCAAGATGTACTACTTCAAGGAGTTGGTTGGGTCCCAGTTCTCGATATCTTCCCGGGTGTCTACTTCATCGAGGAGAAGCAGTGTTGGCAGGACACTGAAGAAGATGTGGCAGACGATTTATTGATTCATGTGTCTTTCTGGGGACATTCTTTGGCGTAACAAAGGGGTATATTTATTAGCATAACTTATTCGAGCCTGCAAATGTATTTATTACTATATATTATGAACACACAATCATTTCAGAAACAGGAAACCGTTTCAATAGCCAAAACAAAGTCCGACTTCATGTAAGATATAGCGCTGTCTGTCTTGGTCTCCTCCGCAGTGGACGCTATCATGCGTGGTTTGGATCTGGAAGGTTCGAGTCTTCCCTGCTGCCACGTAACGCAGAAATAAACTGGGGCTTGGTGTACTAAACGTGTTACTAGCGGTATTGGCACGCTCTCTCGTCTGCGTTTTTTTTTTACCAAGGCCAATGCTCGTGCATCTCTAGATGTTTTTCAAATCTACATCTTTTACAGCGCCAGGCCTAAAGCGGAACGGCTTTGGTGTGTTTTCTCATCGGCTCAACGTTATACTGGTTGAGAAAGGCTGAGGAATGACAGATGATATGGTGGTACTGGATGTTGACAACGAGGAGAACATCGCATTCGGGAGAGCTTCCCTGGACCGTTCCCGGGATGCAGTGGTGGGTATTCTGGCATTCGGGATGATCGTGTATGGTGCGGTCCGGAGGTCCGGCGCAGGTCCGCGGAATAAAAAACACGGGTTCCTTCCAATCGTCGACCAGTTGGCGAGCAAAGGGTTAAAAATAGGTCGTACGCCATATCTGCTGACTCTCATCCCTCCGTGCGGCAACATTTTATTGGCATTCCTTCTTGAAGCCCCCCGGGTATCAGGATAAATACGACACTATTCATTTACAATCCGGTATCAGGAACAATATCGACGAAAATACCACCACCATTCATTCCCTCTGCGGGAGTATCTCCCCTTTGTCTTATCCGACACTCCGCCTCTCCCATGCGTTCCTTCTCAATCTCTGCCAAAGCACCGGCCATAACTGCTCATTCCTGTTGAGCGAGAGCTACCTATGTATCTCCTGAACTCCTCATCAGATCAGCTGAATGCGAAAGGCCCAGATAAGGAGAGATGACATTGATGACAGTCGAAAGAAGAGATGGCAAGTTCCGCCTCACGCGTCACATTGGTTCCCGACTGTAAGTGTGGGCTGTGTGTGTGGGTCCCAATTAGTGGCCCAAGAGCGGACGACCCCATATCTCTTCTCCACTTCCATCATCACCACTGGCAGTCTTGCTGTTATACGACGCTTTTGGATCCCACCGGTACGTGCATATCTCTTCAAATGCTCAAATGCTTCCAAATCCCAACATTTCGCTAATGTTCTTATCATTCCCAGACTTGCACAGAACCCTGACGACGATGCCCAAATGTTCTGGCCATGATTTCGTGGGCGATGACTGCCAAAACGAGGGGAAATTGAAATGCGCCGGCTGTCAGTCCGTCTACTATTGCTCAAAGAAATGCCAGGTCTCGAATTGGGAGATACATATCTGGCGCTGTAAAGTGCCCATCCATACCGGTCACTTTATGCTACAGGCCTGCAGACGAGACCTCCTTCCCTCTGATCCGCAGACACGCGAGGATTATGGGTTTGAGAGGGCTGGAGAGTTTGCGAGCGAACTCCTTGGCCTTTTTCAGGGGCTTACCTATATCAAGCGAGACTTGACGGCGAAGGAATTACATCGATGGAGGAAAGATGGTATATTGGTTCAGAAGATCAAGGAGGTATTCTATTCATACCCAGAGCAGCACCGTGGGGGATACTTCCCTTGGTTCTTACAGAACCAGTGGGTACTTGACGGTTCCGAGCCAATTCCAGAGGAGCATCAACCGGAGGCATTGAGGGACAGGATGATGAAGAAGGCTTGGGAGCGCATCGGAAGGGATCAGAGTACCGAGCTTCGGTCATGGCCAGAAGGGAAGCAGGAATGTTTTTGGCACTATGCGATGATCTGCTCCAGCAGCCATCCTCCTCCTGACATGGATATGTGGTTACGAGGTGGATACTGTGTGGCTAGAGATGAGTATCACGAAATGCAGGTCTCGAGAATGTATATCAAACTTTTCGAGACTTGCACTTTCGAGGAGTATTACAGCGCCTACAAGTCGAATACGGTATACGACTTGATGGAGGAGCACGGTGTGACTCTACGCGCCAGACTGGAGACCGGATTTCTCGAGAAGCTACGCATCGTTTGGTCATCCCCTCTCCTATATTCAGTCTGGTGCTCAAACGATGTTTTATCAATGACACAATGGAGCCAGCGGTCAACGTGGACTATGGTTTCTTCAATTGCAAAACACCAGCGGAACGAGACGCATTGGCGCATAAATACCGTGCAGTATTTCAGGCCAAGGACTTTGACGAGGTGAAGCTGCACGAGGCATGCATGCAGGGGAAGATTTTTGAGTATGTCAAGGAGAGGGTTTCGATGACGAAGGAAGAGCGGAAGATGATGAAAAGGCTGATGAAAAATCCGTATCCCCTGCGCTCGTGAAGTCCCTCGCTTCGAAAGATCGATTTATGATCCTGCTTAGTTTTTGCAGGTCCAGTACAGCTTCAAGTAGTACATGTATAAAACAGTCCTGAACTGCTGAGATCCTCGGTTGTGTGCATTCGGATTTCTGACTGAGAGTTCAAGTTGCTCACTCGTGGATGATAAAGTTTATATCGGCGGTCTAGCCCCTCGAGTCCAGTTTTCCTCTCCGATAGTCATCCCCGTACTGTTATTCTTCGGAGGTTTGACTCGGTTTCTGGTTTGACCAGCGAGGCGCGAAATGTGTATCATGACGGAGATAGGTACCGCGAAAGGTATATCTGTTCACCTATTCAATGAGAGGCGTACGTGCAATTGGAAGCAACCTGGAAGATGTACAAGGTGACATACCGATCTCGAAGACACGCTATACACACTAAGGTGAGACTACAATTTCGCCTTTCAGCTCTCGAAGGTAAACGCATGCTAACCAATTCATTGGGCTTTCGAGCAGGTACTCGAGTTTCTCAATACCTCAAAATAAAATCTGCCGTCTCAAGCGCAATCTCCCAAGATCTTCAAGTCTCTAATCACCAACCTAGAGCTTCGAGCTTCTGCGCTGAGGCCTTGATCTGTCAGTGCCGAGGAGGCTGGATCTCGATTGTTAAGTTATGTCCTTCTCGCTTTCTTTTAAGCTTACGCGCATGCGTTCTCAAGGGCGTACGCCGCTGATGCTCGATACGAGCCCATGGTAGACTTCACGAAGCGGGAGATTGAGAAATGTGACTGGTTGGTGACAAGCCTGTGTATATTGCTATATTTCCATGCTACAAACAGTCAAAGTACGACTTTGAGCTAATGTTCGAGAACTGTGCGATGAAACGGTAAGGTTGGTGCACCGGTAAAGAGCTCAGGAAACATACCCTCCGCATATCCTTCATGACAGTCTCGAATTCGAGATACCTCAAGCTTCGATAATCGGCGACCACCTGAAGCTAGAGTAGACGTAGTTTGGCTATGATAGCAACTGCCTCAAGGGTACCTGGACGATTAATGCACATCGACGGGCTCCCGATGCCTCAATACATCCGAATGCGTCCAGGCAAGAGCCATAACGCTCGTCGAAGGCGCAGATCATAATCGAGATGGTTCACTGCGGCGGCGTATTCCGATCTTCAGGTGAAATTGAAAGCCACATGTAAGATGAAGGTTCGAACATCAAACAAGCCAAGACATACCGAATACCAAGTAAAAAATGTCGTGTACAATTCCATAGCTTCATCCCGAGGATTCAAGATGGCCGAGTTGCTCACTCGCCCCTTAAACCTAAATCCTAGGGTTGCGCACATTTCACAACGCATCCTTCTCTAGCCAGCTCTACGTCTCTTTGCTTTTCTCTTCCTGACGATAACGGCACCTTCGACATTTGCATTGAGAGGAGCCTTGACTTCAAGTTGGGATATACCCTCGTTGCGGAAACGAAACACCAAAGCTTTGGGTCACAGGTCCATCGGTGAACGAAGATGACAGGTTACAGAGACCGTTGCTTCGGAATATACCTAGAGAATTTGGGGAAAAAAGACTCAGAAGTCGGACTAGAGTACCGGGAGCAAGACTGGTGTACCCCATTCTAGCTTGATCTATCGTAAAAAGCCGCAATTTCAGCTCTCGAACGAGGTTCTGCACATCCAGGGCGAGAATTTGAGTTTGTACGCTCAAGCGAAACTCGTGAGGTGAGTGTGAGAGGTCGCGGAAAGGGTTGCACGGCATTTTATCGAGAGAGTTGGTTGCATTTTGGGGTATAGCGGGACTATGACTGATACTCCAGCTTCATGGATAGGATACGTGTGGGATGGTGTGCTAGCGAAGTGGAATAGAGGTGGATTGAAACGATTGAGGTTGAGGATGTGGAGTTGCTGGATGTTGTGGTTATACTGGAAGGCAGAGGAAACTAGCCGAAGGGATGAGGTTTATTAGCCCAGATATAAAAACTGACTACGTACCTTTGTTGGTGAACGTCGGTGAATCATGGCGCTGGGAAGTTGAAGAGAAGGAACCGCTGAAAGATGCAGAACGACTTCGAGTTATCGGTAAGTTGCGTTGACGAACGATGCTTGTGTGAAGGTTTACTACTGAGTGTGACCGAATCTTCTCTATAGCGGTCGAATCGTAGGCGAGATATCGAGGGGGACACGACGGAGGAAAGGCAGTGGAATGGCATAGTACATTACTACATAGAGGAGCAGTGCAACGTTCAACAAGCGCCGAAACCCAAAGCTTGCGCCTTGTCACTTGAGCACCACCACATTGGCATTTCCTTCCTCGTTCTCTTCAAAGAGCCTAACGGAATACATGCCTCAATCCTATGCATGTCAGATACAACAGGTCACTTTCTCATCGTGAATCCCTGGTAGAATGCTTGTGACTCATTTCCAAGAGAAAACGCACGTTTTGTTCACTATGCCGGTCGACGTTTGAGTAGTTCCGGGTTGCAGGTGCGTGCTACCTCTTTGATGCTATTCCTAGTCTCATAACGTCAACACCACTTCATGACACGGCCTTGGAGTACTCAGCGCGTTCTTGAAGTTGGAGCCCTACACCCGTGTCTTTATCCGGGTGTAGACTATTATGCTTCAAGCTTCGAGCCGCAGCATCCGCTCTAGGGCTCATCGGTACGGAGAAGATATGAAGACTGCCAGGTAAGAGAAACACTCTCTACGCAAATCTTCCAACGACTTTAGATATCATAAGATAAAAAGAACTAGTTTGTGTCACTGGAAAGATCGATGGTGGTGGAAAAGAGTCAAGAACACGCCCGTCTCTCCGCGACCTCTTTCCTTCAACAGAGTTCTATCTCAAAAGCTTTGATATAGAATTTTCCGCTATTATCGTATGTATTCCCTTGCTATCTATAGTTTATAGCGAATACCTCTACAGTATGGGCGTACTGGACGCACAATATTCCCTACGGTGTACTCGTCCATCGTACAAGTACCTATCGTCAATTGCGCAGTATGATCCTCCGCAAGCTCTATGTTATCCGATCCTTCAGACACTACAAGGGCTTTCAACTGTCCGGGAACGTTCAACTGGTCCTTCCTCCTCTCCAAGCTATCCGATCCCTCAGTCATTCCAAGTACTGTTGGTGTAGTCCGGGCATCTAAGCAAGAAGGTGCCGCTGGGGAGTCAGGGACAACGCTCTTCAGCACACGATCGTTGAATTATTGTATGATAGTGTGCTTTGATCCAATCATTAATGAGACCTAGAGTACACAAAGTAGGAACCTTACTAGAATTTAAATTGTGGTTGTGGTTGTTATAATGATGGAAATCCGATTCGACGTGGAGTTCAGAATGATTGAACTGATCCCGTCCGACATTGTTGAGTGTTGCCTTGCCTGAGATAGAGACATTTGAAGCTGACGCAAACATTGACGGCTGAAAAGACATTACTAGGAGCACTTCATAGCTTGCTCGGGAACACCGTACCATTGCATTCATTTCGAATGGGCTTGTGCTGGACAGATTGCTATCTTGCTGGGGATCAGATCGATCAGAGAAAGCGAAGGTGGTATGATCCTATGAGATGAGAGTTGAAAACAGACCAAGATACTGGTTGAATAAAACATACAAATGGGGATGCTCGAGCCTGTATCTGGGAAAAGTCCTGCGGAACTTGATACATTGTTTTAAAGTGCTCTGCAGCGTGCTCCGGGTCTATCAGAGGCGGCGGGGGACCAGGAGACTCGGAGCGTTGAGCTCGACGAGAAAACTTGAGAGAGTTGTATTCTGCTTCCCCATGCGGCGTTGGCGGCGGGGCTCGTAACTGGGATGTTTCCTCCTCGAAATGAGCCATGCTTTCCGGTACATGATACTTGTCGAACTCTCGAATCGCAGCATCTAACTCTTGACCTTTCTTGCCCACCAACTTGAACTGCATGATCTTAACACGACGTTCAAAATCTTTCGGACCAACCTCACTCACTTTCCTCTCCTTCGTGCCTTCCTTGGTTTTGATACGTGAAAGTCTAAACACGTCTTTACCTGGCTCGCACAGGTCTTCCTGCTCCTTATTCACGTGGCTGATTTTTTTTTTTCAAATAGAAGCAAACAAGGGGAGCGCTGGCGTTGCATTGGCGCCCACTTGAAAATTTCCAACGGTCCATATTAATCTCAAGATCTAAGGCTCAACAGCGTGTTAACAAGAACGAGCGCAAAATGCAGATAATCAGTGGAGCTGGCAAGTGGATTGACCTGCCTATGAGTGAGTCGGTGAATCGATGTACATGTACATGTACAATAAGAGATGGTTCTGTAAAGTATGCTATGGTTTATAGCACTCTAGATATCTATAGATCTCAAGAATTGATACAATACGGTACAAGAAAGTGAATGCGTTGATCTGAACCATGATAATTCGAAGACGATGAGGTGTGAACGGTGGACGTTGGACGGCCAAATATCTCGTAGTACTCGAAGGTTTGAGTCTTTGACAATAGAACTTTGGACATGTTTTTTTTATATGCATAGGCACCCATGCCTCGCATTCTTTGCTCCCCGCTACGACCCCTTCGTAATTCCTCTGGGATAGTGACACGTTCAACGAAATGGTGACGTTTGGGAGTGCTGAAACGAACACTGCAATGGCCGGTGTGATCAACTACACGGGAATGTCGGCTTTGCAAAGGTACTCGCGCTCGATGATGACGATTGTGAACACGTTGATGCCGTCAAATAATATGGGGATTGTGAAGTAGCGGCTGCCCTCCATGCATGGCCTGAAGAATTCGATTCCGATCGAGAAACTGGAGTACCAGCGTTGGAGACATCGAAACGGCTGCTCTGCACGCTGTAGGGTAGATTGACGTGTCGTGAGATATCCAAACGGACATGTTCAATTGAAACACTGCCTCGATGATATTGGGTGACTTTCCCACACTGTTGTCGTTGCTGGATTATATTCGGATGTACGCCGCTGCTGCAAGTGTTGGTACTCTTCGCGGTATGGCTCCTTTGCACTTCCCAAGACCTGCGATACCTCCTCCCTGCGCTCCTTCATATCCCTCAGCAAGTGGCATATCCCACCACCTTCTCATCCGACTCTGGAGATCCAAAGGTCTGCTGGGATTACAGCCTAATGGCATCATGGTTGGAGAAAAATCTGTGGGTACAGACTTATTGAGGTACAGAGCCGGAATCATTGATCCTCCTCCTGTAACAAAAGGATAGTCGTGTCTTTGGTAGGGCAGTTCTGCGGGATCCGAGATAATGAAAGGGGTTGTATATGATGTGTTGTTTGTCATAAACGAGGTGTTGTTTGGTCGGCTGTGGTAGCGGAATAATAAATCGATATTGCGCACTGTGGTTGCTTTAGAGTTGGGATTCAGTGACAAAGTATCTAACCAATGCTGATGAGCAAGGGTGTTGTGGTTCCTGACCAACAATACCTAGGTAGAAGTTTTTGTCCATGGAATCGGTGTGCATACCTAGAAGCGAGCCAGGTCATGTGCCGGCGCCGACGGCGCTTCCCTAGTGAGGGTACTTGCGCTTATATTCGACAAGAGCATCCTTTGCTTTCGCTTCCCATACTTTGCGCTCGTCGTCAGAAAGGTTTCGCCAGGTGAGCCCGATCATTTTGGACAAAGTAGAGCGATCAGTCTCAACCTCAGTCGAAAGATGTTGACTCTTGAGAAAAGAGGATCTGAAGAGCGTGAAGGCGTTAGGGCGCCGAGGAATATAAACACCAGGCTCCTTTTCTGAACGAGCATTGTAACGAGGAACATCGTTGGAAGAAAAGAGATTAGACTCCTTCCCTGGTATGTCCGAGTCCCCATCAAAGGTGTTGGGAGTAGGGCTGGGGACGAACACACTTGAAGAAGCACGTTTCATTGGCATCGTCCACATTGATTGATTGCCTATGAACACACCTATTGCTTTAGTTAGCATTATTATTACACGCAATACGCACAACACATACTGTCAGTGTAACTATCAGGCACGATGCTACAAACAGTGGGTATTGATGGGAGGAATGAGGAAGGCAGACACAAGGTGTGGGTCGTCTTTATACAAAGCTAGCCTTCCTTCGATGATGGTTCTCATCTTAGATCTCTCGTTGCATTTGGTATCAGCACCCCGAAGAACTGATCTATCTCAATGGACCCTAGCTGTTAGCACACAGCATACAGCATCCTCAGCGCTAGTACCCATTTCGGGTCCAAGATGGAACCTTCTAATCGTTGTAAGTATGATATCAAGAAAACGATATAAGCCCCCATCTTGAACTTACGTTAGGACATCTTCAATTCAAAACGTTCCTGGACATTGGGCGCTGGGTTTAATATGAACACCTCTGGATGCTCGCATTAGAGACAGTATATCGACCTACGAGGAACTGACCTACATTGTAGAGACGGATATTCAGAGATTGGATTCGCCACGAGAACCCTAGGCCCTGCTTGTAGCAGCGATCCGAGCGTGTCGATTCAACGGAGCTAGCGCGACCTACGATGTTTGCAAAGAGTCATCGTTAGGTAAATCTCAATTGTCGAGCAAAACCAGACTCACAGGCTACTGAGAATGACACCATCCTCTTTCCTACACGCGTCGAGATGACCGAGCCTTTCAGAGTAAACGATTCCCCAACTGCCAGCCCAGGATACCAAACTCTCTTCGAAAAATCAGGTGTCAATGATGTTCGGAAAGCCGTGGAAGCGCATTCTGTCGGCTGTTGATGGATGAGCGTTCATTGCGATTGGCGGTGACCACGATAACAAGGAGGTGGACGTGAACACCACGTTGTAGTGCATTCCTATGAGAAATTCGATGTTAGAGGAGAAAGAGCGCTTTAGAGAAGATAACTCACTAAGCCAAGAACACGCGTAAATGTCCGACGCTACAGAATATGAATGCTGCACAAAGAATTTGCAGAGGAGCAACGTTGTGGGCGGACAGGTATTTTTGAGTGGTCCAGATGCGAATAACGAGCTGCTGCGGAGGAGGTAAACATTCTGTATCTGTGAAGGAGCGATGGGTAGAGCACCTTGTGTGGTCGCGTTTGTAGCGGAGTACAGGTCGGTGGGATTGAACCATCTGGCTATGAATGTGACAGCGAGGCCAACGCTTGATCAGGCCTGTACACATCTTCGAACGTTGCCTCTTCTAATAGTCTCCATGCGGCACCTCTGTTTCTGAGAAGCACAACCCTTTCATGTCGGAGCGTTAGTCGCGGAGACGGTGACGATGATGGATATGACCGCCGCTTGGCCAATAGCGAGGATGACTTGTCTCGCTGGTGAGTGGGATTGGTTGAGGGATGTCAGATATCGGATTCGTGGTGGATGTGGACAACGAAGAGAATATGTCATGTTCGGCGTTGTTTACGGTGTGACTGGTCCGCTACCGTAGGTCCGGGGCATGTCCGCGGAACGAAAAACGCGGCTCTTTCCTGGCTCTTTCAACACCTTCACGATACCTAAAGCCATCCGGATGGAAAAGGCATCCAGACACAACAAGGGACGAGGCAAGATCAAATTGGCGTACTCTGAGTGCGTACAACCTGTTTCTGGACCTTTTGTCCCATATTTTGACTATAATTTACACAGTCAGGGTCCTCCATGCAACACTCTTTTGATACTCCGTCTCTGAGCCCCAAGAATTGGGATGCGACGACAAGGAATAAACTGGATTAGCTAACGGATGGTATCCAAGTTGACGAAACCAGATCCCATCTGCACTTTGTTACTCTCCGCCGCCAGTTTTGGTCATTCCATCTGCGAGAGCATCTCTCCCGCATCTTCTTCTTGTCCTGATAACCTGTCTTTTCCTTATGGCCCTTCAGAGCTTTGAACAAAGCATCAGCTATACTTGATCATTCCTATTGAACGAGAGCCACGGCGATGACCATCGCACCTACGGTCCTGCATCTTCCTCTTCACTCATAACGGTCGCTCACCTCCTTCACTTCCCATGCCTCGATTTCATGGTTCCCGATCTTGAACCTGGGTTGTTGGTAATGGGCCGTTTTGGGTGAATAGATCAGAGAAACGCCTTTGGTCTGAAGACGCGTCATTACCCCATATCAGTCGTCTGGAGACCTGGCCATGGGGAATTCTCAGGTTAGGGCACAGCGATTATTCTAGGATATCATTGGAAACCGAAGTCCGGGAAGGCCATCGCTTGTGCAGGAAAGAGATAGCGCACTGTACGAAGACCTTCTACGTCACCTTATCCGTTGCTTACAACGAATCGTAATCGACCTGCTTGGTATTGACGCTCCTGGTATGCTATTCAATCACTTCGATGTACGTGTGGGTGTACTTACTCTACTCGTTTCTCAGCTCACCTAGCAAGCAACATCGTTCCAATTCTCAACATGGACACCTCCCCAGCCTGGATGCGTCGACTAGTCATCTTACACGATGAGAAACCCAACAAGAGAACTGGGCGGTAGTGCGAAAGACATAATCCCTGTTGATGTTCTGCCACCACCGAAGACATCGTACGTCTTTAGAACAAAGGCGTACCGGCCAATCTTAGAGACAGACACCTTGGAAGGTATCCACTCGCCTGTTCGGTCACAGGGCTACACGGAGAATATGATACAGGATGATATACCTATCACAAAGACACGCTGTGCATGCTAGGTGAGACCAAGACTCAGCCGCTTGGCTCTCATCGAAGGCCAACCGATCTGTTAGGCGTTTTAGTAGGCCCGGATGATGCTTGGAAGCCCCGAGACGCTCCTTGCGACGGGAATGACTCGAGCTGGTGGGTCTTGAAGTTTGGGGTGTGCCTGGATGCGTTGCGTTGCATACGGGCGTTATATTTGATGCTTGTCTCTGCCATTACACCACTCTTCTTTCTCTGCCAAATTAATGATTTGTATCTGGAGCGTTGAGCAATGTGAAAGGGGAGAAAATGCGTCGATAATTGGATGGCCCGAGTTGCCCGAGTTGTCCGCGGCCGGTATGATGCCCCGTTTCTTGCATTAGTGGTGCGTTTTCTCTTGTTGGATCAACGTCTTACTGACCTCAAATACCCTTTGCAGGGCTCCATGGTGCTACTATCCCAGGTCTATCCTTAGCCCAACACCCAAAACACGCTGCTAACAATGACCGACCTCCATCCATCCACCCGAACACATCGGCATCACCTGGGCTGACTGCTATAGATTGTGACAGGATGCACCTCTCTACATCCTCCCTGCTGCCAACTTGAACCACAGTAGGCAAGCTTGCTCCCTATCAAAGCCCGCTGACACTGAATATAAAAACCTACAGCATTCCGCCCTACCATCTCCCCACCTTGCTGGCCCCAACTTGAGAGCTCAAAATGAACGCAAATGCATCCTACGGTACTACCGCCACCACCACACTGACCAGCTGTACTTTCAACTGCGTGCAAGGGATCCAGTTTAACGATTCTAGCAACACAACTAATATCGTTCATGGGAATTGGAATCACGTCACGAACAATATGAGCCCTGTTCTGCCATTGGTAGAGACGAAATACGGCGAGGTAAGTATAAAGGCTATTTGCCTTGCCGATGCGCTCACTGGATGGTTTATAGTTCCGAAGGGCGATACATAGTGATATCATTGCTCTAGAGAACATACACCATGAAGATCTTTCCCAATACGAGTGGAATTGTCGCTTTGATGGGCGCATCAGGATACTTGGACGGCTGAATACTCGTGTAACGACACAAACTATCGCACTGTTTCCCTACAAGGACAACAAATTTACCCTTGTCAAGTACGAAGGTCCTGATGCTGAGAAGGTCTGGAAAAGGGGTTTCCAGACGTTCTCGGAAATAAGGTGAGATCTCATTCATGTCCTCGACTCTCCATTCATGATCTTCATCAAGAGAACCCGGTTCGCCTCAATTGTTCGCTATCAACTCTTCGAATATCCCCATGTTGATATTCCATCGTAGGACACCCTCCTGTTTTCCTTCCCCAGCGCAAATTTTGACGCTACATGTAGATACAGAACGTACGCCAATCGTAAGCATGCAAGTGGAGGATTTGGACTACCTTCTCCGGGATCTCTCACGGACCTTTGACGATCTCATGAGTAAGAACCGTCAGTGCTACATACTTGTTCTTCCTTTTCAACACGTATGCTGACTAGATCTGTAGCTCGTCCCTTGTATGACATTATCAATTTCGACTTTGGGTCAGTGATAATGACACTTTCGTGAATAGCTGGTTCTTGCGGTTAGTCTATGGTACAGCCGACCTGCTCTCTCCACCTAGAATGTACTCTGACAAAATGTACAGATCCCAGTCTCTCAGATGGGATGAGGAATCCGGCAGAGCGACTGGACTTGTCCTGGAGAAGACTCAGCAATGAATCAAGCCCAAAGGAATGGGATCAGGCCTTGCAGCAGCTCATACATCTCTTACACGTTTGGGGGTGCGAGATTGACTCTGAGACTGGTAAGAAGTACCGATGGAAGTGGGTAAGGGTTAAAGATTCTGGTTCTGTTCACGGTGGGTTACCTGCCCTTCTTGTACCCAACTGTTATACTAAGAATTCCTCTACCAGAATTGGATGGCGACAATCAAGACACATCAAACACCGGCCCATCGCGTTTGTCCATATCTGTTGAAGGTAGTGGCACTCGCAAACGCAAGCGGACTACCTCGGCATCAATGGAGAAAGGGAACCCTTTCAAGCCAACATCGCCAAAGAGACAACGGCTTCTCGAAGATGCACAGAAGAGGCCGAGGCTTCGGGGGAGAAAGCAGAGCCGTCAGTGAGATCCAGAGTGGCTGGCATGCGATCATAGGTTTGTTTGGGTTCCGACTACATGTCTTGGTACTTAAGTATGATTACTCTGACTCGGGCTGTGTTTCGTCGCAGTGAGAGGTTCATTTCTTGTATTGTATTATATGTGTATTAACTAGCAGACACAAGAGATAGGCATCTACGATACAGAATCATAGTTCAATGAAGCATATTGTACTCCGTCATCGGCGAAGCTCTAGAATGAAACGGCATCGAAAACTTGCGCGCTATTGAAGTTGCCGTTCCCCATATCCCGCCGTGTACAGGTTACGATCCTCGAACCTTGCCTTCTTCTCCAGTTATCGTCTGCCATGCACATGCAATCTCAGACCTGAAGAACAGGTTTTAGCACTCGAGAGACAGAGAGCACGAAATCAAAACCCAACCATTCCTCCACAGGTCCTCGAGACGACACCATCTCGCTGCTTGCGCATTTTTCGCTTTGTCTCCTCTCCTCCTGCCTCTTGGAACCACCTCATGCACCCGTCGTCATACCGTCTCTGAGCTTAGAACAAGGGATGCAGCGTTCAAGTCCTGAGTTTGGCCCCGAGCCGATACGATTGCGAGCCTGGGCGCTGGTTGATATAGGCTGTGGAAAGGATGCTGAGGTGTGTGCTTGACATTGAAACTTTGAAGGTAGAATAGCATCACTGGATGGGGATGATGACGCTGGGGCTCTAAACGTACGGGATAAGGGGGATAGTGTGGCAGTTGAGCAGGGGAATGGATAGGAATGGTCGAGGATGCAGAGTGGTATTGAGCGCGAATGTGAAAGGTTGAGGAACCATCAGGATTGGATAGCCTAGTCTTGAGGAGGTATCTATGTCGATAAAGCATGGCGTTGGTGAGTCGAACGTAGGGAGACGACGTCAGAACGAGTCGGTGGAGGAAGGAGATCGAGGAGGTCCATGTTCTTGGGTACTAGGTAGTCTTCGTGTACTGTTGAATGAGGTAGCTGTGTACAGAATTATTACTCTGAGCTGCAGTATATGGTTAGAAGAGACAGACTCAGAAGTCTTCATACCTATCGTGTTGTAGAGTTTGAGTCAGAGTATGGTAGTTGTGGAGAAAGAGCGAGCCGCACGCGTCGTATGCTTCGCACCTTTTCTTCTGCTAACAAATCAGACACCTCTTGGAATCGTAAATATCAAACAGTCTATAGTATTCAAAGCCTAGAGTATGTGTCCAAAACGAAAAGACTCGACGATGAATAAATTCCAGCTACTGGCAACCACCTGTAGCACGGTAGACGACACCAGCGTGCTACTCCCTTCCCGCATCGATACCATTCTCCTCTACCACCGTATCTCCTTCAATCTTGGAGACTATCTCGGTGATGTCAATCCTTCGCGCATTGATTAGTATCCTCTGCTTTGTATTCCTCTTCACACTCATACAAATGTAAAAAGCGAAGTTGTATCATGTATTCATTCAACATGTAATTAGATATCGATAGATCCCAGAAGGAGAGTATACATTCGTGTCATGTTAGAATCAGAAAGAGATTGAGGGGAAAGAAATCGTAAAAGATCGTGAGTACTATGCAAAACATCCTCCTGCGTGGCCGTCGACATTGACTGAACTCAGCGACGTCGCTTGTCGGACCTTCCGTGTTCAGACGGGATGTGGTCGCCGGTACGCTTACTGCCGCTGTTGGCACTCCCAGCGCCGGCGACAACAAGGATATTCTGTATGCTGCGTCCGACGCGCTGATCGGCGAGTTTCGACGGATCCTCCAACGCTTTGCAGAAACAACTGTATATGTAGTTCCAAGTTTCGAGATCTGCAACGAACAAGTCGTATCTGTAGATCTTGTGGCGTTGGATTCTAGTGGGGTTGTCCTTGTGAGCTGCCTTCAAAATTTCGTAGTCTTCCCTATCTTCTTCCGTGGGGGGAAAGTCATATCGTACCGCCACCAGATCTTCGAATTCACAAATGAGTTGCTGAAGGGGTCCCACAGGGAGTCCGGCTGTTTTCATGTCCCGTGTCATGATCCCCTTCCTCTTGATATCCCCACCGCCCGACCAACCAGTCTCTCGGTCAATGAGGCGGAAGTCAAACCAAAGCTTCATGAACTTCTCCACTGCATTTGGCGCGATCCCATGCGGGGTATAGTTCAAAGTCAGCCAGCAAAGCACGTAGAAGAACGACTCCAGGTCGTCAGCACGCGTGTGCCGTTTGGCTGTACCAAGGAGTAGTTTTGCTGACATGAACTGCCATGTACCCTGCAAAACCGTTAATGAGCATCACATACAGTCCAACTATTCAAGGACTGGCTTACCGTTCTTTCTCGCTGCCTCGGAGATTCATCGTCGGTGACCTCCTTGCTGAAATCCCAGTCGATTAGGAAGCCTTCTTGGCCATCGTGTCGAATGAGAATGTTGCCTGCGCTGACATCCCGGTGTAAAATCTTGACTCTGTCGTAGGCTGCACGATGCGCTGGAAGACTACCTTCAACGAAATTGAAACGAGAGATCAGATTGATGCTTACCTTCCATCCCATCTTTCATCGCGTTCACGAATTCCCAGGTGGTGTCGAATTCGTTCAGAGGACGGCACACTTCTTTGAAGACAATGTAGTAATGGCAGAAAGGGCGGAGCTGACAATCGGGGAATTTTTCTTCGAAGAACTCGGGTATGGTCAACGAAACCGTTTCCTGCGGGGCACCCCCAACTCGAGCGTCACCGTGTGCGACAACCGTCAGAATATGCGGTACGTTGTGTTCGTGAAGGTCCTTGTAAATTACCCCCTCTTTCTTCATGTCATCAAGGCAGATCCGCCACGTCTCCTTCAGCCACACTCTCTTTCCATCTGCGCTAATAGCAACGAAACCTCTTGTGTAACGACCGAAGGGACAAGCCGATAACCCTTCAGTGTCGAGAAGAGCATAGAATACGACTGTTTGATCCGTGTTCTCGTCGTAAACCTCAAACTTCCACAAGACCGTACGTCTATTGCACTTCGGCAGCATGGTCACAGCCGTTGCAGCATCGGGATCTTTGAACACATCGGCAGGTGTGACAGAAGGGTCGTAGCCGCGAACCACTCTGTCTGCGCAGTTGAAACGCCAAAAGAAGTCGACGAGATGGGTTTCTTCGTACCAGCAGAACGCGCGGGTCACAATAGCTAATTCACGGTCGATGCGAATCAAACGCGCCATGTTTCCGGCAACTTCGATGCAGAAGACGTGCGTCCTGAATTGTGACGCCATCGTTGCACCTGCGTATGTAGCCAGCTGGCCTCTTGTATGCCGCGATTGTGCCGCTTCCTTTTCGAACGGCGCTCCGTCTTTATCGTCGAATCCAGTGTAGCTCGCGTGAAGCTTGAGCTCAAGAAAGGCGTCGAGCTTAGTGATGTCGAGGGGCTGACTGGGGGAAGGAAGATTGTCCTTGGAATAGATAGACATGTCTACCTTGATGATGCCCGTCTGATGGGACCAGGTGATGTCGTCAGGGTTATCGGCAGTGGTCTTGACCTCAATTTTCGTGCAATATGGCTGCAGAAGGGTCGTCTGCACTCAACGATGAGCAGGAGAATCGATAAAACTGACGAAATTGTAGCTCACTAATTCTCTGTACATATCTGCTTCGACGTTGCATCTCTCGAATGCCTGTTTCCATGACTGTTTCCTAAAAGTTGGAGGTCGAGGCGAAGTAGCATTTTTTGGCAAGAACTTGTCGAGGAATTCGGAGGGGTGCATGGGACCGTACCACTTGCCGCGAGATTCAATCTCGACGTGAGCGATACGAGCATCGCCTTTGAAACTCTCTGAAGCATACTGGGAACTGGCGAGGGTCTGCTTCAGCGGGGTGCTCTCAGAAGGATTGTCAAGAGGAAGCTGACTAGAGCGAGGAGGAGGAGTCTTCGTCTTCGGATCCGGATCCATAATGGTCAGTGAGGTGTTCTTGATTCATATCTAGAGATTAAATACTTTTTCAGAAATCGGGCCACGAATTGGCGGTGTAGAGAGAACAATGGAAACGTGATCGTGGCCGCTTCTAGTTTCCCTTATCGGGGCGATTAAAATTCACACGCCGAATAGCCGAGCAACGACTCGCTCTTCGCCCTCATCCCAGATTTCTTAATCCATAGGACAATGAACTCTCGAATTTCCTTCTATTGCCGTTCTTTCAGTACTCTTTACCCGGAATCGATGTGTGGAACATTTGATTGACCCTCAGGGTCTCTTGGAGTTTCTTTTCGCACTGCACCGAAGAACTTGAAACTCAAGTTGCAAAATAGAGCGACTCCAGCTATATTCTCAGAGGTTCAACAAATTCCATAGGGAATACGGCCTCTCGAATTTACTCGTCGTGAAGCTCAAGAGTCTTGTGCGATAGAATGCAAGGAGCCATTCAGCATCGCGCAGCCTAGGGACAAAGGGATTGTGGTAAGTACCATGTCCGCTTTCGCATACAGTGCATAACAATCTCGTTGAAACAGCGCTGGACACAAACAAGATCCCGAATGTACTTACTGGGCAGTGGGGGGAAGATGTGTTTACTTCGGTTGTCACGGTGTCCCGTGTTTTACCTGTCATATTTCGGTCGGTACCGTTATGAATTATCACCTTGACTGTCGATCCTACGATGTTCGGGAAGCCCCCTCAAGTGCTCACAGCTTCAGCCTCCCAGCTCTGGTATCACTTACAACCATCAAGGAGGTCAGCGCACTGTATTGCTCGTGTTATCCGAGACACATAGTACGTCTATGGTGCGTGTTCTATGTCTTTCGTGTTTCCAATACTGATTCCTCTTCGCCAGAGAACATGCAACGATTCTTATCTGGCCTCAATGTAATTGCTCCTGCACGTCAAGCACATGATCCATCGACATCCTCCACCGCTTAACGACCTCGGTGCTCGACCAGCATCTGCGTCATACGAAACGGAACACCGACACCTCAACTTATGGTATCACCGCAGGCAATCTCTTGGTCACCTACACTCTAGGCGTTGCAGAGTCGCCTCCTTCCCATATCTTAGACAACCAGGACAGTTGAACAAAGGGAACAAAGGGCGGATAACATCTGATAGCACCCGGGGTACTGAGGCCTCTTTGTCCCTCGCTATTCCACTGAGGGCGACACCGCATCGCCTACACCGTAGGTGACCTGGTAGATGCCCCCGGTGTATGTCCCACAGGATGTCTTGATATCTTTCATTGACATTCATCCAGGTCAATGTCGGCGTATATAGAACATACCAAGGCAAGCTTCACACAAGCGAGGCTATCCGAGCGTAGATATCACTAAATCGAAGCTGATAGCCCACTACTACGCCTTCATTCATCGTGTATCACTCTTCTTTGCACAATACCCACGTTCTTCGAGCCTGATGACTGTCTGCCTTACATTAGCGTGGTAGTGAGATCTCTAGTCAAAAAGCTCACTATGACAAGTTGATAACTGATGTGCCGAAACCTACTCGACGCAGTAAAGGATGAGCCAGCGGGCATTGCTTCTGGCAGCTCCCAAAGTAGATGAAATTCGAAGCTTCCCAGCCATATCTTTTCCTTCACAGCAAAACGGCGCCGGACCTGCTGGAAATTTCGAACTTGTCTTTCGTGGGTACTACGCAGAGAATCGATTCCATCGCCTACAGGATCACTGAGCTTGGGTGACTTGGAGTTGGTTGATATGCGGGACAGCCAGGCTCTGAATCTTGTCTACCTATTCTCCAAAGCGAGGGGGTGATGTTAACCTAAAGAAAGAGCGCGAAAAGAGTTCAGAGACCGGCTAGGACAAGAAGAACAAAGCACTAACACGTACCACGGAACCCATTCTTTTCCCAGCGCTGTCGGTTCAAGAGTGTTGGTCGAAGAGAATGGATGCGGTTTGATTACTAGAAGGCAAAGCACGCGTTGTAGGTCCTAGGAATCATGGTGGTCGAAGTGAGTGATGTTGAGCAACGACAACTGTTGATCTCGTCTCTAGATCTTGCGCAGAAATGATCCTAGTCCTAACCTATCTCTTCGCATCTAAGCTAAGAACCAGAGACATGAACAATACAGCGAGACCGACACGAGGCGTTCATATTTGGCCCAGTGGAAATTAGCTATGTACATCATGTAGCCATGGCCCATATACATCAGCGAAGCCTCTTCACGGTATGCCATCTTTTTCCGACCGCATCCTGACGAAAAAGTAGTGGCGATCTCGTTGCCAAGGCCTCGTTACCGAAAAAAAGACACTGAGAGATTGAGATACCGTGTCTACTGAGGCACTCCGGTTGAGATTAGGTAGAGTCAAGGTAGAGTCCGAAGCCTAAGAGATAACACGGACACGAATCAGAAAACGGCTATGGTGCAAGGAATGGACACGTACTGCCAAATCTCTTTTCGGCATTCAGCAGAGCCGAATAACGAACTCGCGAGTTGGATCTTGGGATGAAGCGACTTGGGTAGTAGAGGTTCCCATATCGAATTCTAAATCTGCTTTGGCCTGAAAGTACATAGAAAAGGTTGGGTTTGAAGCGACCTTTCGATGCTTCGAGTACTGTCCATAATTTGCTCGACGATCGATGTTCGCGAGGCAAAGTTGCGAATACACTGCTTGAGTGAGCCTACTTTGAACGATGTCAGAAAGGCCAAACAGTAGGGAGAGACGGCGAACATGCTACTTGAAGGTCAGATATGCAGTTACGAGAGTGACTTTGGGCATCCGTGACTGCACACGCGTTTTCTTCAGGTCATGTTCTCGCGTTGGGGTCCTGTTCAAAGACATTGTTAGTCAAGACACATCTGTTGAATTGGAGCAAACGAACGTACGGATAACGAAAGCCCAAAATGCAACCTCAACCATCTGACCCAGTTTGCTGCACCTCAAGGCGGCGTGCATCCTACATACAGGTCCTCTTGAATCACTTTCGGATGCGCGGGGGTTTGCAGAATGTGCAAAATGGCCTAGCGCTTCGGGCAGTTCTATAGACAATTTAGTGCTCAAGTAGAAGTAAGGTAAGACTGGAGCGCACCGTATTCCCAAGTTTAGAAGCTTCAAGCTGCTGAGGTTGGTGTATCCGCCGAATGGGATCTTGAAGAGTGTTTGTTAGATGACGTGCTCGTCGAGTTGAAGATAGTAAACCAAAGACCTATGTCTGGACTCTATTCAACGTCATTGAACACAACGTCTTTGGATTGCTTTATATGAGACGCGGAAGGTATTCGTGGCGTGGTGTGCGATGGAAATGACGGGTACGGAGGAGAGAAGATCGAGGAAAAGCCGTGACGCGCTGTAATCACTCTCCCAGAGTTCTTGTGACAGTCAACGCTTCTCCCATTCCCGTTGAGTGGATGATGTAGAGCTTGTCATAAATAAGAGTGGGATTGTGAGGATGAGCGATGGTGTCGATGTCAAGGAAAGAAGGAATTCACCGGGGCACGTGGTTATCACTGCTTGTCTTCCTGCTATTTTGTCGATGCCAATGGTGCGTTTTCTCTTGTTTTCGTTGGTTCAACGCTCTTACTGATTTGTCTTTCATTCGGCCATAGACGTACAATGGTCCCAGACACGCTGTCAACATCCATTTGACAGCGGAAGGACTAACCAATTCCTACAACAACCCAAACATAGCCATGAATTGGGCTGAGAGGATGAACCACTCTACATCCTCGTTTCGTTCCTCCTGCCAGCCACAATAGGCAAGTAAGATCCTATCAAAGCCCGATATCACTGAACATATACATCTACAGCACTCCTCCACATGTTTTGCGCATTGAATTCTACCCTTTGCGCATTACCACTACCGTCTCCTTTCTGCTTATTTCTCCTCTCCGGCTTTCTTAGACATGCCCTACGGTATCAACTCTCGGAAAATACAAGGCGGCACTTTCAACGACATTGGCCGAGATCAAACGAACAACACCTACCACGGACATGTCGTTGGACATCATGTCCAGATCGAATCGATGACCGTTGGCTGCGCTCATAACAGCCAGCAGTTAGTGAAGCGTACAATGTACGATGAGGTGAGTGCAACCACGCCAGAGAGTCGCTCAATCTGCTCACCGATGCTTTTCAGTTCGAATACATCAAACTCGGACAGATCATTCCACTCGAGACCCTTTCCACCGAAGACCTTTCGTAACTCGAGCTCAGCTATGGCAGCGGACGAATGGTAGGACGGCTGAAGACACGCGTCAAAACTTGTACAGTCACCATAGGCCGAGACAAGGATTCGAAACTCGTTGCTATGATGTATGAAGGAGAAGACGCTCACAAAGCTTGGGAGCGTGATTTTCAGTGGGTTTCGGGGATCAAGTTAGTCTTGAGAAGGATTCTTCATTATTCCTTCACTGACATACCTTTGAAGGGAACCAGGATTCGCCCACTTGTTTGGCATCAACCAGTCTTCCCGAATTCCAATGTTGATATTCCATCGTAGGGCACTCTCCCATTTCCTCTCCTCAGCGCGTATTTTGACACTACTCGTAGATATGGAATGTACACCGATTACAAGCATGCAGGTGGAGGATTTGGACGGCCTTCTCCTGGGTCTTTCATTCAACTTCGTCTATCTTGCCGAGAAGAAACGTCAGTGCTACATACCTATTCTTCCTTCTCAACATGTATTCTGACTAAATCTGTAGTTCAACCCTTGTATGACATTGTCAACTCCAACTTTGGGTTAGTGATAATGATGCCGTTGTGAATAGCTGGCACTTCGCGTGGTTAGTCTATGGTGCAGCCTATTTGTTCTTCCTACCTAGAGTGTATTCTGACCAAATGTGCAGTGCATGATCTCCCGGATGGCATGAGGGATCCAGTGGAGCGACTGAACCTGTCCCAGGGGAGACTTCTTGAACATGATTCAAGCCCAAAGGAATTGGATCAGGTTTTGCAACAGCTTTTACACCTCTTACATGTTTGGGGGTGCGAGATCAGCTCTGAGGTGGGTCAGCGAGATCAGAGAAGGAGAAGAGTGAAGGTCAAAGATCCTGGTATTATTGAAGGTATGTTACCCATTCAACTTACCATGATTATTACGCTGATAATAATGCATGTCACAGAATCGGACAACGATAGCAATTTCCTAAACACCTCATCTACTATCATCTCTAATAGTAGAATGTGCTCCGCCCAGGAAGACACCAGAACATCCACCCAGCATGCCCGCGGCAATACCACTCAGGACATGAGACTTCAGACGACTACCCCGGGAATGAAACCTACCCGTATCCATTCCTTGCCTTCCTAAAATCCTAGAAGACTGACCTTTCAGTTGTAGAACATGGACAGACACCAAAGGCTCAAGCTCAATCTAGACGACCTTCTCCGGCGGCCACCACCAAAAGGGCTTCCGAGGGGGGCGCAACTCAGCCTCGGCATCAAAATGCAGCTGCTGCTCAAACAGGTGCAGGTATGGCGAGACGAGTTGTGTCGGGTGCTAAGATCATCGAAGCTCGGCCTACGAAGGCCACTGGCGCCCAACCTGCTGGAGGATCAAAGCCTCGGTGGAAGTAAAGTTGGAATAGGGTCAATACATAGAGTCGCAGGCAACATTTTCGGTTTACGGGTGAGGATAGATGTACTTCATAGTTTCACGAGTGTTTTGGATACCATCTAAGTATCTATTTTGAATACCTCGTCATGATAGATGAAGCTTTGAAGATGTACTGTAATCAGTGTAACTTTGACGAACGGCTAGTTTCATGGATCGAAGTGAGTCTGCCAGTCATTGATGAGACAGCTAACAATCATTCCGGGCTTGGACGCCAGGCGGCGTAATGAAACGTTCAAGAGTGTGCGGCGGTCCGGAAGCTCCGAGACCCAGAAAACGCGCGACGTTCTGGGTTCTCTCTCACAACATTCATCTTGTGCCTCACGCGTCTCGTCTTCAGACTGGCATCCTCTCAACTCTACGGATCGAAACACGGACATTCTTGTGTCTGTTTCCTGCTTATACTAACGGTGCAGCGACCTGTTACATGACCTCGCCATCCCGAACATCTGAAGAAAGGCAGAACACAAAACTGACGACAAAGAAAGCTCGGAAGCGTGTTTATCGTACCCTCATGGCAGGCTATCTCATCGACCACAACCATGCTCGGGATTGGGCAAGGCGGCTTTGCGCTCAGAGGGGTAAACCACCCATACCCGACCGACCAAGTTTCGACTTGAACATTATGACAGCCATAGAAGATGCGGTACAGGAAGCCGGTGGAACCTTTGCTTATCCTGTGGAGCAAGAGGATGGAAGAATGGCTTGTTTTGTCACCACTCAGCACAAGACAGATTGGTTCCGAATCCTCAATAATCGAGTTATCATTACACCAAAACATCAAATGGTAGAAGGGGAGAGTGAGGAAATTTGTAGGGAGTTTTTGGAAAAGAACGGTGCGTCAATCTGGACTTACACGAGCTGAATGATGAATTGACCATTGTGTTGAAAGGTATACCCTTTGGCAAATTTGAGATGCGCTTCGCGGACGTTCCGCTGGAAGAGGACGAATTTTGGTGACTCGATTACTCTTCGCTATGTGACAACTTCCAATTGAAACATATCGGAATACGACACAAGATGGTAGCCCCCTCAATGACTTCCTTTTAACGCGATTCCGAATGGTATAGTGGGCGCTCTCAGTTCCGAGATGAACGATGTCTCCACAATTCTCGTTCTCTAGCTATCCATAGTCGATGCTAAAGTCGCGATTACAGCATCTTGGTACCCCTACGACTTCTGGATCGACGATTTCAAGTCAGCTTGACCTCCCGCTGCGTAGGCCCGCCCATTTGGTGTTCGTCTGTATCAACACCGCAATATAGGGACCCATTCAACAAGCATGTCCTCTCACGAGCCGTAGCCGCTATCAATACACATATGAAGGGTCGCTGGGTCACAGCTGTCGTTCAGCTGTTGTTGGTCCTTTGTGGGTCACCATGAGACTCCGCCGAACATTTCTTGTCTACAATAGGTCTTTCACGCTCGGTAAGCAAATGAAAATGCTATCCTGTCTACCCTGCGCTAATCGGATACGCTGTCAGCAGATAACAATCCAACAGCTCGTATGTCGCACTACTGTTGGTTTTCTTACTTAAGAAGACAGGCCTCCATGACAGGAATACACCTGCTCTCTTCAAATTCCATTTCGCCCATCGATATCACCATGCAAGCCTCATCCCCTACCTCTGCCTCGGGAAATTCTCCGACAGACTCAGGTTTTAGGTCGTTCTTATCGTCAAACGAGGAAAAATGGAAGTTTTGGGACTCTATATACGCCATGCACACATGGCGCCCACGCTGTAAGCCCTTACCTGCCATAATCCAGAATTATCGACTACTAACGAGCTGTTCCGTGTTAGCTCGGAGTCCTTCAGCGCTGGAGATACTGTCCCATCTCTTACGGCGTCAGACGGAATCCGCCCACTCAGATACGTCTGATTTTCAAGAAGATAGGTCAAGTTCACCTGCAGCATCCGATTCCGAGCAACAGCAATTAGAGACCGAGGATGAATCCCAGGAACAGACCAGCCCCGTTGACGGCTCATTCTCGCTTTTCTACCGTCCACAAGAAGAAACAGAGGAAGAAGCGCATAAGAGGTTTATCGACGGCCTCTGTAGAGGTCTTCAGAATCCGAGATGGTGGCGTCCCGAGCAACTAGAGAACGAAGATACTATTTTCTCGCGGCTGGAGTATCCCTATGAACGGACAAGCCCAGGATCCGAAGGAATATCACGAATTAATGTTACCTTGAATGATTCGTTGTTGTACTCGGTGGATGGCATCGATCAGGGTGAGGATGCTCCGCGGTCTACAAATTGGCGAAGGCCATGGGGTGCGTTGTTATGTCTGGCTATCGTTCTTCCATTATTCAATGACGAGTATTTCAGGTTTCTCTGGCTCGTATCGGCATATCATAAGGGATAGCGAAGGCTGCAGGTCATGCATCACGATGGGCTTTGGTGACGGAAATGTCATTTGCAACTATTCTGTACTTCCCAGTGAGTAATTTCGGGGATTAATCGTCTTCCGCGTGCTGAATTCGTATTCAGGTTCTTTTGTAAACTTTGATTATACGAGGGTCGATAGGTTTGGGCGATGTGTCTATGATCCACGGGTTTACAAGTATATCCATGTACGCTCGAAGTCTTGTCCACCTTCGGGTATGCGTCAGTGTCAGTATAGACCCTTGTGATACACTGTATTTCCTGATTCCTATAATTCAACAAGTTTCTCTTTCCACAAAGCTTGTTTGACTCTTAAATTTCCACTTGTCTGTCCTCGTTCACGAGCCTAGAAGATCAAGAGAACCTAAGGTCCCACCGAGAATACATGAGAACAGTGGACACCTTATTCTGTACAACTAATCTTAAGTTACATTGTTCGTTCGTGGTTGCGCAGGAATCGAGCCCAAACCTTCATCCACCCGATTATACTCTTGCCTACTATGATATTCAACAGCGCCTGCAGCACGAAAACTCGAGAGGATCTACGAAAGAGCCAATAGTCAGCATATTGGGTGACCAGGAACAAGGGAGATAACGCTTACACGCGGCTCAACGAGTTCAGAGTTGGTGCCCCGCAATCAATGGGTTGCTCGCGAGTACAAAATTGAGCAGCTCGAGAACCTCCAGGCTGGGCACATTCCTGAGGTCGTCCAAGAATCGGGTAACAATGCGCGGGTACTAGGTATGTCGATCGGAGACGACAGTGAGGCCTCTCAATAAAGGAAAATCGTTGGCGGGCGAAGTTCCGGCAGGAATGCAAGCTTGATTATACTAACTAGCGTACACACCGTATATGTCCAATGAAGTCTCCCATTCACCAGCCTTGATCTATCCCTTTTCACAGAGCTCCACTCCTCGTCTAGATCACATTCAGGGCACTGTCGTTCAAATTCAAAGGCTGAGAAATCATAGCGATGAAAGCGTTTCGTGGTAATGGGAATGGGGAAAGAAGGCGATCCGGTCACGCGTCAATCAACAATGTCAGTCTCACTCGTCTACCTTCCAGCGAATTTTCAGTTAATCCGTCCAGTCAGCCTCTGTGCTAGGAGCTCGAAGTCGTAGATCCTCTCTCTCCCGTCCTTTTCGCTCGGCCACCTGTTGGTAACAATGCCATCAAGTAGCACCGGGATGTAGTGAACCTTCCTCTACAAAACCGCGTCCCTCGCTCTTTCGAGATTCTTTCAGCAAAATTTCCGCTGAGAAGACCTGGCAGATCACTCTCGACATCTACGGGTCACGGACACAAAACTGGAAGAAAAACCCCAACGGTCCTCTCCCCATATACGCGCTGAAGATTCTCGCTAGCTCGGTGCGTCCCATCCCGGTCTTTTAGTTGAAATGTTGAATTTCACCTCCCAGTCTAGGCGTATACCTACCTCAAATCTCTATGGCCCCGAGAATGCTGTGTTCGTTCAAGATACAAGACGCACCCTTGTGACATCTCGAGCTGAAGGATTAGACTTGGATATCCAGGCGTGAAAGATATGGGTATCCGGTACGTTCATGTCTCGTCTAAACACTTTACCCCAGATCCTCACTTCCACTCCCCATTCCAGACTCTGTATATCTGCCCCCAACACGGTAATTCACACATCGACAAGTTGAACGACTGGCATTTTGATAGTCGGCGTCCTGAACGGAGTCCTGACATTGGCGTGCAGGACGTGGAATTTGAGCAATGGCAGGAAAGGATATGTGTCTACGGGAGGAATGCAAAGTGTATGTTGTATCGCGTATTCTCTCTTGTCAAACCGATACTGACGTTCTCGTAGTAATATCCCAATCTTCCCACTCTCGGGCTCCTGCACTCATCCTCACTAAGGCATGAGGTTCTAGTCACCCGCGTTCACGGTCTCTATCTCAAAGACGCGCTTTGATTCAACTTGGCATTGTATACATGGGGTGTTACATCCAGGGCTTGAAGCGCCGCTCCAGTCTTCTCGGTGTTGGATGCACGTTCAGGAGATATGGGCTATGGAGGCATCGCTATTCCTCCTTGTTGGTGGATACCCAAGACGAGAACATGATGAAAAGGAACCATCTTTCAGACCACCAATGATGCCAGATCCTGTTCCCACTCTTTACCGTCATGTTTAATCCCAAGCACCCCAATGACAACCAGTCACTTCCTCTGCGGGAGTATCCACACTCGGCCTCTCCCTTGTGGTCTTTCAGTAGCTCTGCCTGATCAATCCTGGCACCCACGACTACACCTACGCCTACATCTACCCCTTTTGCCCATACCAGTCGTTCTCATCTCCTTCCCGTCTTTCGTGACTTCATGATACTCATTCTGGAAGTTGGACTGTTAGCAATGGGTTCGGACCTGGAAAGACACGTTCTAGACGTGTAACGTTTGCTCTGACGACAGCGGACACGTCATAACTCGTCTTGTCGATGCCAACGTCTACAATCCCAGAGAGCTATCGAGTTCGATTGTAATAGGCGGTTCAGGATAGCATTCGAAGTCAGCATTTGGGATGGTCGTAGCTTGTGAAGAGATATTTTAAGATGAACAGGTGGATACGGAGATGACATGGCGGATGGTTTAGGTTTGGACGTTCAAGCTCAAGCTTCAAGCTCTAGTTTTCGCGCGCCATCTTCATCCGTCATCCGCAAATAGTCGAACTTATACTTTGAGTGCGTATCCTTGCTGTATGTCGACTTCGCGATGCTGATGACAGCGTATCAATCCAGACTTGGAATGCCCGAGTCATCTTATATATCTACGTGAATTGTTGGTTCAGTGCCCGTGTACGGACCACTTAGCCCTCAAGGTACTGTCAAGCCTGTGTATTGACCCTACGCTGGATATTTTCGAGTCACCAGGTGTGCTTCAGCTATCTTATTCAAGGTATCTGAACGCTTATTGTACTTTATTCAACAAGGGAATTACGGTTCTATTACGCCCTCATATAGAAGAGGGCCACAACACCAACGCCAACATCCATTTGGTACATATTTTTGATAGCTGCAGACAAGTCGCTCTGATGTGTTCTGACACATTTCTGAAGAGTTGCGTATC